>OW386290.2:96937301-97414801 GCA_936432065.2 Rutpela maculata | reverse complement strand
CGTTTACTCTGGAACCGTTTAAGATATTGACTTGGAATTTGGTACACATATGTACTTTAACGAGATCTAGAACTAGATTATATTTTCATCTTGTTCCGTCGAAGGGTTGGGGGGTAAATTGGGGTAAATTTGGGGTAAATGGGTAACTCAAGCAGGTAAGAGTCCATGAAATTGGTATTTAGTATATACAAGAGAAGCTAAGGTCTCAAAAAATTTTTTGGCATTAGCCACCCCCATTACCACCCCCACCTCCTTATTAAAGGGGATGAAAAAAAATTGTGATTTAGTGTATGTACAGGAACCAGAAACCTCAAAATATTTTTTTACTTCATCCACCCCCCACTACCACCCACCTATCACCACCCCCACCCCACTACCGATGTGGGGTATCGTTTTATGGGTTTTTGGGGTAGAGGATTTCAAATATTATATTATTAAAGTTCCATAAACAATTATTTTCACATACAAAGTTTTTTCGTTGTGAGTGACTTGGATAGAGAATCTGGATGTGGAAGTAGTGATTCCTTGGGCAGCGGTTTTTCCAATGTGTCAATTTCTCGGCAAGTTACAGCCTCCAATATATATATTTATTAAGAAAATCATCAAGCAAGGAAATTAAAATAATTTGTGATATACTTTTTTTTTAAACCACTTCACTACAACTTACTAACCATAATATTCATGAAGTGTACATACATACATACTTTTTAACAGTTCTAAATGAAGAAATAATTTTTTTGAAGGGCTTTTATTTTTTTCTATATTTTTTATAGCGACGATTGAGTTCGGGCGTGATAATATATATTAGTATATTTTTCCCATCCATCCTTTGCCTATATTGTCAAAAAAGCATCAAAAAGCTACATTTTCCATCTTTTTAATGAACCCACACTCATATAGGTTGAGCAAATTCTGATTTAGTGACATGTAATTCAGTGCGTCGGTGTCACAGCATTCAAGCGCGCGCACTCATGTATCTCGCTCCAAGTTATAACGTTACATTTGACTATTTTTTTCCGGGAAAACCATGACTTTAGCGATAAATTCTGTTAGGACATTCTTTGTTCATAAATATGTGATCTATCCATCTGTATTTTTTATTTTTCCCTAGATTGACTTAATTTCAAAAGTTTGAAAAAATGGATGAAACAATTTTTTTTCCCTTTTTTTTACGTTCTGCATCCGAGCGAAATGTAAACTTTTTCGGATATTTTTCTATACACTTTAAAAACTTATAAAATAAAATATATAAAAACCGCAGTAGATAATATAGTGCGCTCCTTTTCCAATGCGCGTCCGTAGTCGATAATTCGCTCTCTCTCGCACTCCCAGTGAGGAGAACAGCTCGCCAGACACGGCGTTATAAAAATGGCTCTAAAAACTTTATTTTTGAAACGCGACCATATGTTATGCAAGGGCATATGTTGGTATTGGTTCAATTGAGCCAAACATGTTTAAAAAATTGAAATCCATATCGTGAAAAAAAAAGTTAAGCACTACTGAAGTCGTAACTTTCTCAATTCTGCCGTGTTCCGCTGGGAAAAAAAATAACTACAACTAAAATTGAAGGTGTTTTCTACATTAAAAATTATATACTCGTTCCATATCCAATAGTACATCAGTGAAACAAAAAATTAGTAATTTACGTTACTTGGCTATGGAGAAAAAAAAACATCAGTTTGCGGAGGAGGCCCGTACGAACTTAGACATTTTCAATATTCAATCGCTCATATTTTTTTTCAGTACCACCCAAAATTTTCGTAAAAAGAGATTCTGATGCGTTAATCATTTCTGAACAAGATGGTTTTTATCCCATATCTTTCTACTCCGAAAATATTTTTTAATGAGCTACGACGTTCTATCCGTTCCACTAATAGACCATAGCCACCGTTTACTGCTAAAAATTGAAAGGAAAGACTGGGTAGTGAACAAATTTTGCCTAGACTAGTAACACAGTCGCAATGAGTATTGAAGGATCATCTGGATCAGTAATAGTCCAAGTAGTCGATGGCTTTTGTTGAAGATGGTAAGTTAAGAGTTCATAACCTGAAAAATGAATTTGTATGTTAGCAATTACTCATTAAGCAACATTTAATTAGGTAAGCATATATTGAAAAAAAGGGTTGATCATCGACAACTAATTCTTACCTTTGCAAAAAGCTTTTATCCTGTAAATTTCTTGGAGAGTACTTCTTTCACCCAACCATAAATAGCTTCAAGATTTTTGAATGCCTTGAACTCATCCTCTTGTCTATGCATTACTCACAAAAAACAAGTAATTCACAATATTATTATGAAATACACCAATATTTGTACTGAAATCATCATTTCTCAAAATATAAAAGATTTAATTCGATGACACTAACTTTTTCCATGTACCTAACCTCTACATTATGAGACGATTTTGTAAAATATAAACTTATCTCCATATTAACGAACAAAATTCACCACGCGAAATAATTAAGGATAGTTGTGGATGTTGAATAATCCAAAATTAAGTTTCAAAATATCACAAAAACGGCAAAACATACTTTAAAACAACACGTTCAATCGGCACGTCACTCGATGACAGCTGTTTGTCATACCGGATAAGGGGTGGGGGGTCGTAAAGTTGAAAAGTCGGTTTTTCGCGTTTAAATAGAAGGCTAATAATCTGAGAAGAAAGTTCAAATGGGAAAGTCATCGGTATTAAATGAGCGAACGTTAAGATAACTTTAATAGGTCAGGAGTAAATTCAAAAAATCCGAAATTTTGAAAAAAAAAAAATTAATTTCAGCAATATTCTAGAGAAATTTTTGAGGTTCTACTAAAGTATGTACTATATAGGAGAGAACATCTGATAAAAATTTCAGATTGATATCTGCATTATTATACTCTTCGCAAAAACGAAGAGTATATTGTATTTGATCGGCACATTTCTAAATCAGTAAATATCGCTCGTAGAGAAAAAACTTTTATATCGTTATGTTAGTGAACGAATTCTGAACAACTTTCAAAATGTCCGTCTGTCCGTCCGTCTGTCCGTCCGTCTGTCCGTCCGTCTGTCCGTCCGTCTGTCCGTCCGTCTGTCTGTCTGTCCGTCTGTCCGTCCGTCACGTTTCTTGTAAGCACGATAACTCAAGAAAGAAAAATCCGATAGTATTGAAATGTGGAGAGTAACTTAGTGTTAGCTAGAGGAAGAACCCCGTTTCAACAAAATAGATTGGTAAATAAAAAAGTTATTAGTAATTTAAAATTTAAAAAAATATTTTTTACATTTTTTTATGGTTTGTAATAAATAGAAACCTTGCGAAATGTTATTTCCTATCACTATTTTTTTTTTAATACATTTTACTAATGTGTGTTTCCTAATAATCACAATAAATTTTCTAATGGTATATATTACACTCATTAACAATTTTAGTAGTAAGAAATGGTGGTGTAGCGGCAAGAGTTTCGTCTTTCGAGTTGGAAAATATGTCGAGGGAAGATACGACACGCAAAATCACTTCCTATAGAGACGCCAACTGGCGTCTCTACAAGGCACATGTAAACACGAATTTAACACTTGCAAGCAATATCACCACAGCCGCCGAGCTGGAAAATGTGGTGGGCGAGTTCACAAGGGTGCTGCAGGATGCCAAACAGAGTGTTGCCACAACAATAACAATTGATCCGTACAGATACCGACTGGACGCAGCGGTCGTACAAGACATTCGGGAGAAAAACCGACTGAGACGGCTTTGGCAGCGAAATCGTGATGTCAACGCCAAGGTTGAGATGAGCAGGCTGCGACGGCAGATCAGGACCGCTATAATAACCGCAAAAAACCGGAAATGGCAGGATAGGCTGGAAGCGCTGAATCCTCAGGATAATTCGCTGTGGAAAATGTCGAGGGCAATGAAAAATACGCGGGAGGTCATACCCGCCTTGACAAAACCAAACGGACGGACTGCTATGACAGACTCGCAGAAGGCGAACGACTTAGCTGACCAATTTCAAGACGTACATAACGTGAATATACCAAATAATATTGAGCATGACCGCATAGAAACCGACATAAACGAATTAATTGGCCATGACGTCCAATTGACGAGACTTGAGTTCTTAAAAGTCATGGCCAAGTCCTCGGAAGTGGCTGGCATTGTCCGGACACTACCGAATAACAAAGCTCCGGGGAAAGACGGCATCGATTACAGACTACTCAAATATCTCCCGAGAAAAGGTATTGTGCAGTTAACGTATATCGTTAACGCGGTCCTGCGGCTGCAACACTGGCCTAGCCAATGGAAATGCGCCGTGGTCGTGCCAATCTTGAAGCCGAACAAAAACGCGAAGCTCGTCGACAGTTATCGACCAATCTCGTTGCTGTCGACGATCTCCAAGTTGGTGAAGAAGGTCATCCTGATCAGACTAGATGCTCTTCAGGATGAACTTCACATCGACGACGAGTGCCAATTCGGCTTCAGGGGGGACAGGAGCACTGTGCAGCAGGACGTTAGGATCGTGAATGATGTTGCTGTACAATACAATCTCGGAAAGAGCACCGCCATGGTGCTCCTCGATATTGAGAAGGCCTTTCATATCGTATGGATCCCGGGCCTATTTTACAAACTAAACACATTGGACTTCTCCACATACATAACCAAACTTATTCACTCCTTCCTAACAGGTAGATCGCTGCAGGTCAGGGTGAATAACAAACTATCAACGCGGCGGGACATTCGCGCGGGTGTCCCCCAGGGGTCGTGCCTGTCACCAAAGCTGTACAACTTGTACGTCTCCGACTTCCCGGAGTTTCCGAATACGAAACTTGCCAAGTACGCTGACGACACGGTCATGTACGCGCACTCACATAACGCGCAGGCAGCGAACATGCTGCTTAAAGCACACATGGTCCGTGCCATGGCGTATTACGACAAGTGGAAGATTCGGATCAACGCAGAGAAGTCTTGTAGCAGGCATATTGCCGCCCCATAAATTATAAAATATTTTAACTTAAGCGTGAATGTCCGCGGTAGATTTAAATATATTTCTTAAAATTGCTTTTTAAATAAACACAACGGTATGCAACCAGAGTTACGTCTAAAATCAGCTTATCTTTATGAGTGGAGAGGGTAACGGAGCGATGCGATTTATACGCACTGAAAAAGAAAGCAGAACGATTAGTTTTCCGTTACTAGAGGGTTAGAACTTCGATTGCTCGATGAACTTTTAAATAGTGATGTATTTTCATTAAATTTTTCCTTGAAGACTTCAACATTGAAAGGGTTGATAGTCCCTCTTCTTAATTATGAAGCAGGCCTAATTATCTTCACCGGTTTAATCCGTAAGTAATTTATAAAGAAATAATTTTTTTTGTAACTTAGATTTGGCAGCGGCCATTTTACAACTCACGCTTACACTTCACTTCTTTCCAGGGTTTCACTATTGGATAAACAATTTTATTAATGGATAAACAATTTTCATATTGGATCCAAATAATTTAGTTTTGGACGAAAAATGTTAGTATTGGACAAAAAATTTTTGTATTAGATGCAAGTTTTATTATAAAAATGCAAATCTTCTAAAATTGGAAGCAAGTTTTATCAATCTTGGGATGCACATCGTAGTTATGCATTGCTTATTAACGTCATATTAAATTTTGGGTTGGAAACAAATTTTGTATGGAGATCGCGACGATAGTATGGTAGGATAGTTGGGATTTGTCCTTATGGAATTTCTGGAAGCGTCGAATATGGTATTGGAAACTTCTAAACCTGATCTCGGGCTCATCTAGAAACCAACAATTATATCACTGTGGGTTGGATTTCACCATCATCATCCCCTACTAAGAGTCACAACTTTCATTCACAGAAAAATTCCAGATAAGTGTCACAAATAAGTTTTTTTTATCTAACGTTTTTTATATAAATACTTCATATTTTTACCTTTTAACGTTTTTAGAGTTTTTAAAGTATCATGTTCTATTTTTTTTTAAACTATTTCTATTTTCAATTTTATTATTAACATGTTTCAATGAACAGTTAATATATACTATTTTTATTAAGTTATAAATTATCGACGTTACGTCTTATTAAAAACAAATTATATAAAAAGTTCTGTAAAGACTTTGTGATCACAATTTCTACGAAACATTTAGGTATAGTTATATAATAAAATTTGACTCTTAAACACCATATTGTCGGTTCATGTTTTAGACAATATTATAAATAATATCTGCATAACATTTTATCGTCCACTCGATATATTTTTTTGTATATAACTTCACTTAATATTAAGGCCTCAGTTTAGTTGTTTTCTAATAAAAACACACCAAGTTTGATTGATTTATAATAAAATCAATTTTATAATCACATTGTCCACTTATTTCAGGTATTTTGATACAAACCAAACTTTACAAACTAAATATTTAGATATTACTCACTGTATTAATTATTTAATCTTTGATAAAAAGTTGAACATCCTTTAGTAATATTCAGAGGTATTAATCTAATCTTGACTTGTGCTAAATTTGAATTATTAATTTACAATTTTTTTTATACAACTAGTACTTTCTCTAAATTTTGATTAGTTTATCTTTCTTATAATCAAACTTCAGTTTCAGTGTAAATTATAATTATAGAAAGATTGGCGCCCCGTTTTTCTGGAAAATTTACCATTATCTAAGTGAAATTAACATCTCTTTAAGAAAAATTTATAAAAACATCTATCATTTATTAATCTTTATCTACCTAACACGTAAAACCATTCGTAAAGCATTTCCTTACCCATGACTCATCTGCCGAGTCTCTGAGCTACTGGAGTAGTAATATTTTTTCTTCAAATAACATAAAGTGCAGTAAGACTCTCAAACACTTGATGAAAATTAAATTTTATTGAACAGCGAAGAAATAATGTTACAGTCTGAAGCGAACCTCTTCACGCACCGACTTACCGAAAATCGGATTTTAACGCCAATTTCGATCAGGGGTAGAGAAATTCCTATTAAACGGTGCGTGAAATATCTGGGGGTTAACTTAGACAAACGACTGACGTTTGACACCCACATCAATGAGACATTACGCAAGATCTACTTCATGACCAGGAGTCTGTACCCGCTCCTGGCCAGCGGACTTAACAGAAATAATAAAAAACTGTTGTACACTATGGTGATCAGGCCGGCAATCACATACGCGGCGCCGGCATGGTGCAGCATACCGGCCACGACAATGCGCAAACTTAAAGTTCTAGAACACAAATTTATGCGCCTCATTTCAGACTCTGATTGGTACACTCCCTCAGAGATCTCTATGCACGCTGCCACGACATAACCCCACTAGCGGACTACGTCCAGGAAATCTCCCAAAAATTTTACACCACCAAACTGGGCGATAGTCCGCTAACCCGCAACATAACTCAAATCAGACAACACAATGCAATATTATTCAATCTGAGACACCGCCTACCATACCAGGCGTTGCCTATTTTCCGGCAACTCCCTTAGCCAAATCTTCACCTACCATAACCTTTATAAAACCCTATCCTATCATCTTTCCTAAACTTTATCTTTAATTCCCTCTTTCCTTTTCTATTTGTTCGTTTTTATGCTTCTGTTGTTTTTCTTTTTTGTTCTTTTTGTCATTTTGTTCGTAAATTCTTTTTAGGCCGAGAAAATTCTTGAAAATTATAACATTTTAAACGATACTTTTTTACATTATCATATCTTCCTAGAGGCAGGGAGACCACCAGGCCGACAGTTCTCATACGGGTTTTTTCGTTTAGCTTTTTACCCGAGTCAGCAACCCAAATTTTGTAAGTGCTTTCCCAAGTGTTGTGTTATTTTTAATTAGTTTTAGGTCTCTGCGTAGACAACAATTTTTAATATTATTATTAGTTTTTAAGTTTGTTTATAACAAACAGGAGAGCTAATCCCCCTCCCCCCCGTTAACCGTTAAGCCGAACCGGACCTGCCCCGCCCCACCTTACATTCACCACGGCACCACGTGCCGTGGTTGTTTGGTTGGCCCCGGGCCAGGATCCGGCAAGGCACATAGTTGTACTAAACTTAAGAATAAAATCTGTTTTCTTTTTTCTTCTTCTTTTCGTCTCGCAATCCAAGGATCCCGGGTCATGATTTTTTTTTTCATATATTTTTCTTTCACAACAAAGTTGGTATCACAAAATTTAGAATGTCCAAAAACTAACATTATTTACAAGAAAAATGCGAAGAGTATCCTATAGAATGTGTAACAATTATATAAAAAGCTCAGTAAATCGGCGAAGAGTATAATGCTTCCTCTAGTTTTTTTATATATTCAATTTTTAAAAAAATGGTCTTCGCAAAATGGCTACTATAAGTAGGTACTTCACTTTCTGTCAGATTTTGCTATGAGAAGAAAAATTCTATTCTTCGAGGGTTGTTCAATTTTCACAAATTTTTTCTATATAGTCGTCATTCAGAAAAACGTGGTGAGAATTTAATTTGAAAAAATAGAAAATTTTTTTGCATAAAAAAAAAATCCAAGTAAAGTTAAATATTTTTTGAATGGTATGCAATGTCGAAAAATCATATGTACCATTTTGAAGTGCTATTTCTTTAGTTCACTTCAAAAAAAAACATTACTGTATGATAATTGGTTATCGAAAAACATGAAAAAGCAGTGTGCACGAGATTGGGCAGTCATAAAATGCGTTCAGGCATAATAATTGAGACAAAATATTAGCTACCTAGTTTATATTTTTTGTATTTTTAAAATGTGACGGCAGTTGTAATTATATACAGAATTATTTAAGAATAATTATTTTTATTTCATACAGAATTTTTAAAAATTAAATTAATTTCATACACTTGTCAAATAAATCAGTTACATATATAATAATAATGATACACTTTATTCAGTAATGACATGAAAGGGCGAAGTTCAGCTTGGTACAGCACAGACGCTATAAAAGCTGTTCTTCAACAAGGCAACAAATTTTAAAAATAGAAATATACGTAACAATATACATACCATTTTTTATATATGTATATTGTATATATTTATACACACTTATCTAAACAACAGAAATACACACGAGTTATATAATGCCCCATTGTTTATTTATTAAAGGATAAGGGACTCACTCATAATAGATAAGTAAATAGGTTGCAGAATTGCAAATATAGCATTTTCTACCTTTCATTATAATTCGATTCATTAAGTTAGTCTTAAGCTGTACGCGTTATAGTAAAGTACTCCAATTTGTGAAATAAAGTTTTCTTCTTGTTTTTTAAAAATTGGTTTTTCTGCCCAAGAAACAACAGTGGCGCAGTCGTTGGATGGGTTGCGGGGTTCTATGAATAAGATTCCCTTCGATTTTTATCGTTTAGCAACATACGGACACACGTTTTCGCAAAAATCGTCAAGTGAAAATTGTTCGAATTAGTGAAAAGTGAGTGGTAGGTGAACTGAGTAACCTACAAACAAAGTAAAGGTGAATTGAGTAACTTTTACAGAAGCAGAAGCCATTTTTCTGAGAAGAATATTATTTCACAACCCCTTGTGATTGATGAATGAAAATCATCGCTGGACAATCAGGTCAAATCTCAACAGAACCTAGGATTAAGAAGCGGAAGTGGGAACTACACTTTGGACCCATATTTCCACCTAGAATTAAGGAAAGCAAGAAAGGAATTTTCAAATGAAAACAGCACTTTTTGCAACGCTAATGTAAGTTCATTTATTCTAGTCATTATTACTGTTGGAAGGAAACAAATTTTCATCAGCATCATAGCACAGTCAAATTTGCCAAATTTCAAATTTAAATTAAATTTCATAATTTATTTCTGAAATTAATAGATATCACTGTAATTGATAAAATAATAGTAATTTCGTAGAGAAAAAAATATTTTTCAAGTTAATTTTGTCAAAAAAAAAAAAAAAATATTTTTAACAAAAATTCAAGAAACGTCTACAACTTGGAGGAGACATTTCCTAGAGTAACACATCACCTTCGGCATCTGAAAAATTTGGATTAATAATTTTAAGTATAAAATCTATTGTGTATTTATTTAAAATCTTTCCAATTTTATAATTTTAGTATTTAACTAGCTTTATTGCTCTGAGTTCCTTCTAAACTGTTTAGTTAAGTTTAGTTAAGTATTCAAATCCTATTACCGTTGAAAACTGGAGGAATTAACTGACCTACTTAATAACTTTAACTTTAATTTTGAAGCTCCACCAGTTTTAAACGAAAAAATGGATAACTCACTATATAGAATCTATGCAGATAATATACCTACATTTAATGGCGATGAGCACATTTTACCATCATTTATAAGAGCTAGCGAAGAATTAATTGTAGCTTTCCAAGATGACAAAGCACCTCATAACCGAGTAAATAAGTGCATTATTAGTACGATTATAAGTAAATTACGTGGACATGCAGCCAATATTATTTGCCCACGAAGTGAACTTAATACATGGCTACTTATTAAACAAAACTTGCAAGATACATTTGCAGACGGTAGAAACATCGATTGTTTGATGAATGACCTTATGTCAACCACTCCAAATAGGAACGAAACTCTCGCACAATTTGGTCTAAAACTCCAAACGTTACGTAGCTTACTAATATCTAAATTAAATGAATCGAACGAGCTGAATAGTTCTAAACTTGTGAAAATTCAATATTACGAACAAATTACCCTAAAAACTTATATAAATAGTTTACCGGAAAAAATTCAAATTATTACAAAATGTAGAGAACCAAAAACTATCGAAGCGGCTATAACTATAGTGAAATCTGAAGAAGCTGACAACGAATTTAAGCAAAGAACACAAAACAAAATTCTTAGACCTAACATACAGACGAACAGACCAAATCTAAACCCACAACCAACATTCTACAAACCACCCGTTGCTAACCCTTTCATGCAAAGAAATCAACCCTACTTCGGACATCCGAATACTCAATACAATAATTTTCAACAACAAAGATACCCAATGCCCAATGCTCCTATGCCATCTTTTAGACCACCTTTTCAAAATAATTTCCATAACCAGGCACAAAGAAATTCTTTTACCCCAAATGCAAATTTCCAAAATAACTGGTCAAGACCACGCACTAACGTATTTAAGCCAAACTCGAATGTAGCGAGATTTCAACCAAAACCAACCCCTATGGATACCTCTTCTGGTACCACTAAAGCTCCACATAATCAAAATTTTAAGGCTAGAGAATTATTTACCCAAGTCGTCGAAAACACAGAGGATTATACCACTAATCCCGATGTTAACCCACAAACGTTAGAAAATTTGCAATATCAAGAAAACAATACTTATAATTTTGAACAGGAAGAACAACAAGAACTGTTACCCCTGAATTATCCACAATTCCATTCATCGTACCCTACTGAGTTTGAACCTTATTATGATGACTTTTATTATCAAAACCAATATCCAGTTATGGACTCTTTAAACCAAGTCAACTCTGAACAAAGCCAAAATTTTTGCCAACTTCCCAACAAAGACCAAAAGACTTAGACACGATAATACTTAATAATATATCCCAAGACCTTCCCTATTTCTATTTTCCAAACCTCAACTCTAAATTTCTCCTAGATACAGGTAGTACACGTAGTTTTGTATCTAGAGCTTTAGCATTTGAATATTTCTCTGAATATATTCAAAATGAAACCTTTCAAGTAAAAACCGCACATGCAACGTCAATTCATGACGAAGTAATAAATATTCCAATCAACCTAATGTTCAACGTAAACTCAAATCAAACATATAAATTCTATATTTTCAATTTTTCAAATAACTACGACGGTCTTATTGGACTTGATTTATTACAACAACTTAATGCTAAGATAGATTTATCAAACAATATTTTAATAACACAAACAGAACAAATACCCATTTATATAAAATCCCCAAAGAAAAATACAAAACCAAATAACAAATTAAAAAAACCCTATACCATTACTATACCTGCAAGAACACAACAAGTTGTTCCTTTACCAGTAAAAATGGAATCAG
The DNA here is from genome assembly GCA_936432065.2 of Rutpela maculata. NCBI lineage: Eukaryota > Metazoa > Arthropoda > Insecta > Coleoptera > Cerambycidae > Rutpela > Rutpela maculata. Next base: position 97,402,817 of record OW386290.2, on the reverse strand, counting down.
GATTAGGTATACTAGAGCATCAATATTTTGACAAATTAGAAATGCCTTCAGTATTAGTTAACATAAATTATCATATCGCAATCACAACCCTACCAAATCCTTCAGAAAATCCTATAGAAGTAACATTTTACGAATTATTAGATATTGAACAAATTAACGAAATGGAAACTAACTTTATGGACAAAATGGAAACGGACACAGAATTAAATACTCATATAGACAACTGTCAGAAAGAAAATTTGAAAAACTTACGCTTATCTCACTGTAATAAAGAAGAAAAAAATTTAATACATCAACTTTGTTATAAATATAGAGATATTTTCTATAATGAACAAATCCCCTTAACATTTACAAATTCAATTAAACATAAAATAAAATTAACCGACGAATCCCCAGTATTTACAAAAAGCTATCGATATCCGGAAGTACATAAACAAGAAGTAAACACCCAAATGAAAAAAATGTTAAACGCTGGTATTATTCAAGAATCCTATTCACCGTATTCGTCACCTATCTGGATTGTACCCAAAAAGATAGATGCATCTGGAAAAAAAAGTGGCGTATCGTCATAGACTATAGGAAGCTAAACGAAAAAACCGTTGACGACAAATTTCCATTGCCAAACATCACCGAAATTTTGGACAAGTTAGGACGAAGTCAATATTTTACTACAATCGACTTAGCAAATGGTTTCCACCAAATTGAAATGGAAAATGAAGACATTCAAAAAACCGCTTTCTCAACAAATAAAGGACATTATGAATTCAAGAGAATGCCCTTTGGCCTAAAAAATAGTCCTTCTACCTTTCAGAGAGTAATGAATAATATACTTCGAGGACTTCAAGACGAAATATGTTCAGTGTATCTCGATGATATTGTCATATTCTCCTCAAGCCTTCAAGAACATTTAACAAGATTAGAAAGTGTCTTCCAAAGATTAAGAGATGCAAATTTTAAAGTGCAACTAGACAAGTCCGAGTTTCTAAAACGTGAAGTAGCATATTTAGGTCATGTAATTACGCGAGACGGAGTGAAACCGAACCCAGATAAAATTCGCGCTGTTAAAGAATTTCCAACCCCCAGAACTCCGAAAGAAATTAAATCTTTTCTCGGTTTAACCGGTTACTACCGCCGATTTATTAAGGATTACGCAAAAATTGCTAAACCACTAACAACTTGCTTAAAGAAATCAAACAAAGTAGAACACACCCCTAAATTTATAGAATCTTTTAATCATCTTAAAACTCTACTTATTAATGCACCCATTCTTAAATACCCAGACTTTACAAAACCTTTCATACTGACAACTGACGCAAGCAACTATGCACTTGGTTCTATACTATCACAAGGCGAAATTCCACAGGATAGACCAATTGCATATGCCTCAAGAACTTTGAACGAAACCGAAACAAAGTACAGTACCATAGAAAAAGAACTATTAGCCATTGTATGGGCATGCAAAATTTTCCGACCTTATTTGTATGGCCGTAAGTTTAAAATATATACAGACCATCGACCTCTCACATGGTTATTCAATTTAAAAGAGCCAAATTCTAAACTAGTCAGATGGAGATTGAAACTAGAGGAATTTAACTACGAAATAATATATAAAAAAGGTTCGTTAAACCACAATGCAGACGCTTTATCAAGAATACCTCTAAATATACATGAGACCGAATCCATCACGAATAATCCAGGAAATATAAATTTCGATGTAATCGAATATTTGGAACAATTAAGTAATCAAGTACCACCTTCAAATAACGAAGAAATACTAATAAGAAGCTCTACCGACACAGCACCAGAGGCACAACAAGAAAATATATCAACAAGCTCTACTGACACAGCATCAGAGGTACCGCAAGAAAATGTAACAATAAGAAGCTCCACAGATACAGCACCAGAAACGTTACAAGAAAATCAACCAAACGTCATTATAAGACAAAACATTCGAATAGAAAATCCAGAAAATACCGTACACACAAGTACAGACGGACAGATTAAAATTATTCCTATATTAGACGAAATAATTAATAATAAACCATTACAAATCATTATCGACAGAGGACCTCATCCAAATAATAAATATCGCGAAGATAACATAGACGGCAACAAAATAAAATATTCTAATATTTTTCCAAATAATAAAAAAGGTATAATCGACGTTCTAAAAGAACATGCAAACCCGAACGCAACTACTTACCTATACTTTATTAACAAAAATTTTATAACATTATTCAACGAAGTAGTTAACGAATATTTTCGAAATTTAAAATTAGTAATATGTACCAGTTTAGTTAATAATGTGTTAGACAAAACTGAAAGATTAATGTTTGTGAAGTATCAGCACGAAGGAAAGACAAATCACAGAGGAATTAATGAAACCCATGAAAAACTAAAAGCAAACTACTATTGGAAAAATATGAAACAAGACATTGTCGAATACATAAATAATTGCGACATTTGCCAAAAAGCTAAATATAATCGAAACCCAACTCAAACAACTTTATGTCTAACGGAAACCCCAAGTAAACCATTTCAAATAATACATATCGATTTATTCTATTATCAAAGTCAATCAGTACTAACAATAATAGATAAGTTCAGTAAACTTGCACAAGCTTATATTGTGACAAAAACATCTAAATCTATAACAGACGCCTTAGTAAAATACTTTTCAACATATGGTATACCAGAAAAAATAGTGTCAGATAATGGAAAAGAATTTAAAAATGAAGTAATTAAAGAGTTATTGAAAACGCATAAAATTAATATACATTTTACAACACCTTCGCATCACGAATCAAATTCTCCCATCGAAAGATTTCATTCTACGCTTTTAGAACATTTAAGGTTATTTAAAAACAAACATCCGCAAGACACCCTCGAAGACATTTTGCCTTATGCAATCATTGCCATTGCAACAAACTATACACCCTTCGAAATCATATTTGGTCATACAAATTTGAGAGACCCATTTGATCTTATCCCTCAGAACTTTTATTCTGAATACATTTCGTCACATAAAGATAAAATGGATAGTCTTTATACAGACCTGAAAGACAAGGCTGTCATATCAAAAAACAGAGTAATTAAGAAAATTAATGAAAATGTGAATCCTAAACCATTCATACTGAATCAAATCGTATATCGAAAAAATTCAAACGCACGTTTAAAAGACCAAAATAGATTTATCGGTCCTTACAAAATAACGCAAATATTAGAAAACAACAAAGTAAAAGTACAAAATATAAAAACAAAGAAAATAGCAATAGTTCATTGTAAAGAATTAATGATACGAGAACAACCTATTCCAGATGGCGCACCCTCTGCATCACAATAGGTATGCCCAGCTATCACCCACATAAAAACAACCCAGGAGTATTACCCATCACCCTTGGTACCACCAAACTATCCTCAGACCATTGGACATTTACACAGACTTTCAACTTACAACCAATTATAGAAGAATTCACTATATTGAAAGGTAAATTCGATATAATCAAACTTTCTCTAGAAAACAATACAAATCATAAAAAAGAATATTTTAATTCCTATAATGTAATTAACACCCTTGAGAATAAAATCAAAGATCAAATTATTCAGCTCATACCCGAATTAAAATTAAGAAAAAGACGCGGACTAATCGATGGACTAGGCTCAATAATAAAATGCCTTACCGGTAATCTAGATCAAGAAGATGCTAGAAAATATAATGAACAAATAAAAAACCTTCAAGGAAATCAAAATAAAATTAAAAACATTATATCTGACCAAATTTCACTAATGAATGTATCAATACAAAACTTCGACGAAATAGCAAAAAATATCTCACATAACCAACTAATCCTTGAATCACGAATTATGCAGATTGAAAGCTACATAAAAAACACTAAAATACAAGAGATAAGTAACTATCAATACTTCTTAACTTTCACTATATTAAATCAAATAATGTTCACTTATCAGATTATATATGATACTCTAGAAAGAATAGAAACAGCTATCACATTTGCGAAATTAAATACCCTACATAATTCTATAATAAATCCGGTTATTTTCTCTCAAGAGATTAAAACTATTGAAAATTACATAGAACCTTATAATTTGCCTTTTGAAAACAAATTAGAAAATATTTTAAAATTGGAAAAACTAATTGAAATAAAAAGCTTCCAAGAAGGTATGGAAATAACATTTATATTGGAACTACCTCTCGTAGAACCTATAAACTACCAATATTACGAATTGTACCCATTCCCAGTTAAAATTAATAACACCTATGTAATAATAATACCAAAAACAAAGTTCTTAGCTATTAATGATATGTATTTTCTAGAAATGAATAATAAATGTACAGAATTTCCAAACAAAGAATTTATTTGCAAAAATGAGATTAAAAATAGAATAGACAATAACTTAAATTGTGAATTAGAAATCATCAAGTATTCCAAAACAGTTTCAACCTGTAATATAAACCAAATTAATATAAAATTACCACTAGTTTATAAAATAAATGACGCTAATTATATTGCAATAATACCTGAAACTTTAATTGTTACTGAAACCTGTAATAAAATAAAAAATAACAGAAATTTACATTCAGGTAGCTATTTGATTGAACTTGACACAGATTGTTACGTTCAAATTAAAAACTATAAATTAAAAACCAGAAAGTTAAAACCAATACTAGTCAATGACATCGACATCCCAAACATTGAAGTAAAGTTAAACTTAACGGATAATAAAATTAATTTTAGTGATTTAAACTTGAATCAAATAAATACGGATAAATTGCGAGACTTAGAGTCTAAACTAGAATTACAAAAGGTTAGGGCCGAAGACATAAATGTCCAAACCTTCACTAGAAATATTAGCATAAGCACAATAATCTTGTATTTAATTTTAAGCTTGGTAATTATATATTTTATTGTAAGAAAATTTGTAAATCCTTTAATAAGTAAAAGAAAATTGAATTTGAAAAAGAAAACAGGAACAATAGAAAGTAATGAAATCAAAATTTAAATTTATTTCATAAAGACTTAAATTTTTCTCTTAAGGATGGAGGAGTTATATAATGCCCCATTGTTTATTTATTAAAGGATAAGGGACTCACTCATAATAGATAAGTAAATAGGTTGCAGAATTGCAAATATAGCATTTTCTACCTTTCATTATAATTCGATTCATTAAGTTAGTCTTAAGCTGTACGCGTTATAGTAAAGTACTCCAATTTGTGAAATAAAGTTTTCTTCTTGTTTTTTAAAAATTGGTTTTTCTGCCCAAGAAACAACAGCCACGCAATTTTCTTTCTTTTTTTCCTTTCCCAAGGTGGCAACACTTTATGATAGGCAAATGTGTTAGATATTTTTGGGAAAAGAAGAAACAGAGAGAGACTTAACTGCAGTTAGGATGGAGTTATATATAGTAGAAATATTTTGAGAAAACGAACTTTCAATTATCGCGGCGGTGTTAGAGTACCCTTGTGTCTAATATTTATGTTTTCTACATCAGTCTGAAATACAATTTACATCTAGAGAAGCACTCTTCTAACGACCCCTAAAAAATTTTGAAAAAAAGTTTGCGAATTTTTTTTTCAAAATTCGGTTTCCCCCTCATTTTTCAACATTAAAATAATTTACAAAAAACACTCACCTCCAAAATTAGACAAAACTTCACTGTACCGTCGTTATAACACAGATTTTCGTAGATTGGCAAACATGCTGGGGAGAACGGACATAGAGTAAATCGATAATTTCATCAAATTCCATTAAAAAAAGTCTATATTTATGTATTTATGTTTATGTAAAATTAGGCTTTTATTTTTTACCAAAAAACAAAATAGTGGATTGAATTCGAAAGGTTCCTTTTTTCAATTCTTCGCTTATAACTTGGAAACGATGCGTAATTAATAAATTAAAAAATTAGGTACCTTGAATATTTCTATCTTTACGTGGTCTTCTAATAAATCACAGTCCAAAACAATCTTTATTTTACAACACTCGATGTATTTACTAATGTAATATTTTGCCGAAATCTATACATTTCCTTAAACAGACATCAGTGTGACTCACTTAAAATGAAGACACTTATAACTTTTTTATTTAGTTTCCAATTTGAATCAAATTTTATTCAAGTATAGAACAAATTAGTATCTACTCATGACCAGAAAAACATTCGACTGCTACAAAGGCAAAGCCACCTGCTGTACCAAAATATGGTGAAAAAAAAATTAAAAATCATATTATTGGGGCTTGACGAATTTCAGGTATCCACCACAAATTGCGGAAACTGAGGATCTCCTTTGCCAGATAAGCTTATGTATAAGAAATCCTCCCTCAATAACTATATCAAATTTTGGTGTATGTACGTTTTCATTTCATTTCGTTTTTATTTTTTTCCGCATATTTTGGTACCGCAGGTGGCTTTGCCTTTGTAGCAGGCGAATGTTTTTGGTCATAAGTAGATCCTAATTTGTTCTATACTTGAGTAAAATTTGATTTAAATCGGAAATAAAATAAAAAGATTATAAGGGTGTCTCATTTTAAGTGAGTCACACTGTATATTTAAGGAAATGTATAGATTTCGAAAATATTATGTTAGTAAATACATCAAGTGTTGTAAAATAAAGATTCTTTTGTGACTGATTTATTAGGAGACTACGGTAAACCGCTTTGATAGAAATATTCAAGGTACCTAATTAATTTATTTATTAATTATTATCTATTTTGGCTGGCGAATATCTCGTAAACTATAACACATATGAACATGACATGTTAAGTTATGACGAGACAATTTTAGTTACTCTGAAGCAATTTTCATCCAGCGTCAAGTGCTTCGTGGTGAAGTACTACATATCACTCAGCCAAGTTTGTGCTATTCACCAAAATTTGGTGAACTGAAATAAGATTGGGATGCGGATATCTCCAGAGAGATAGCTCGAAAGCGAATCGAAGTCACGCTACCCTCTATGGAGTTATATGCAGTGTGTAAATTTGCAAGAACTGGAAAACCTCATCTAACTTATATATTACTATGAAAAATTATTTCAAATGAGTCATAATAAATGAATGTGGAATCATACAGTCGTCCAAGGGACTCATAAAGCTCAAGCGCAAGTTCAAATTTTATTAATTCACAGGTCCACAAAAAGAAAGTAGTCTGTCCGGCGGACAAGACCAGTGTATCCTCATTATTTTGACCCGCTGAATCCGAACTCAAAATTGTCAGATCGGCTCGTTCTGCATCCCTGCTCGTTCTACGTAGCTGGTTTTTCGCCTATAACACTAAAATGAATGGTTCGATTTTTTTTTAATATGTTTACTTCATAACCTCATAACGCCATAACCTCATATGATTGTAACCTAATAGCCCTACAACTCCATAACCCTATAGAACAGTAATAATTTTGCATATCGTCAAGGAATGTTTACTTTTCATGTCTAGTACTCATCAGCTCAAATCTGAGCATCTGCGCATGGATAGGGAAATGAGCTGATGAATCTTAAATTACATTTCTTGGATTCTCATATTGACTACTCCCAGAAAATCTTGGTGAAAAGTACGGTGAAAGATTTCATCAAGACCTCAAGGCACAGTGGTCCGAAAATTAAAAATACCGGTCAAAATTCAAATTTTAAGTTCATTGAATACACACCCCCACAAAAAAAAAGTGGTTTGTCCGGCAAACCAGACCAGTGTATCCTTATGTACTTGGACCCGCTGAAACCGAATTCGAAGTCAGAATTGGCAGATTGGCTCGTTTTTCACCCCTGACCCCAAGAAACCACCCTCCCAAAAAATAGTCTGTCCGACGGACCATACCAATGTATCCTTATGTATTTTAACCCGCTGAATCCGAATCCGAAGTCAGAATTATCAGATTAGTTCGTCTTTCACCCCTGACCCCACAAAAACATCCCCCTCCCCAAAAGTGGTCTGTCCGGCGGACCATACACTGTATCCTTACCAAATACATAGAGATACACTGGCGTGGTCTGACAGACGGACTATTTTTGGGAGTTAGGGGTGAAAAATGAGCCAATCTGATAATGGGGAATTAGACAAGTTTTTTTATTCACAATCATACAGAAATAATCAAATTGTCTTACATGTCAAAAGTTAGAAAGTATGACATTTCTACTTCATTCGACAAATAAACTGAAATGTGACATTAGTCTGGAAAATGACATGTGACATTTAAGGTTGGAAAGTAGCCACTTTCTTATACCAGTTTTCGGGTTGGAAAGTGAGCATTTGCCAACCTGAAAAAAAAAAAAACAAACATAAAATGTTATTTAAAAAGGACCCCGGAACAAAACCCATGAAAATGTTGATTCGGTGGAATCGGCTGAAATTTTGGTATTTTGTAGTTCAAGTCATGCTGATTAAAAGTTCTATCACATCGAGCCAATTCTATGGACAGTTTTTGAGATACAGCTTGTCAAAGTTAGGTAATTTGCGTCATTTTAGACATTCAAGAACTTTTTACTCTTAAACTATTAACTTTAGCAAAAAGTTGCAAGGGTCGAAATATTTTTTCCAAGTCCAATAAAGCTCAAGAATTTCTTTCAGAATTTTTTATGAATTTTTAGGTTAGGTAAAATATATGTCATATTCCGGCATGCTTCGGTGGGATTAGCTGAAACTTTGCTATTTTGTAGTTAAAGTCATGCTCATCAAAAATTCCCATTGCACTGAGTCTATCCTATGAGTGGTTTTCACTCCAGGAGTGTCTGAAGGTCTTAACGACGAGGTAACGGGTAATCTATATGTACGTGTTTATGAATGACTTTCAGCGTGATTGTGTACTTTTTTTTTTTTTTTTATGGGGCGTAGGGATAGCAAGCTATCCACAAGTGGACCCCTTGACTCCGAACAACCACCCTGGGACCGCTTTCGCATTACTTCGGGGTGGTGTCCATTTTTAGCTCTTTCCTTACGTCCCCCATCCTCTTGCGAGATTAGGGGTTCGGGGGGGCTCTTCGTGCTCTATTTGCTTTCTCCTGTTGTTCTGCTTCTCTCTTTCCCTCCATGATGTCCTTGATATAGACAGACACTGCTGTCCAAGCCTTCTCGTCTTTTAGCATGGCTGGTACCATGGTTTCCACCATCAACTCCTCTCCTAATGTCTCGCTCAGTCTGAGCCTCTCTGTTGCTGTTTTGGGGCACTCGAAGATCGCATGGTTAGCGTCGTCTAGATCATGACCACACAGCAGGCAGGTGGCGCTCTCAGTCTTTTTGAACCTCTTCAGGTATTGATTAAAACATCCATGGCCGCTAAGCGCCTGGGTGAGATAGTAATCCATCTGGCCGTGGGCTCGATCGCACCACTGTCGCACGCTAGGGATCAAGCGATGTGTCCAACGTCCTGTTGTGTCTGTGTCTCACCTTATCTGCCATCTTTCCATAAGACGTTGCCGAGCAAGCTTTTTTTCCTCTTTTTTCCTTTCTTTGTTTTCGTGGCACGCTTCGTAAATCTCCCTTCTTTCTCTAATCATCAGATCGATCGGTGGCCTGCTGGCCAATACTAGTACCGCTCCTTCCGAAACAGTCCTGAAGGCGGACGTAACTCTAATAACACTACGTCTTTGGACGGACGCCAGCCTACGCCTTATAGTTTCCCTTTCTACAGCACCTGCCCAAACCTCCGCTCCGTAGAGCATTTTTGCATGGACGACACTATCCAGTAGCCTCCTCTTGTGTTCCCTGGGGCCTCCGATATTGGGCATTATTCGTGCGAGGCTAACTGCTGTGGCTGCCGCGTTCTCTGAGGTTCTCAGGACGTGTTCCGTGTATCGTAACCCTTGATCTATCCGCACACCTAGGTACTTCACAAATTTGTTAAACGGTACAATGTCGCTCTCCAAGGCTATCGTCGTTGGTATGTCCACTCGCTTGTTCGTAATAAGTACGGCCTCCGTTTTATGCACCGCCAAGTCTAGTCCGTTGGCCTTCAGTCAGATGTTGGCCCTACGGATGGTTTCACCGGTTAATAACTCCAAGGTGTTTGTTGTCCTTGCCGTCACCACCACCGCTACGTCATCTGCGAATCCTACGATTTTTGCTCCCGCCGGCATGTGGAGGTTGAGAAGCCCATCGTACATGATGTTCCATAGGAATGGTCCGAGTACCGATCCCTGTGGGACCCCCCCCGTTACCTCGTACTCCTTGTCACCGTTCTCTGTGTTATAGATAAGCGTTCTGTCTGTCAGGTAGCTATCTATTATCCTCATTAAATACTCAGGCGTGTCTCGTTCTGACAGAGCTCCTATAATTGCTTCCCATCTGGCCGAATTGAAGGCATTCCGGATGTCTAAGGTGACTAGAGCGCAGTAACCTCTAGTGGCCCATGGCCCAATCATCACCGTGTTCGCTGTGTTCACCACGTTTGTAATGGCATCCACTGTGGATCTCCCTTTGCGAAAGCCATACTGCCTCTGCGAAAGTCCTCCGTTTGCCTCGATGTTTTCTTCTAGCCTCTGCAGAATCATTCGTTCTAGAAGCTTCCCCATTGTGTCTAATAGGCAGATTGGTCGATACGACGACGGATCTGCCAGTGGTTTGTCACCTTTTCTTAGGAGAACCAGGATCTGACGCTTCCATCTTTGTGGAAAGACTCCGGCTTGGAGTCTGGCGTTGAAGGCCTCCAGTAGGAGCTCCGGTCACACCTCCACCACTACCGTGATTACTTCGTTGGGGATATAGTCCGGGCCGGGTGCTTTCCCCGGTCGAAGCTTCTTTGACGCTGTACGTAGCTCCTCTATGGTAAAAAGTGTGGTCTGCGCATTGCTAGGAAGGGTGGGACGCGCATTTCTCTTTACGTGGCTCGGAAACAGGGTCTTTACAATGGTCTCCATTCGTTCTGGCTTCTTTATGCCGGGGATCTCTTGTCTTCCCAGCAGTTTCTTGGTGACTAATCTATATGGTAAACCCCACGGATCTTCGTCTACTGAGCGACATAGCTCGGACCAGCACTTTCTCTTGCTGCTCTTGATTGCGGTTCTTAGCTCCTTCCGTGCCTCTCTATATTCCTCACTAAGGGGGACTTCTTCCTCCGTATTTCTTCCGCGCATCATCTTACGGCGGGCCGCAAGACACTTCTTTCGCAATTCCGCTATTTCGGGAGTCCACCAATAGACTGGCCTTCTCTGCTGTGGAAAACTTCTTCGTCTCGGCATGGCCCTGCTACAAGCTGCTTCGATCGTTTTAACTACATAGTCTACCACCATCGCCGGCTCTCCATTTTGTGCGATACGCTGCAGGTCTCCCCTCTGTTTTGCGGTTTCTAGGAACTCTGTGAGCTCTCGCCTATCTAGCTTCCGCAGCACCCACCCACCTTGCATTGCTGTGGTATTTGCCTTCTTTTGGTGTTCTTCTTTGATCTCGTACTGAATGTACTGATGGTCACTTAACGTTATATCCTCCAGCACTGTCCAACCCGACGCCCTGGCCGCAAGGTCGCTCGTTGCAAACGTGATGTCCACTACTGACCCCGTAGAGCCTCGCCTAAAGGTGTAAGCTTCACCCTCATTCAGAATGGTGAGATCAAGTCTTCCAATCATTTCTGAGAGCGCCTCTCCTCTGTGATCCAATCGCTTGGAGCCCCATTCTGGCGACTTGCAGTTAAAATCGCCAGCTACTAGGATATTTCCGTTCGCCAACCGGAGACTGTCTTCGAGATTGCCGAGTTGTTCGACGAAATCTTCATAGGTATCGTTGGGGGAGAAGTAGCAGCTAAAGATTCTTGTTCCTTCTATATCCACCCATACAAAATTTGCCGCCGAGCCATCAACCTCTTGGATGGTTAGGTCTTTGTTAAGTATGACAATGGCCGCCCTAGCAGTTGTGTCCTGAAACCACACTCCAGTTTCCGGTTTCTTATACTGTTCACTAATTAGCAACAAGTCCACTTGTTGTGTACTGCGTGCATGCGTTTGTGTGTATGTATGTGCCAGTGTATACAGGGTTCTCCGAAAATATCGATGACAAACTTCTGGTGCAGATTCTACATGCAAAAGTATGTTCGCAAATACCTTGAGCTACTGCCCTTTAAAAATGGCACCCAAAAATCGATTAGGTATTATTGTATATTTCAGAAACCTTTTGATTTACAGGGACGCGACTTTAAACGCATATTGAACAATAATACAAGCTTATTTTTACATTATTTTTTAAAAATATTTTTTACCGTAAATGGGTGATATTGAGGGGGGCTGTCGATATTTTGCATTAATTTCTTATGTCTTTTATTTTTTTTACTTTGCTACAAGAATGTCATTCACTAATTAAAAATACACAAAAAATGTCTTCTTTCATTTTAGTTGTAGGACGGACCCGTTTGTGAGAAAAATCGTTCTAATGAGTTTGATGCGGAACCGCTGAAAACACAAGCGTATTATGGTTTTTGGGGTACCTACGCACGGTATGAAAATCACATAAAATATCCATCAATGATTCTTCTTCGAAAATACATGATGCTGGAAACAGAGCACTTGTTGCTGAAAATCCTATGGATTTAAAAACGAAAACAAAATATTAAAAAACAACAAAAAGTAAAAATAAACAGATAGAAAGTGAAACCAAAAAAATGGGATCACCCTGGTTGGCAATTAGAACGCTCTCATAAGAAACATAGTGCCGGTAAAAGCAGGTTGTTTGATAAAAATAATCAAACACACACACACACTCACGCACGTACACAAACACGCTGGAAGCCATTCATAAACACGTACATATAGATTACCCGTTTCCTCGTTGTTAAGGCCTTCAGGCACTCCTGGAGCGAAAACCACTCATAGGATGGACTCAGTGCAATGGGAATTTTTGATCAGCATGACTTTAATTACAAAATAGCAAAGTTTCAGCCAATCCCACCGAAGCATGCCGAATTATGACATATATATATATATATATATATATATATATATATATATATATATATATATATATATATATATATATATATATATAGAGATATGCATGGTCATATACAGGCCCGTTTCATACACTGAGCGGTTGTAGTGCAGCCCGATTTGACGTAGTGAAGCCCGGGGTCGGGCTCATCAACGTACCCCTGTGTATATCATCACTAAATGGCCACAAAGCACGTTAGCTTCCTTCCTACAAAATTTTGAGGTGGGCTTCAAAAAGTTATATTTTCATGTTCCGAGATACACTTTTAGTTCAGCACTTCCGAGTGAGGCGGCGCTGTTCCTGTATATCCAGGACTCATATACAGCTGATATCCATCGCACGTTATATAGCCCGATATTTGGCACCGTCGCAATGACTCAATAACATTCGATTCTTATTTCCTCTTAAATACTTTCTTTATGAAGTCACAATCGATGAATGAAAGCTCTTTATTTGAATCAATTTTTTAACCTGACAAGTATTATTTCATAGTCTAACATTTTTTTGTAAATTCAAGAATTCATTTAATATATATCTACTAAGAATTATAAATTATGTACAGTGATATGAAAGAAGAATAGTTGTTAGCATTTTAAACATCGTAAAATGTGTTTTGAATTGTAATACGTAATTTCAAATAGAGCGATAAAAGATATAAAGGTAGCATTTATATCGTAAGAGAGGCATTAGAATAAGAACAAAATATAAAATACATGGATTTGTCCATTTATTGTACTAAATTGATGTTTCCATATCCCTAAATTAGGTTTGTGATTTTTTGCATTCAGAATTCAATAATAATATAGGTACTTAATTTTTATTAATTTTGGTGCTATAATTTTCATGGAGAAATATCGGGACATTAAACAATAATTATGCAGGATGGTGTTTTACGTATTATAAGGATAGATAGATACGACTATAAGTTGGTATTATTTCCACATCCACGTAGTGGAGTTGGCGTATAGTAATGGTAAAAAAAAATATTTTTTAAAACCATTCATGATGTTGACTCAAAATTTGTATTACCACGAGTTCGGGAAATATATTATGTTTTGATCTTATTCCGTTGAAAGGTAAATAGGGGTATATAGGTAAACAAGCTAGTAACAGTCGATAAAATTGGGATTTAGTGTATGTACGAAAAGTCAAGTCCTCAAAAAAAATTTGACATCAGCCACTTCCACTATCACCCCCATTACCATCCTCACCCCATTATTAAAAGGGATTAAAAAAATAGAATTGTGAATTAGTGTGTGTACAAGGACCAAAGGCCTCATTTTTTTTTGCATCAGAAACACTCCCACTACAATCCCCACTCTCACTACCGATGTGGCATAACATTTTATGGGCTCTTAGGGAAGACGTTTGCAAATATTATATTATTAAAGTTCTATGATCAGTTATTTCCACATAATGGACTGCAAATGCAGTATCAACCTTTTTTTTTTCGTTGGATGTGGAAGTAGTAATTCGTTAAGCAGCGGTTTTTATTAATGTTTTCTTTGTTGTATGGCGCACATAACAACTTGACGTGATCTGTCATGGTTGCCTGTTAAGTGTATATGGTCTCTACAAAAACACAATTTTGATGGGCTAACTTGAATTGTTTTATTTTATTTGGACGTGTATAAGAGAACAACGTTATAATTGCTGAATACTTATTACTTACACATCCACGTAGTGGAGTGGAAGTATAGTAATCGTAAAAAAATTAAACATTTTTTTTCAAATAGCTTTAGAATGTCATGAGGTTAAGATTTTAAGTTTGAGCCTAAAAAATTTCTGTCTGTCCCTTTTTTTGCGCGTACGATTACTCAGGAACAGTTTGAGATGTTGACTTGAAATTTAGTACACCTATGTATTATAGCGAGATATGGAACTAAATTGTATTTTGATCTTATCTCGTTGAAATGTTGGAGAGTAAATGGGGTAAAATGGGGTAAACAGGTAAAGCAAGCGAGATAGAAATCATAAAAAGGTCTCAATTTTTTTCCACATAGTGGTGTACAAATATAGTATCATTTTTTTTTCATTGTAAGAGACTTTTAGAAGAAATCTGGACATGGAAGTAGTGATTACTTATACAGCGTTTCTTCAAGTCATAATCTTAAATACTGGTAATATAGACAGCAACATGAAACATTTTACTTTATGTAAATTTCGTAATACTTTAAGACTTCAACTATAAGTTTTAA
The DNA here is from genome assembly GCA_936432065.2 of Rutpela maculata. Lineage (NCBI taxonomy): Eukaryota > Metazoa > Arthropoda > Insecta > Coleoptera > Cerambycidae > Rutpela > Rutpela maculata. The sequence continues at coordinate 97,387,707 of OW386290.2, read as the reverse complement.
CTAATATTGTTTTTTCTTAAAATCCTAATCTCTGTATTTGTCAATATATTTCTATTGTAATGGTCTATGATTATGGTTATGTTATGGTATAGTTTTCCTTTGTCTTACTTCACTTTTGCATTTTACCTTTAAGTATTATTGTTAGTAATCCAGTATAATAATTGTTTATTTTTTTTTAATTTTGATTGCCACAGTGCCGCTTACAATTTTACCAAATATTAGTCCTTAATATTTAACCTTTATAGTGGAGTCAAAATAAATTTTGAATTGAATTGTTTGGCTGCAGTGATTTTATTGTTTTAATTTGTTTTATGTATAAGTGCTATACGCAGTTTTTCATTAAATCGGTTCATTGCTTCTTGTAAAATTTTAACAATTTATTTTTCAACACTGAAATTTTCTGCTATTTTGCTTATTATCTCCGGTCTTCGTAATCGTATCACAAAAATAAAAATAGCGAATTGTTGGCAATAGAGTTTTGAATAGGACTAGGTATATGAAAAATCTTTCTGATAATTTGTTAATTTAAAAAAAAAAACACCAAAAATTGCTTTTTTGACTATTTAAGAAACATAGCTTATTAATGAATCAATTTTACTGAAAGTTGGTGAAACTATGTCCTTTATTGAACTAACTTTCGTGCCAAATTTTAACCCAAAATATTTCTTCAGCGGCTAAAAATCAATAATAATTTCCCATCGCTTATTGTGCTTCTGGATTGTTTTCAACTAGGTGACACAAAAATATAGGTATTGAAGAATAACAGGTCGAAATTTTAAGAAGAAATATCAATTTCTTGATTTATAAGCAACTGAAAAGCAAAAACTGACGCATCCCGGCCCCAAATGCAAGTAGATCATTATTTTTTTAGAAAAATGTTAGATATTTCATTTATTTTCATAATTCGTTTGCGTTTTTGGTTCTATAAAAGAATCCACAGAATTATTTGAATTTGTTTGTAACTATAATTTTGAAAATTATAAACAAATTTAAAAAAAAAATGGTTTAAATGAAGATTTTTTTTCTTAATACCATTGTAAAATACATTTAAAAACATACATTTTGAAAAATAAATTGTCCTCCTACGAGCTGATGCAATTAAACGCGATGGAATTTCGACATTATTATTGGTTTCTAACCGTTTGAATAAATATTTTGGGCTAAAATTTGGCACGAAGGATTACTTCGATAATGGGCATAGTTCCACCAACTTGCGTTAAAATTGATTCATTATTACGTTATATTTCTTAAACAACCAAAAAATGCATTTTTTTATAATTTTATTGTGAACAATTCGCTCTTTTTATTATTGCGATACAATTGCTAGGACCGATGATAATAAGGAAAATAGTACAAATTTTCTCTTCTGAAAAATAAATCGTTATAGTGTTACAAGAAGCAAAATTTCTCATAGCACTTGTTTTTTATTATACTTACAACAAATTCAAACAATAAAACTGCCGCAGCCAGAGATTCCTTTATTCACTTATTTTGATGGCCATTAGAGCACTATATAACCCAACAATTCTTTTGACATTTGAGACGCTTTAATTGATTTATTGGACTGTTGTACTGTATTCAAGAAAGCATCATGTTACCGAAACTGTAAAAATATATTTAAGTTGAATGTAGAAAGATGCGATTGTTCATAATTTTATGACCCATTTACCTAGTATAAGTTTTTATTTTTATAAATTGATAGATTACGGTTAAAAATGTTTCTATAAGATCATCATATCCAAAAACCGCAAAATGCGATGACAATACGAGAAAATTAATTTGTTTATTTAAATAGCAACAACATACATTTTAAAAAGTCCGTTGTGCCTTGAAGAGTGTTTTTTAGAATCTACAGATGACGTGTGCCTTTTCAGATTTTTAATTGCATTTTAAACGACCGAGGAAAGTATATATCCCACTCGATGAAGGTAATTTACTTTAAAAAAATTGCAAACTAAATAATTGTTTTTTAATACGTTCGTGAAAGTGTATAGAATAATATCCTGAAAAGTTTACATTTCACTCGGATGAGAACGTAAAAAAAAGTGAAAAAAAAAATTTTTTTCAACAGTTTTTTCAAAATTTTGAAATCAAGTCCAGCTAGGAAAAAATAAAAAATGCAGAATCAAAATTAGTTCAATCTATATGAGTGATGGTTCATTTAAAAGATGGAAATTGTAGCTTTCTGATGCTTTTTTGTCTTAAATAATACAAGCAAAGAATGGATGGGAAAAATATACTTATTATATATATTAACACGCCCGAACTCAATCGTCGCAATAAAAAATATAGAAAAAAATAAAAGCCCTTCAAAAAAATTATTTTTTCACTGACAACTGTTAAAAATTATGTACACTTCATGATTATTATGGTTTATTAAATTGTAGTAACGTGGATTCACAAAAAAGTACATCTCACATAATTTTAATTTCCTTGCTTGATCATTTTCTAGAAAAATATTTATATTGGAGGGTGTAACTTGCCGAGAAATTGACCGATTGGAAAAAATAAAATATCACTATTTCGAAAAAATGTATACATTTCGAATGTTCAAACACAAATTGGTTTACTTGTATGCATTTTTTCGAAAATATGATTAATCAGATCATGATGAGAAATTGCGATTTTCACGATCTTATCCATATAACTATGAGAATATCTTTGATTGTTTTGAATATAACTTCTGGAACTTTCCAATACATTAACAAATGTATAAGGAATTCATTGGATATAGCTGAAATGTGGATAGGTGTACCTGTAATAAATACAATATAGTAAAGGCACGAAAAAATTCAGGGTAGCGATTCAGCGGTTATGTATGGTGTCTGTGTATGCGTTTATAATTATATATTTTCCCTCCAGACTCACTATTTATCCTCCTATTCACTAAGAAAAATGTAATCAGAAAGAGAAAAAGCTTTGTTTTACTCGTTAGAACTGCTAAGAATTTTTAGAGGTTCCGTAGTATGCATTTAATCGTGCGCTTGGCCGCGCAGAGTGACAAAGTTACTCCATTATTTTTTTCCAGGAATACCGTAGCTTTAGCGATAAATTTTATTAGAATATTTTTTGTTCAGAAACACGTAGTCTATCCACCTGTATTTTTTGTTTTTTTCTACCCCGACTTAATTTTAAAAATTTTGAAAAAATGGATGGAAGAAAACATTTTTTTCACTTTTTTTTATGTTCTGCATCCGAGCGGAATGTAAACTTTTCAGGATATTATTCTATACACTTTCATGAACTCATTAAAAAATATATATATTCAGTTTGCAAGTTTTTGTGGGTTTCACTGTCGTCTGGGCTAATAAAAAAATGACGAGACAAGCATCTCGGTACCTCATTTTTGATACTTTGGCGGCCGGTACTTTAAATATGATAAATAAATAAATAAACGTGTATTGTGCACAAAAGAATTTACACGTAAAAGGAAGAGGTATTTTCCACCTCCCATATACATTAGGAAAAAATATTATTACTGTACGTAGTATTACATTAAACTGAGAAAACCTATAAAATCAAATTTTTATGTATATTATTTATATCGTATTACTTATAATAATAATAATTTAACTAGCAAATGTGCTGTTTTTTTAATTATAATTAGAAAATTTTATGCTCTGCTAAAAAGGTTGCTTAATTTTCAAAACATTGAGGAAAAAGCATATTTTGTTAGTAACTTTTGAACCCGAAAAGAATACCACACAATTCCAATTTATGAGTGCAACCTGTGAACACCAATTAATGTCAGCCACAAATATTTTTTATGCTTGTACTAATAATGATAATTGTTTTTATTAGTGCAAGCATATAAAATATAATCAATTCAACTGAAAGTATCATAAAAGAAAAAATTAAATTTTTGCTTGCCATACTTAAAAAGGAACTTCATGCTTTGTTGTCATTTGAAATCAATCAATTTTCGGTCATATTTGATCCATATACTCAGAAACACAAATGTGACTTGTTGTAGGCTCAACGAAAATAAGTACAATTTCCAAAGAAAAATTGCTGTAAGGGATTGTTTTATTATTGATACCTAATTTTACTGTACTATTATTACAATTCGTTTTATGTTTCTCTATTAGGTAAGTACACGTAATTTAATTTCTGATGCTTTGCATCTTCTTATTTCAATGCGAATAAGACAATACTTTAAAAGTTTGAAAAAAATGAAGTCAAATTTTGAAAAAAAAACAAAATGTCATAAATGCTGACAAATTCAAAATATTCAAATACTTATAGGCCCAGGCCCACCACGGACTAACTACATTATCAATTATTAATATTTAATGTGTATTTGCATACAAAAAAACCCAATATTTTATTAGGTTATCTTTAAGTAATTTCAAATTCATAACAATAAATAATAAAAAAATGTAACTATTATATTATTTATTTGGGACACCTGTATATTATAATGAGATCTGGAAATAGATTATGTTTTGATCTTATTCCGTTGAAGCTTGGGATGGGAGGTAAATGGTAAATAGGCAAAGCAAGCAAGTGAGAGTTGATAAAATTGGGATTTAGTGTATGTACGAGAAGCTAAGTACCTACTCAAAATATTTTTGACATCAGCCACTTCCACTATCACCACCATTACCATCCTCACCCCATTATTAAAGGGCGAAAAAAAATAAAATTGTGATTTTGTGTGTATAACTACCAAAGGCCTCATTTTTTTTGCATCAGCTATAACCCACACTACCATCCCCACCTCCACTGTCGGTATGGCATATTGTTTTATGGACTTTTATAGTAGACGATTGCAAATATTATATTATTAAAGTTCTATGATCAGTTATTTCCACATAATGGACTGCACATACAGTATCAACCTTTTTTCTTTGTAAGAGACTTGGATGTTGAAATAGTGATTGGTTAGGTAGCGGTTTTTTAAGTCAGGTTCCCTTTACTGTATGGTGCACCTAACTGCATGACGTGATCTGTCTTGGTTCTCCGTTAAGCCTACATGGTCTTTAAAATAAAACAATTTTGATGGGCTAACTTAAATTGTTTTATTCTATTTGGACGTGCAAAAGAGAACAACGTCATAACTGCGGAATACTTATTACTTACACATCCACGTAGTGGAGTTGAAGTATAGTAATCGTAAAAAAATTTTTTTTGCTCAAATTATTGGAGGTGATTATTGAAGGGAATAAAAAGATAAAATTGTGATTTAGTGTGTATAAAGAAACAAAAGGCCTGAATACTTTTTTGGTACTAGCCACCCTCTCTACCACCCCCATTCCACCTCTACCACATTATTAAAGGGAATAAAAAAACAAAATTGTGATTTATGTGTACAAGAGCCTCTAAATTTTTTTGCCAACAGCTTCCCCCTCTACTACCCCCACTACCATGTAGCACATCGTTTTATGGCTTTTTGGGATAGACGATTTCAAATATTATATTATCAAAGTTCTGTGAACAATTATTCCTACACAGTGGATTGCAAATATAGTATCGACATTTTTTTGCTGTAAAAGGCTTGGATAGGAAAATCTAGATGTGGAAGTAGTGATTTTTTAGGCAGCGGTTTTTTTTTAATGAACACATATATTTTTATGATGGTTATTTGAATTTATGTTTGTAGTCGGTCTCCCTGCATTGTGCATCTGACATCATGCACCTATCTTGATTGCATTGGATTCGGAATGACGTCTATAAAAATATGCAAAAGTTTCAAACCCGCACATAAACAATTGCAAAAGTTATAAACTAATGAAAATTGAAAATATAACGAGTTCCGTTTCTTGCAAATAACTCAAAAACTATTAATATTTAAGAAATTTTAAAGAAAGATTCTTAAAGAGGAAGAAATTTCAAATAAAAAAGTCCCAACTCCCGAAAATCTACATCGATTATTAACGAGATTATTAATAATTTTAATTTAATGTTAAAAATAGAGGTCCGCGCAGCAAACACTAAGCCGTTACGATGCTCTGAAACCGCCCGGAATAAGTAAAAATATTTTTTTATATTATTAAATATTAATTTAAAAATTCATAAAAATTATGTTATTTTTTAAACAAAGGAAAAAATTTTTTCACCGATTTTTCATAAAATGAGCCTTTTGTTAATCAACAAATTTTTTTAGAGTTTGCGTTTATATTTCAAGTCGGATAATTATTAACTAAAATTATTTTGCTTCGTGGCGACCTTATGTCAACTATACTTTATGGGATTATAATATTGCTATGTTTTTAATTGTTATAGTCTATTAGTTATTAATTATTTAACCTAACAAAAAAATAAAAACTGAAAGAGAAACCTTTTTTTATTAATTTTAATTATTCTTACTGTTTTTATGTTCAAAAATACTATAAGATTACATAAACTTTAAATTTTTATTGCTATTTGTTTAAACAAATTTTATAAACAAATAGATAAATTACTTATTTTTGAAAAATATTTTTTTGCCATTTTATTTGTTATGAAATATTATGATTAAAAAAATTTCTTAAAAATTGTTTTTAATTATTTATAATCACTTTTTTATTTTTTCATTATTTAAACATTTTATTAAGAAAAAATTTTATTCTTAAATTTATTATTTGCAATTCTCCACAAGGTGGAAAAACGATTTTTTTTATCGTGAATTTGTTTGTTTATTTAATAAACAATTCGTTATTAATAATCGCCGAATGTGTTTATATTTTTTTTAGATAGAAAAAAAATAACAAAAACAACCGTATACATAAACATGAAAATTCTTTTGTGAATAATAACTTAAAAATCGAGAAAATACTCGTATCAAGTATGCCGCGGAAATTGACAAAAACTAGATTCAAAACATTAATTTTGTCTGCATAACCAAAGCGTTCTGTCCGAAATGTCCATTTTATTTAACACATATTAGAATCAAAATATAGCCTACTACTATTTTTGTTTTATTATATGTAGGCAAATAATATACCTACATATTTAGATATAAAAGGTATATTTTAATCACAGTTAGAAAACACTAACGCAAATATTAGTGGGAAAAGAGCAAAGCGTTTGCCCTAAACAACTTTATGATGCCAGCATCAAAAAAGGTGGTTAAGGAATTCTTTCTGCCGCAATTTTATTATTTTAATTTGTTTTTGGTGTGGTAACAAGTGCAATAAGAAGTCCCGAATTAAATCATTGCTTCAAAAAATGTAAACATGTATGTGTCAATATTAGAATTTTCTGCTATTTTTCTTATTATCTCCGGTCTTAGTAATCGCAAAAAATAAAAAGACAGAAATAATTTTGAATAAAAATAGACAAAAAAACTTTCTGATAATTTGTTAACTTGCAAGAAAGTAAAAACCATTAAAAAAACCGCTGCCCAAGGAATCACTACTTCCACATCCAGATTCTCTATCCAAGTCACTCACAACGAAAAAACTTTGTATGTGAAAATAATTGTTTATGGAACTTTAATGATATAATATTTGAAATCTTCTACCCCAAAAACCCATAAAACGATACCCCACACGGTAGTGGGGTGGGGGTGGTGTTAGGGGGGTGGTGATAGGGGGGGTGGTAGTGGGGGGGTTGGATGAAGTAAAAAATATTTTGAGGTTTCTGGTTCCTGTACATACACTAAATCACATTTTTTTCATCCGCTTTAATAAGGGGGTGGGGGTGGTAATGGGGGTGGCTAATGCCAACATTTTTTTTTGAGACCTTAGCTTCTCTTGTATACATACTAAATACCAATTTCGTGGACTCTTACCTGCTTGATTTACCCATTTACCCCAATTTACACCCCAACCCTTCGACGGAACAAGATGAAAATATAATCTAGTTCTAGATCTCGTTAAAGTACATATGTGTACCAAATTTCAAGTCAATATCTCAAACGGTTCCAGAGTAAACGTGCGCACAAAAAAAAGTTACAGACAGACCGACAGACAGAATTTTTTTTTTTTGCTCAAACTTAAAATCTCGACGTTTCATGACATTTTAAGCCTATTTGGACAATAAAAATTTTTAAAAATTTTTTTGTCGTTACTATACTTCCATTGGACGTGGAAGTAATTACTGCCTATGTATAATTTAAGAAATATAGTGTAATAACGCATAAATCTATAACGAAAATGAGTGAAACTATATCTTTTATTGCTTTATTTTTCGAGTTGTTTATAAAATAACAAAGTTAAAAATATCACGTGTCTATTCAAAAAATAAAGAACAAAATTTGTACCATCTACAAATAATTCTTTTCGTGAAGTATACGTCATTACCTCTAGGACTGCAGTTTTAGCCATGTATTTTTACGGAATTGAAAATTATTTTTTCTGTACTAAAGCATTTCTTACAAACAATGATTTTCATTTTATTTAAATTTCCAACTGCTCAGTTAATTTATTCTAATGTTTTGATTATTTAATTTTAACGAATTCTAAAATAATTTTTTATGCTCTATTTATACATTTTATTTTCGCTATTATAGTAATATAAGACTAATAATTTTTTAGCTAGATTTATGGCTAAATACTGTAATATAACTCTATCTTGCTTTGTATACCATTGGCAACAGTTCTTTTGGCATTTGAGACGCTTTAATTGTTTTATTGCTCTGTGCAAGAAAGCAACACCAGATTTAAGTTGAATGTAGGTAGAAGAATGTAAGAAAAAAGGTACCAGCTTATCTGAACGAAGCACAATGCAACAGCATAGGAGGGAGGGAGAGAGAAAGAGATCACGCGTTTGCCGAAATATAAAGTATTCTAACATTGTTTTAACATGATTTTAATAATTTTTCATGTGTAAATAAAAAAACCGCTGCCCAAGGAATCATTACTTCCACATCCAAGTCACTCACAACGAAAAAAACTTTGTATGTGAAAATAATTGTTTATGGAACTTTAATAATATAATATTTGAAATCCTCTACCCCAAAAACCCATAAAACGATACCCCACATCGGTAGTGGTGTGGGGGGTGGTGATAGGGGGGTGGTGATAGGGGGGTGGCAGTGGGGGGGTGGATGAAGTAAAAAAATATTTTGAGGTTTCTGGCTCCCGTACATAGGTACGCTAAATCACAATTTTTTTTCATTCCCTTTAATAAGGGGGTGGGGGTGGTAATGGGGGTGGCTAATGCCAAAATTTTTTTTGAGACCTTAGCTTCTCTTGTATATACTAAATACCAATTTTATGGACTCTTACCTGCTTGATTGACCTATTTACCCCAAATTTACTCCAATTTACCCCCCAACCCTTCGACGGAACAAGATGAAAATATAATCTTGTTCTAGATCTCGTTAAAATACATATGTGTACCAAATTTCAAGTCAATATCTTAAAAGGTTCCAGAGTAAACGCACAAAAAAAAAGTTACAGACAGACCGACAGACAGACAGACAGACCGACAGACCGACAGACAGACCGACAGACAGACCGACAGACAGACAGAAATTTTTTTTCGCTCAAACTTAAAATCTCGACGTTTCATGACATTTTAAGCCTATTTGGACAATAAAAATTTTTAAACATTTTTTTGTCGTTACTATACTTCCACTGGACGTGGAAGTAATTCAACCAATTCAGATTTCATGTAAAAAGGTCTATTTGTTAATTGACAAATGCACAAATTTCTCACCTAGTAAATTCGCAGAATTTTGATTGGATTGTTCATAATTTTATGACCCTTTACGTAGTAAAAGTTTTTATATTTAGAAATTGATGGATGGTGGTTAAAAATATGTTTCTATAAGATCATAAAATTATCTAAGACCCGAAAATCGCAAAATGCGGTGACAATACAAAGAAGTCAATTTTTATTTAAATGGAAACAACATAAATTTAAAAATCCGCTCTGTCTTGAAAAGTGTTTTCTGGAATCTACAGATGACGTATGCTTTTTCAAATATTTAATTGCATTTTAAATGACCGACAAAAAAATAAAAAAAATGACGACAGACAAGCGTTTCGTTACCTCATTTTTGATAGTTTGGCGACCGGTACTTTAATAAAGTAACATAAATAAATAAATAAATAAATAAATAAGCGTTTATTGTGCACAAAAGAGTTTACACACAAAAGAGTTTACACACAAAAAAAAGAGGTCAGCCTAAACTAGCTTCCCCATATCTATTAAGAAAACATATCATGACCGTACGCAGTATTACATTAAATTGAGAAAACTATTAAATTAAATTTTTATATAAATAACACAGCCCCACAAAAAAAAGTGGTCTGACCGGCGGACCAGACCAATATATTCGTATGTATTTGGACCCGCTGAAACCGAATCCGAAGTTGGAATTGTCAGATTAGGTCGTTTTTCACCCTCCAACCCCCAAAAAACACCCCCCCCACCAAAATGTCTATCCGGCGGACCAAACCAGTATATTCTTATGTATTTGGACCTGCTGAAACCCAATCCGTAGTCAGAATTGTCAGATTGGCTCGTTTTTCACCCCCAACCCCAAAAAACACCCCCAAAACAAAAACAAAGTGGTCTGTCCGGCGGATTATACCAGTGTATCCTTATGTATTTTGACCTGCTGAATCCGGATTCGAAGTCAGAATTGATGGATTGGCTCGTTTTTTACCCCCAACAACGAAAAACACACCCCCCAAAAAATGATTTGTCCGACGGACCAGACCAGTGTATTCTTATGTATTTGGACTTGCTGAAACCGAATCCGATATCAGAATTGTCAGACTGGCTCGTTTTTCACCCCCAACCCCAAAAACGCCCCCAAAACAAAAATAAAGTGGTCTGTCCGGCAGACTATACCAGTGTATCCTTACCAAATACATAAAGATACACTGGTATGGTCTGCCGGACCATTTTGTGGGGGGGGGGTGTTTTTTGGGGGTTGGGGGTGAACATGTGTCAATCTTACAATTATAACTTCGGATTCGGTTTCAGCGGTCCAAATATATAAGGATACACTGGTATGGTCCGCTGAACAGACCACTTTTTTGTTTTGGGGGTGTTTTTTAGGGTTAGGTGTGAAATACGAGCAAATCTGACAACTCTGACTTCGAATTCGGATTCAGCAGATCAAATTACATGAGGATCCACTGATCGCAAGATTTGACCTAAACAAACAAACTAACATACAAATAAACATTGCAAGTTAAATAAAAACTTTTAAAAAAGGTATTTCCAAACGGCTTTCGTCAAGTATCTCGAAAAGAATTACTTTATCGAATAAATGTTACAGACCAATTACAGAAAGTACAAACTGGGAATTAATTATATTTTTTGTTTATTGATGTAGGATTAATAATTTCGGAGATATTTAAGTTTATATTTGGTATCCAAGTGTTTCGAAATTACCTTTAAAGTTTAAAATGCATTTTCTTCTAAAGCAAGTGCTTTAAATGAGCATCTAGGTAATGCTACATCTTAACGAAAAACTGTATTTGAGATAATTTCTTTAAATTACTAAATATAAATACGCATATTTTTCCATCATAACTTCTTTATTTCTTATGCTACAGGAACGAGTAAAAAATAGTTTGAAAGCGCAATTGATTGTCTTCAATTTCATTTCTTAGCATGCGTGACGTAGGTGTCACAATTTTTGAGATATTTAACATTTAAACTGCATCTTTCGTCTTATAAACGTTCGGACGCCATTTGTAAACTTTCATATTTCCGAAACTATTAAATCTCTGTAAATAAATAAACAAGCGAAATTCATTATCAGTTTATGAGCTTTATTTTTGGTCTCTACCCATTCTGAAATAAAACTAATATTTATTGAGATACCTATTTGGAAAAGGAAAACAAAATTGCGTTTTATCGAAAGTACCTGTATAGTTTAAACTGTATTTTTTTCTAAAGCAAGTGTTGTATACAAACCAAAAAATTTGACGTCATGCTATATAATGAGGGACAGTGTTTGAAATTCCTTTTTTTAATTACTGGCTAATTACAGCTACAAAATGGCGACGTTGTTTTTAAAAAATGTGTAGACGCACATTTCTTCGGTCATAACTGTTTTGTTTTTTATGCTATAGAAACAAATAAAAAAAACAGTTGAAAACTTAATTAATAACTTACTATACTACCTATTAGCATCCTTGACGTATGTGTCACAGTTTCTGAGATATTTAACTCTCACTCTAAATAATTATCTTATGAACATTTGGATGCCAAATGTAAACTTAAATATCTCCGAAATTATTAATCCTACATCAATAAGCAAAAAATATAATTAATTCCCAGTTTGTACTTTCTGTAATTGGTCTGCAACATTTTTTAGCAATAAAGCAATACTTTTCGAGATACCTGACGAAAGCCGCTTGGAAACCTTTTTTTTTTAAAGCTAAAATCGCAATTCTGAAGTCGTTATAACTTAAAAACTATCGATTTATGTGAAAAGTTACATAGAAAATTTTCTTCTTAAAATTTGATTCTACTTCAGCTCCAATAAATATATATATATATTTTTAAGTGCCACCACCTGAGAGGGGGTGGCCCTTATAAATTAGCAAGCCCCCGCACAATATAGAAACTTTTCTGTGAAGCTTATACTTCCAAAAATAAACGATATCCATTCAATATGACATTATTCCGAAGTTTTGCATATGTTTTACCTCTAGGTACTGTACTATAATAATAATTATTATTTTTATTAGTGCAAGCGTATGAAATATAATCAATAAAAGAAAATATTACATTTTTGCTTGCCATACTTAAAAGGGAACTTTGTGCCTTATAGTACGTTGGGTACATGGCTACATAAGCCAAAAAGCTGCACTTTTTGATTGGGATGTGCCACTTTCTGATCTTTGGTTGATGCCAAAAGGTAACTTTTCAGATAGGGAGCCACTTTAAAATCCGTGCAACACACGAAATGGCAGCCATTAAAGATGTCTCCCATTAGCCACAATAAATGTTTTTGTCTCTCAGCTCCTAATGGTTCGATTATGCTCTTGTAAAGAAGATACTTTTTGTCCCTATACATTTATCTCTACACCTTAAGGGTTCTGCGCAATTTAAAAAAATATATATTTTTTAATTTTTAAAGATACTTCTTTGCACAGTGGGACAAACTGAATCTGAAAACTTATTTCATATAATGCAACTTTCAATTGATGTTAACTTGGGACAGCTGGTACGTAGTAGAGGTCATTGTAATAACCTTTTCAAAATTAAGCCTATAGGTATAGTGACAGTGAAATAAAATTAAATAAAAAAACTTATAAATACTTCAAAGAGAACTTCATGCTTTGTTGTTATTTGATGGCAATCAATTTTTGCTCATATTTGACCCATATACTCGGAAACACAAAGGTCACTTGCTGTCTCAAAATAAGTACAGTTTCAAAAGAAAAATTGCATCAAGGGATTCTTTTACTATTGTACCTAATGATACTGTATTATTAAAACAATTCGTTTTATATATCTCTGTTAGGTAAATGAACATAATTTAATTTCTACCCCTTTGCATCTATTTATTTTAATGTGAATGAGGCAATAATTTAAAAGTGGAAAATGAAAAATGAGGACAAATTCAAAATATTTAAATACTTATAGGCCTACCACGGAGTAATTACATTATCAGTTATTAATAATTAATGTCTATTTGCATAAAAAAATAACTTAATATTTTATTAGGTTCTTCTAATATATCTTCAAATTCATAACAATGAATAATAAAAAACGTAACTGTTATATTCTTTTGGCGTTCAAAGAATGAATATATTTCCTTTAATAGCTGGCCCTCCAATAGCGTCTCTACTGTAAACAGTAATGATAGTGGCTCAGTATAGCAAGTACTTCTAACCATACAATATTGTGTTTCGTGGCGATGCATGCATCAAAGAAATATATATTATAAAAATATAACCTACTGAGGCCCGATTACATTGGCAACATCGCTGGGACGGAGAACGAACGCTAGCTATATTTTTAAATACAGCGGGCTTTGAAAGGATCAGTAAATATATCCGGGCTCTGAAATATGCCATGTTTATATAATTGAAAGAAAAATAATAATTAGCAACCTCTAGTGGCTTCCTATTAGAAAAGATTCATAACAATCGCCATATTTAATAAATTTGTTAATTTATACACTCGGGAAATGCCGGGCTTATGAGCGGCCTATCGATATATCGGGCTCATCAATATACCGTCTATACCTATATATATATATATATATATATATATATATATATATATATATATATATATATATATATATATATATATATATATATATATATATATATATATATATATATATGTTATATAAAATTATACGCTAATTATAAAGACTTAATTATAACAAACCTCCACATGTATATCATATTACATGATAACGACTTCTCTTATTAATCGCTTATCTTAGAGATATTATATTTCACCTTTTGTTTCTCACATTTTATGCTGACTGCCGAATTGCATTTCCTTTGTTCTATATTTTGCTTACTCAGGTTCTGTATGTTATAAATACGACTAGACATGCTTTGTAAAGTCAGTTATTAAACTCAGTTAGAATGCAACACTTCTAATGTATTATTATATTCCTTCCCCAAGAGCCAACGTTGGCTCCATGTAACTAAATAAAAGTTTTTAAAAAGTCATTCATGTGAACCGTGATCTAACATTGGCGCAGTCGGTAGGATCCGTAAACATCATCAGAACAAGAAGCCTAACTGGTAGTGAAGCGCAAAAGAACAAGGACAACATCTGCAGAAGGTGCCTAACTAGTGCGTGTATACCTGCAAGAACAAGGAGACCTTCCTCACTGGTGGTGGCGGATCCCAATCCCTTGACGGACGAAGAACCTACCCATGGAAACGAAACTAACGTAAGTCATTTTAAGAATCATCTCGTACCATTTTTACTATTTTATTATTTTTCGCAACTTATTTTATTAAAAGTGTATTATACTGCTAATACACTCGGCGCACAAAGCCAGTTCTATTGTCAAAGTGAAATCCATTCCTTTACAAACGCAACGAAACAAGTTCATTTAATTTTAAGTTTATTTATCTTCGTATTATACTGCTAATACGAAACATTGTGTATTATACAGCTAATATACAATCCATTTACGCACGCAACGTAACAAGCTAATTTTAATTTAAATTCTCGTATCATACTGCTGATACGCAGACAATTCTTTTAGTTCAAATAATCTCTAAATAAAAAGCAAAATGCCAGACAGAGCTCAACCAGAGACAGTTCAACCAGTGCCACCGGCACCAACCGAACAACAACTACAACAACAACTACAACAACAACAACAACAACAACAACAACCAGAGCAAATTGAGCCTTACAAGCTCTCTGAGATATTTTCTCTAATACCTGAATTTGATGGCAATGCCATAAATTTACAAACATTCTTAAATTCCTGTCATTGCGCCCAAAGCATGGCAATTGGAGATCAAAAAATTATTTTGACCGTCCACATAAAAAATAAGTTAAAAGGCAAAGCTGCCGAATTAATTAATTCGCGCAACCCTGGCACCTGGCCAGAAATCAAGGCACTCTTGGAAACTCATTTCGGGGATTCCAGAGATCTAACGGCCCTAATCCAAGACCTACAACGAATTCACCAATTGCCCGGCGAATCCGCTCTAACATTTATTTCGCGTTTACAAACGCACAATGCTAAAATGTACGCCGCAGTGCAAAAGCAAAATTTAACCACAACGCAAAGAGCTGCACAATCAGATCTTATAGAAACCATGACCTTAAATAATTTACTAACAGGTTTAGAACCGAATTTAGGCCGCATCATACGTGCTAGCAACCCTCCTAGCATACTGAAAGCCGTAAGCAGAATTCGTAGAGAGCTACAACTCTCTTATTTCGAGCAACAAAAATTTCCCAAAAATAGTCCGGTCAAAAATCCTATTATGCAACAAAAACGACCAACTTCAAATTTTCAGCAGAAATTCTGCTCGTTTTGTAAACGAAACGGACATGTCATAAATGAGTGCCGTACAAGGCAACAAACACAAACAATGCCGTCAACCTCACAAAATTTTCAACGACCAAATTACCCAGGAAATTCAAGTTTCCAAAACTTTTCACAAAATAATCAATTTAGTCAGAGGACATTCCCTCAAAACCAACCTAATCAACCTCAAAATAGGCCCTCAGCTATAAGGCCAAATCCAAACTTTAACCAACAAAGACCGTCAGCTATTCAACCTAACCCGAATTTTAACCGCTTTAACCAGCAAAAAGCTCATCATTTAAATTACGAACCTTACGATAATTATGCCGATCAATTTAATCAATACAATGACTATTCACCCGATTATCAAAATGTAAGTGACAGTTATGAAAATTACGATTTAGAAAACGCTCAAAGCTTTTCAGAGAATTATACAGCTAATTCCCAATATGAACAGTACGATAATTATACTGCTAATTCTCAAACGCCACAGGAGGATTATACTGTTAATCCTCAGGATTTTCGCATAGATCCGGAGTACCCCACGGATACTCCAACACAGCAAACAGACCAATTCGACCAAATAACAAATCAAATACGAACGATGAATCTCAACGACAGTTTCGACTCGTCGCTGAACTTCCCGGAACAAGGGTTCATGTAGATACACTATCACATTCATTGTTGACCGTAAATTCAAAACATCTATACTACATTAAAGATATCACAAACAAATTCAAAATTCTAATCGATACTGGCGCAGGTATCTCCATTTTTAAACCAAAAACAGCGGAAAATTACAAACGGAGATTTTCAGAAAATGTAATTATACAAGGCATAACCGATCAGAAAATTACTATTAGTGAATCTGTTCTTATACCCTTTACGGATAACGACCCACATAAAGTTTACATCTACGACCTAGATATCAGTTTTGATGGACTGATCCTAGAGCATTATCATTGTATCGTCGCAATAAGAAATAATCGATTAATAACCAATTTTAAAACAGTTCCACTTTTCAAAGTAACCGACGATTCGTCGAAACCCGAATGCGACAAAATCCAATCAAACCACAACCCTAATCAAAATAAGATTCAAATCGATGGCCGCACCGAAAAAATTTATAAACTAAAATGTAACCTTAGAAACACTGACGCTATTTTGCAAGCGCAAGAGAATGAAAAAGTCCGTTTACCTAATGCTCTTGTTAAAGTAAACGAAAACGGAGAATTTCTAACAACAATAATCAATGCTAATGTCATCCCGAAGACTGTCGATTTTTCCAATTTAAATTTAGAACCTTTACAAAAATTGAAGTCAATTTTTAACTTAAACACGCAAAACTCTGACCAACAACTAATGACGGACAGATCCTTCGAAATCAGGAACGAATTGCGCTTGGATCATCTAAACGAAGAAGAGGCCGAAATAGTAACGCAGCTTTGTTTAGACTTTCAAGATATATTCTATTTAGAAGGAGATAATTTGACCTTTACTAATGAAATCAAACACCCTATTGACACCGAAAATTCCCGACCGATATTCACTAAATCGTATCGATATCCTCAGGTCCATAAAGAAGAAGTTAAGTCCCAAGTATCGAAAATGTTAAGTCAAGGTATTATTCAACCCTCAATCTCACCTTGGTCCTCTCCTGTCTGGGTAGTTCCCAAAAAACTGGACGCTTCTGGTAAACAGAAATGGCGCGTTGTAGTCGACTACCGCAAACTCAACGAGGTTACAATCGGTGACAAATATCCTCTGCCCAACATTTCCGATCTTTTAGACCAACTTGGCAAATGCCAATATTTCACAACCTTAGACTTGGCTTCTGGTTTCCACCAAATCGAAATTAATCCCGCAGATATTCAAAAGACTGCTTTCACAGTTGAGAACGGTCATTATGAATTCGTGCGAATGCCATTTGGACTCAAAAACGCTCCATCAACTTTTCAAAGAGTTATGGATAACATCCTGTTAGGTATTCAAAATGAACGATGTCTCGTCTACATGGACGATATTATTATTTACTCCCCTACAATTCACGAACACATTTCCCGTCTAACTGAAGTCTTTAAACGCCTTCAAAAAGCCAACCTCAAAATTCAACCAGACAAATGCGAGTTTCTCCGCAAGGAAGTCGCTTATTTAGGACATCTCATTACAAAAGACGGCGTAAAACAGAACCCTTCGAAAGTTGACGCTATTTTAAATTTTCCTCAACCGAAAAATCCAAAAGAAATTAAATCATTTCTAGGCTTAGCTGGATATTATAGGCGCTTTATCCCTATATTCTCCAAGATAACCAAGCCCCTAACAAAACTACTACAGAAAGACATACCATTTCTCTTCGACAATGATTGTATAAATTCTTTTCAAAATTTGAATCAAACATTGACGACAACTCCGATATTAATCTACCCTAATTTTGACGAACCTTTCGTTCTAACCACTGATGCAAGCGCATTTGCCATCGGCTCGGTGCTGAGCCAGGGGCCTATTGGCAAAGATTTACCCATTGCCTATGCTTCTAGAACCTTGTGCAGTGCAGAAACTAAATATTCAACGATTGAACGCGAGCTTTTATCGATAGTATGGAGTGTAAAGCACTTTAGACCATATTTGTGTGGTAGAAAGTTCAAGTTTGTCACCGACCATAGACCACTCACCTAGCTATTCTCTATAAAAGATCCAGGAAGTAGACTTGCCCGTTGGCGACTCAAATTAGAAGAGTACGACTACGAAATAATTTATAAACCTGGCAAAATCAATAAGAACGCGGACGCACTTTCCAGAATCAAAATTAATCATTTTTCCGAATGTTCCAAATTCTATTCAAAGGTTCTAGCCGCGAATGACGAAGAGTCAGACGACGAGTCAGACGACGACGAAAACCCAGACGATAACAACGCAGTCACTAACGAACAAATTTCGCGAGAATTTGAAACTTTTACCAACCTATATAAAACAACTTCTTTAATTGACTATTCGAAAATCAAAGCCTCGAACAAACAACTTTTGTATCGAGAACATAAAGATATTATAACCTTTTTCCAACAAAACAACTTACAAGATCTACATCACAAAATTATCGAGGACATATTCGAGGAAAACCCCGAATTTCATAACAATAAAATCAATATTGTATCGAGCAAAACAGTCAGACATAGGAGATATTTTATCATCCCTCTACCTTTTGATATCGAATCTGTAATTGAACATCTATTTTTGGTATTATTTAAAAATCAAGATGTTTTAGACCTTTCTAAGCCATACTTTGTCGAAAATAATCTAGACCTCCCCATACTCGAAATTCTATCATTCGTTTTTGCAGAAAAAGATTTAAAAGTAGTAATTTGTCAAGATATCGTCAGAACTGCCGACGAAGATGAAATCCCAATTATATTGGAGCAAAATCATTTTGGTAAAAATAATCTACACCGCGGAATAAATGAAACGATTCGAAGAATTAGAGAAAAATACACTTGGCAAGGTCTAACTAAAGACGTTGAAAATTTTATAAAAAATTGCGAAACTTGCCAAAAAACTAAGGCATGCCGAAAAAACCTTAATAACCCTCTAGTAGTCACAGAAACCCCAAGAACACCATTCGAAAGAATTAATATCGATTTATTTGAATTCCCAACTCGAAATTACGCTTTAACTATTCGCGACGAGTTAACTAAATTTACACAAGCCTACGCAGTCCCGGACAAATCCGCAAAATCCGTCGTAAATACCTTGTTATACTTTCAACATTACGGTACCCCGCTAAGAAGATGACATTGCGATTACGGTGGCGAATTTGACAACCGTTTGCTTAAAGATCTCTGCACCCTCTATGACATAAAATTAACTTATTCAAGCGTAGGACATCCCCAATCGAACGGATCCATATAAAGATTTCATGCTACTTTAGCTGAAATGATAAGAATTCATAAAACTGAAAACCCGAACGAACATCCGTTCACGATTTTACCATATGCAGTAATATGCTATAACAATTCGGTAAATAAAACACACGGTTTCACCCCATATGAACTTATCTTTGGTCATACGTCTAACAGATCACCTGAAACTTTATATAACCAAAAAGAGTTAATAACCAAATACGTTAGAGATTTAAACAACAGAATATCCCACTACTATAAAATAGCCCGTAGTCGAACACAATCTCAAAAAGAGAAAGCAAAAGTTCGTTTCGACAGAAATGTTCCCCAAAAACGATCCGAGTACAAAAGAGGTGACTTAGTTTATGTAAAAGAATCACAAATTAAGAACAAACTACAAAACAAATTTAACGGTCCTTTTAAAATAAAGGAAATTTTCCAAAATTCTGCTACGCTATTAAATCTTGAAACAAAACAAGAAACTAAAGTAAACTTTGATAGAATGAAACCATATACTGAAAATTAAATTCATTTTCAGGTTTCTCCTGCTGTTCGGATCAGCACTCTGTCAATACAAAATTACCCCGATCAATAACACTGTTGGTGTATACTACCACCAAGACACGGACATCGTGGTGACAAATGACAAATGGACTCTGCTAGTGCATAAAAACATTTCATCCCTCAAAATAGCTTTTGACAAAAATCAAAATATCTTAGACAGAATCTTGTACACTCTCAATAATGGTGATCATAAGTCAATTATTTTTACGAGTGAAATTAAAACAGACTTTAACCTTTTGACACAAATATCCAACTCTATAAAAACAAAATTTGACGAAATCTTTTCAGACACAAAAAGATATAAACGAGGAATACTTAACGGTATTGGTACAATATTCAAATCCATAACTGGAAACTTAGATGCTGAAGATGGCCAGTACTATACTAATCGTATAAATAAACTAAATAACGACGAGCATCAATTGGAAAACTTAATCAAAAATCAAATTTCAGTTACAACTTCTGTTATTAAAAACTTCAACTCGACTATACAAAAATTACAAATTGACGACAATTTAACAAAGATCTCGAAGAAATCGAACACACAATTCAAACCATGACTCAAGCTATCGAGGCTGCTCACATAAAACTAAAATTCATATACATTTCCGAACAACTAATGGCAAGCTATTTGTATATCGAAGATAATTTGAACGACATTTTGAATTCAATAACATTTGCCAGATTAGGAATCATTCACACTTCAATCATAACCCCTAATCATTTGGTAACAGCATTACAAGAAATTTCACAGAGCTTACGAAGGAACAATTTGCCTCTCCCCATTAAATTATCGGCAGTTGCTAAGTATTTGGATATTATTGAATTACAAGCGTTTCAAATGGATTCTAACTTAGTATTTGTTTTAATAATACCACTTGTTGAACTCCAAAATTATAACACCTATCGCCTATATCCTATCCCGATACTTGATAACAGAACTGGTCTGCATCACATTTTATCTATTTCACAAAAGTATATCGCGAGAGACGATGATTCTTTAATGTACATACCTATACAAAGTTTGAAAGAATGCAAACCTCTTTATTTTGGAACCAAACTATGTTCGAACCTGTTTGCCTATCCTATCGACCAAAATGCCATATGTGAAGCCAGAATACTAAAACCGTTGCCGAAACTTCCAGAGAACTGTCAAACTTCCTTCATTATTAGTCAGGGATACAACGTCCAAGAACTTGAAGACAACTCATGGCTAGTAATTAATTCTGAACCACTTCACATCACCATCAACTGTCCAAAGAGAGAATTCACGACAGAGTTAATCAACAAAAATTCCATCATCAAACTACAACCAGGATGTTACGCCTATGCAGGCATTACTCGAATACAAGCCAGTGCCAAAGACTTCTCCGAAATTAAGGACAATTCACATCCTATCCAAATTCCTTTTGAATACTGTAATCAAATGCCCGACAAAATCGAAATTCCAAAATTAAAACCACTCAAATTAAACAATCTCGACGTAGAAGATCTAGATATTGCAAATACCAAATTGGACCAATATTCCAAAGACCTGGATGACCTCATAAACGAGCCTTTTATGACCAAACACGTATCTTGGTTCACGTATTTCATAATCACTCTCATCATCCTGTTAGTTGTACTTTACATAACTTGTAAATGCAGAAGAAGAAGATGTAGAGCATTGCGAATCCAACCCTCAACGGACAACCCTCCTTCACCTCCTTCAGAGCGAAGCAGAGTATTCACCAAATTTCCTAGACTTATCCCTCCAAGAAAGCGACCCGGTATTAAACCTCAAGAAGAAGAGGACATCGAGTTAACATAGACTTTCATATGTGGAGTTTTACCCTTGCCTATTAATTTAGACCATTGTATTTTATTCTTATTACACTTATGTAATGTATTACTCACTTAATATTATTATCATTTACCAATTTTAACTTTATGTATTTTATTATTTTGCTTTGTATTCATTCAACATTGTTTCAATTTATTTTGCATTATATTCATTTATCGTTTCTAACAATTTTCAAAAGTTGCTGCATAACATCAACTTTTTTATTAAGGGGGAAGTTGTTATATAAAATTATACGCTTATTATAAAGACTTAGTCATAACAAACCTCCACATGTATATCATATTACATGATAACGACTTCTCTTATTAATCGCTTATCTTAGAGATATTATATTTCACCTTTGTTTCTCACATTTTATGCTGACTGTCGAATTGCATTTCCTTTGTTCTATATTTTGCTTACTCAGGTTCTGTATGTTATAAATACGACTAGACATGCTTTGTAAAGTCAGTTATTAAACTCAGTTAGAATGCAACACTTCTAATTTATTATTATATTCCTTCCCCAAGAGCCAACGTTGGCTCCATGTAACTAAATAAAAGTTTTTAAAAAGTCATTCATGTGAACCGTGATCTAACATTTTATATATATATATATATATATATATATATATATATATATATATATATATATATATATATATATATATATATATATACATATATATATATATATATAATTTGAATATTTAAAGTACCTGAGATCCATTGAAATTGATTTTCTGAATTAATATTTACTAGTTGGGAAAAGTACAAACGCGTTTGATACTTTCCTCAACAACCGACAATTTACAGATGCGGCTATTCTCCTTAAGACAACAGAATAATACTGGTTATTATATCAAAAACTACTCAAAAATGACACATTTAGCGAGTAATGACCGAGAAATTATCCTTTTTAACATAACAAAGAAGGGGCGAGCGTAGAGGCGACTTCAATGTGAATATCAGTCGATATTCCGTTGAAGCAACGTCGAGCGCGGTTAGTACTTGGATGGGCTCCCATCTTGGGAAATACAGCGTTCTCGTCCCACCTTCTAGAGGCTTGTATATCAGTGTATACTCGGAAGTTACGTAATTTCAGACGAGGATTACGTAGTGGATATACCATCCTTCGGAGGGGATGTAAAGCAGGCGGTCCCTTGTCTATTAAATGTTAGGCAAGTAAAAGATCCCTACTCTTCTTAAGGGAAGAGGTTCGGCAAAATTTCCAGGTTGGGGGTAGCTCGTCTCCTGGCGTCGGTGATAGGCCCTGGTAGCGGAAATAGGCCGACGTTAAATAGTTAATAACAAAAAAAAACATAACAAAGTATTTGAATGGTTGAGTAAAAAAATGTTGGCACTCACAGAGACTATTCTTTGGTACAAAAACTACAAGTTTGAGAAGGTGCCAATATTTTTTTCTGAAAAGCACCAGTTTTAGCCCGTTTTAGGCCAAAAGTCCAATTTTTTGACAAGAAAATCTGGAAAATGTTGGCATATTGCTTTCCAGCAATGAGCATTGACAACGAAAATTTTTCGCCTGGTCAGAAAGTGTTATACTACGATCCAGTTTTGGCCATAATTGATGTCGCCAGTGCTGCCAATTGCACGGAGAAAAAATATTGGCATATATCAAATGTTGATCGCCAAGATACCCTCTTCAACCCCACCAAGCCCCAATGTGTTATACTCTGTTCCACAATTGAATATTTTTGGGGGCGGCTGGCGCCAAAACGGTAAGGGGGGGGGGGGGGAGACCTGATATACATAAGATAAAATACTCAGAAAAATATTTGCTAAAACATAACAGACAGCAACGCCAACAGGCCCCATATATTTAGCTATCTCCTAGACTAATATGGAAGGAACTATATATATCCATAACCTCTTCATCCATTCAAAAATAACTTTCTATTACTACGTTATAGTAACGGAAGAAGGAGCGTACGCATAACACCTTCATCCGCTAGAAGATAACATTTTATTATTACATCGTAGTAAACTGTGTGTGGCATGACACAGAAAATATAACTTTAAAGTTTATGACGTTTATGATTGAATACTAGTGTCTATAATGTCTAAAATAAAACATAAAAATGATGTCTCGGGGAAAATTAATGGTGCAAAAAAATCTCATAATGAGTTCCAAGCCATGGCAAAGGATCAAAATATAGCGGCCATATTGCTTTCTAGTGGAAAATAGACACCGTATTCGTATTCGTCAGATATAATTTAATCAGATATCATACTCCAAAGTATTCTATTCTATTCTATTCTATGTTTTGCGCCAATATGAGTGATTATAATTAAAAAAGATATATTTTCAAAAATATGACCTTGGCTCCTTAGGGAAAATGTTTAAAATTATAAATAGGTACATGAAAAATTTTAACTTTTTTAATAAAGCGGTTCAGGGTGCAAAAAACAGCCAAATGCCATACCCAACATGTTCAATTTGAAAATATTAATTTAAAAAAAAATGTACAGTGTGTTTGATCAAAATATAGCGGCAATATTGCTTTCTAGTGGGAAATAGACACTGTATTCATATTCGCCAGATATAATTTAACCAGAGATCATACTCTAAACGTTTTTCGCCAATATGAGTGATTGCAATTACATTTTTTTTTTAAATGGCAGCCATCTTGATGCCTAAGATAAAATGTTGACGCGTCCTAATCGGAAACAAATCTCCTTGGAGTAAGTAATAACCATGCCAAATGGAATCCCGTGGAACTGAGATGCCGCAAAAAATATCGTACCGCACCCACTAATATGACAGGTTCCGAATTTAACCGAAAATTTCTGATCATCATCTGTAACTGGCTGTCAAAAATTCTGGTTACTTCTGGTTACATTTTGATTATTATTGGACCATACTTAAACTCGAATAATGCTTACTTTTAAGCAATGAATTTGTGTAATTGAATGTTATTGTATAGGAGACATTTTCTTACGACATGAGATTGAATTGTTTCAAGAAGAGTAACCTACTGGTAATATTAGTCGACATAGTTTTAAAAAATTAATACGAAATTTCAATATTACTGTAATATACATGTAAAAAATGTAAAAAAGGTCTAAAAAACAAACGCAATGAAGATGACGTAGCGACATTGCTAATTTTGGACTCAATAATAGAAAATTCCAAAATATCGTTGAGGAAGAGATCTAATCAGATTAACATAAGTAAATCTGAAAGTCATAGAATTTTAAAATAAATAAGTTTCAAGCTTACAAACTTCAAAAAATTCATATTCTGGAAGAAGATGATAATGTAGGTCCTTTGGACTTTTGTTTGGATATCGGGGAAAGATAAGTGGGTTTCATAAAAATATTATTTTTTCGTTGAGTCTACCTTTAACACGAATGGCGTAGTATTTTCCCAAAATTCAGGGCCGGCCTTTGGAGGGAGGAGAGGTGGGCGCCACGAGCTTAATATACTTCGAGTAAAATTTATGAGGACGAAAAAATTTAGTTTTGCCTCCCCGCTCATCAATTTTGAGATGAGGATGAAAAAAAATTTTTTTCTGACTCGACCAGCCTTTTAAAATTTCGCACGAAGGCACTTGAGGAACTAAGGCGGGCCCTGTCCCAATTGTCGCTATTGGACTCAAGACAATCCAAATTTTACAGTAGCCCTACAACGCCGTAACCCTATAACTCTATAACGTATACAAATCACTCTCTTTTTTTATGATATTGAGTTTTCTTATTCTCGAAAGATCTGTGCAATATTCTTTTTTTACGTTTTCGGCCTGGTATATGTCGGGCGAGCATCCAGCAGTAATCAGCTATCATATATTTAATATATTTATCCCACTTGCCTTGGTATCGAGCTCTACATTCTTGTACAGTGGTCCGAAAATAAAAAATCTGATTTTAGCCTGAAAATCTTTAAATCCATCACGAATTAAAAAAAAAACAATAAAATATTTTCTGAGCACAGTGGAAAAAAAAGCCTTTTTTGGACAAAAATTTGCCTATAAGTCAAATCTTAATCAATTTTGATCTACCTTGGCTTAAAATGTCGGTTATTGGCTACACTTTTAGAGTATCTGCCTAAATTGCAAACCCCGATTTCCTAACCTCAAAAAATGTATCAAAGAGTAATCACTTTTTTCTATTTCTACAAGTCAAATCTTGATCAATTTTGACAATCCTGGGCTTAAAATGCAGGTTATTAGCTACCCTTTCAGCGTATACTGCCTAAATTGTGAACCCCGATTTCCTAACCTCAAAAAATGTATCAAAGAGTAATCACTTTTTTCTATTTCTACAAGTCAAATCTTGATCAATTTTGACAATCCTGGGTTTAAAATGCAGGTTATTAGCTAATATTAGATAGATATACTGATGGTATTATCAATATTCAATTGGTGTCTTCGATATATCTCCACGATAATTAATGTCAATAAAAGATTCGAGTTTTGTTATTTATAGTATACATTTTTTTATTTTAATAATTTACAAACCTCTTTTATTTGTAGGTAAAATTTTAATTCATTGGCCCGAAAAAAAAATTTTTTTTATAACAAAATATGGTAATAACTGAAAGTAATTTATAAAACATGTTAATAAAATTTTGAGTAGGGTAATTGTGTTTTGTTGAATTTTTTGATGTTAGGAAATCGGGGTTCACAATTTAGGCAGTATACGCTGAAAGGGTAGCTAATAACCTGCATTTTAAGCCCAGGATTGTCAAAATTGATCAAGATTTGACTTGTAGAAATAGAAAAAAGTGATTACTCTTTGATACATTTTTTGAGGTTAGGAAATCGGGGTTTGCAATTTAGGCAGATACTCTAAAAGTGTAGCCAATAACCGACATTTTAAGCCAAGGTAGATCAAAATTGATTAAGATTTGACTTATAGGCAAATTTTTGTCCAAAAAAGGCTTTTTTTTCCACTGTGCTCAGAAAATATTTTATTGTTTTTTTTTTTAATTCGTGATGGATTTAAAGATTTTCAGGCTAAAATCAGATTTTTTATTTTCGGACCACTGTACAAGAATGTAGAGCTCGATACCAAGGCAAGTGGGATAAATATATTAAATATATGATAGCTGATTACTGCTGGATGCTCGCCCGACATATACCAGGCCGAAAACGTAAAAAAAGAATATTGCACAGATCTTTCGAGAATAAGAAAACTCAATATCATAAAAAAAGAGAGTGATTTGTATACGTTATAGAGTTATAGGGTTACGGCGTTGTAGGGCTACTGTAAAATTTGGATTGTCTTGAGTCCAATAGCGACAATTGGGACAGAGCCCGCCTTAGTTCCTCAAGTGCCTTCGTGAGAAAATTTTAAAAGGCTGGTCGAGTCAGAAAAAAATTTTTTTTCATCCTCATCTCAAAATTGATGAGCGGGGAGGCAAAACTAAATTTTTCGGTCTTCATAAATTTTACTCGAAGTATATTAAGCTCGTGCCCCCCCCCCCCCCCCTCCAAAGGCCGGCCCTGAATTTTGGGAAAATACTACGCCATTCGTGTTAAAGGTAGACTCAACGAAAAAATAATATTTTTATGAAACCCACTTATCTTTCCCCGATATCCAAACAAAAGTCCAAAGGACCTACATTATCATCTTCTTCCAGAATATGAATTTTTTGAAGTTTGTAAGCTTGAAACTTATTTATTTTAAAATTCTATGACTTTCAGATTTACTTATGTTAATCTGATCAGATCTCTTCCTCAACGATATTTTGGAATTTTCTATTATTGAGTCCAAAATTAGCAATGTTGCTACGTCATCTTCATTGCGTTTTTTTTTTAGACCTTTTTTACATTTTTTACATGTATATTACAGTAATATTGAAATTTCGTATTAATTTTTTTAAAACTATGTCGACTAATATTACCAGTAGGTTACTCTTCTTGAAACAATTCAATCTCATGTCGTAAGAAAATGTCTCCTATACAATAACATTCAATTACACAAATTCATTGCTTAAAAGTAAGCATTATTCGAGTTTAAGTATGGTCCAATAATAATCAAAATGTAACCAGAAGTAACCAGAATTTTTGACAGCCAGTTACAGATGATGATCAGAAATTTTCGGTTAAATTCGGAACCTGTCATATTAGTGGGTGCGGTACGATATTTTTTGCGGCATCTCAGTTCCACGGAATTCCATTTGGCATGGTTATTACTTACTCCAAGGAGATTCGTTTTCGATTAGGACGCGTCAACATTTTATCTTAGGCATCAAGATGGCTGCCATTTTAAAAAAAAATGTAATTGCAATCACTCATATTGGCGAAAAACGTTTAGAGTATGATCTCTGGTTAAATTATATCTGGCGAATATGAATACAGTGTCTATTTCCCACTAGGAAGCAATATTGCCGCTATATTTTGATCAAACACACTGTACATTTTTTTTTAAATTAATATTTTCAAATTGAACATGTTGTGTATGGCATTCGGCTGTTTTTTGCACCCTGAACCGCTTTATTAAAAAAGTTAAAATTTTTCATGTACCTATTTATAATTTTAAACATTTTCCCTAAGGAACCAAGGTCATCTTTTTGAAAATATATCTTTTTTAATTATAATCACTCATATTGGCGCAAAACATAGAATAGAATAGAATAGAATAATTTGGAGTATGATATCTGATTAAATTATATCTGACGAATACGAATACGGTGTCTATTTTCCACTAGAAAGCAATATGGCCGCTATATTTTGATCATTTGCCATGTCTTGGAACTCATTACGAGATTCAAGCATTTTTTTTGCACCATTAATTTTCCCCGAGACATCATTTTTATGTTTTATTTTAGACAATATAGACACTAGTATTCAATCACAAACGTCATAAACTTTAAAGTTATATTTTCTGTGTCATGCCACACACAGTTTACTACGATGTAATAATAAAATGTTATCTTCTAGCGGATGAAGGTGTTATGCGTACGCTCCTTCTTCCATTACTACAACGTAGTAATAGAAAGTTATTTTTGAATGGATGGAGAGGTTATGGATATATATAGTTCCTTCTTCCATATTAGTCTAGGAGATAGCTAAATATATGGGGCCTGTTGGCGTTGCTGTCTGTTATGTTTTAGCAAATATTTTTCTGAGTATTTTATCTTATGTATATCAGGTCTCCCCCCTCCCCCCTGACCGTTTTGGCGCCAGCCGCCCCCAAAAATATTCAATTGTGGAACAGAGTATAACACTTTGGGGCTTGGTGGGGTTGAAGAGGGTATCTTGGCGATCAACATTTGATATATGCCAATATTTTTTTTCCGTGCAATTGGCAGCACTGGCGACATCAATTATGGCCAAAATTGGAACGTAGTATAACACTTTCTGACCAGGCGATCAGAAAGTGTTATACTACGTTCCAATTTTGGCCATAATTGATGTCGCCAGTGCTGCCAATTGCACGGAAAAAAAATATTGGCATATATCAAATGTTTCGTTGTCAATGCTCATTGCTGGAAACCAATATGCCAACATTTTCCAGATTTTCTTGTCAAAAAATTGGACTTTTGGCCTAAAACGGGCTAAAACTGGTGCTTTTCAGAAAAAAATATTGGCACCTTCTCAAACTTGTAGTTTTTGTACCAAAGAATAGTCTCTGTGAGTGCCAACATTTTTTTACTCAGTGTAAGCACCCCCAACCATTCAAATACTTTGTTATGTTTTTTTTTGTTTTTAACTATTTAACGTCGGCCTATTTCCGCTACCAGGGCCTATCACCGACGCCAGGAGACGAGCTACCCCCAACCTGGAAATTTTGCCGAACCTCTTCCCTTAAGAAGAGTAGGGATCTTTTACTTGCCTAACATTTAATAGACAAGGGGCCGCCTGCTTTACATCCCCTCCGAAGGATGGTATATCCACTACGTAATCCTCGTCTGAAATTACGTAACTTCCGAGTATACACTGATATACAAGCCTCTAGAAGGTGGGACGAGAACGCTGTATTTCCCAAGATGGGAGCCCATCCAAGTACTAACCGCGCTCGACGTTGCTTCAATATCGACTGATATTCACATTGAAGTCGCCTCTACGCTCGCCCCTTCTTTGTTATGTTAAAAAGGATAATTTCTCGGTCATTACTCGCTAAATGTGTCATTTTTGAGTAGTTTTTGATATAATAACCGGTATTATTCTGTTGTCTTAAGGAGAATAGCCGCATCTGTAAATTGTCGGTTGTTGAGGAAAGTATCGTAGAAGCGGTTGTTTACCGCAAAGGGTTGCATTGAGAAAAAAATGTTGGCATTCCCAGAGACTATTCTTTGGTACAGAAGCTACAAGTCTGAGAAGGTGCCAACATTTTTTTTTTTGAAAAGCACCAGTTTTAGCCCGTTTTAGGCCAAAAGTCCAATTTTTGGCCAAAAAATCTGGAAAATGGTCAAGCAGAAAATGTTGGCATGTGGTTTTCCAGCAATGAGCATTGACAACGAAAATTTTTCGCCTGGTCCAATTTTGGCCATATTTGCACGGAGAAGAAATGTTGGCGTATATCGAATATTGATCGCCAAGATACTCTCTTTAACTAACACCATGCCTAGGCCATCCATATTAGCATAAATAGAAAAAAAAAATTATAAAGTTTTGCCGCTTGGGGATTAAACTAGTCAAGGGGTGTACTTTCAAAATAAAAAAGTTCTCAAGCAACAAGTGGGAGCTTCATCCCTAACACCCACCCCCAAAGTACAATTCGGTAGTTTTTTGCGAAAACCGTTTGTCCTACAAAAAAATTATACTTACAAAAAATGTTCCCAGTAAAATTCTG
Source organism: Rutpela maculata (assembly GCA_936432065.2). Taxonomy (NCBI): domain Eukaryota; kingdom Metazoa; phylum Arthropoda; class Insecta; order Coleoptera; family Cerambycidae; genus Rutpela; species Rutpela maculata. The sequence continues at coordinate 97,356,807 of OW386290.2, read as the reverse complement.
CATAAAAAAATGTCTATTAGCTAAATTGTTTAGAAGAGAGGTTTTCGAGAAATCAGCTAGGTATTGAAGTTAGTGGTTGCATTAACAGAGATTCACGCACATGGTACAATCATGTATTTTAGGTATAATTTTGGAACTGATTTAATTTAAGATTGTATTATAGTGGAGAAGAGGTTTATAAAAAAAGTTTTGCGATTTATACAAGAGCACTCGTTTCCACACCACCACTGAGGTAGAGTTATCGGCGCGTTTTTTTTAAGTGGTTTCTCCTTGAGACCTAATCCACTAAGTCAAAATAAAATAATACGTCTTCGGTAGTATCTACATCATCTGTGGTATCTGTATTGGTACAGCTTTGGCGACGGCAATTTCTGCACATAGTTGTGCAATGTAAGCCTTCCTTAGTACAGCTGCATCTCTTTCCACAACCTTGTTTGCAACTGCAGGTTATTAATTTTAAAATAGAATCCGGAGCGGGTGGCTCAGTGGTATAGACAGGTGACAGAGCATCGTAATTTTTCTTCCAGTCCCAAAGCTCAGGATGCAAATATTGTCCACACCATATTTGCACTTGAAGGTAACTACGATGGAAATGCTGTTGTACTGCTGCCGACATGGGAGGTAATTTTGAAAGAACCAAGGCACTTCCCGCTTGGCCAACAAATTTATTAAAATAAGCATATCTTTGCTCACTGAGGCTGCCCTCTAATGATTTAGCTTTATAGAGCTCCAATATAAACCTTTCGCCAGCTTACTCAATTTCTGTTAGAGTTGACTTAGCATTATTAAAAATCTGAATTACACTGTCAAGATCCTTTTGCGATTAAATAGATGTACAAACTGTTGTTTGTCCTGTTTGATACCGGCCGCCTAGAATTATAAGTGATACATTATATATGTACCATGTTCGTGAATCTCTGTTAATGCAATAGCTGATTTCTCGAAAACATCTGTTCTAAACAATTTAGGTATTAAACACAGAATTTTACTGGGAACATTTTTGTAAGTATAATTTTTTTTGTAGGACCAACGGTTTTCCAGAAAAACGCAAAAAACTACCGAATTGCACTTGTTGCTTGAGAACTTTTTTTATTTTGAAAGTACATCCCTTGACAAGTTTAATCCCCAAGTGGCAAAACTTTATAATTTTTTTTCTATTCGGCTATTTTTAAGCTAATATGAATGGCCTAGCCCCAAAGTGTTATACTCTGTCCCACAATTGAATATTTTCGGGGGCGGCTAGCGTCAAAATGGTCAGGAAAGATATCTGACTTACATAAGATAAAATACTCAGAAAAATATTTGCTAAAACATAACAGCAATGCCAACAGGTTATATGTAGCTATCTCCTAGACTATATAGTCAGTCAATAAAAAAAAAAAAAAGGTGGAAGTAAGATATAGTAGAGGTTTTTTTACGGTTTCGGCACTTTAGTAGGTCTAGTTTAAGAATCCGGTTGATGCCATTCTGGCACTCTTGGGCATTTTGAGATATTCAAGAGGATATCAAAGGCTCATCTAAGGAGTAATTTTTTAAAAATTTTAATTTACCAAATGAGGGCATGTGATACATCATTTTCATGTTTTTCAGGTTCTAGAACACAAATCTGAGGTCTAAAAATACTTAGGGGCAATTCCTTCTTTGTTGCCCTATCAAAATATAAAATAAGTCTGGATTGTGGGTGTTGAAAACAAATTCGATACAAAATGAAACGTACCTCAGAAATAAGATGCAATTATGTTTTACGAAAAATAATTCTCCCTTTATTTAATGATTTAATATTAAACTCTCTTAACTCAAAGAAAATGATAGGTAAATTCAACCAAAAAGAGCATATGAAATCGCTCCTATCTAGTTTCATAGTTAAATCAATCAGTAAAGAATAGTCATACAACTTTATTTGTTTTCGTAAACAAATAGTAGTTTAATAATCATATCTTCTTGTAACAAATTAAATAGTACAATGACATTTTTTTATGTTCACTAACCATTTTCAATTTGGTCTACAATTAAATAGTACAACGACTTTGTTTTTTGTTCACCAACTAATTTTTAGGTTGATCTACATTTATTGTATGATGAAGTTTTTTTTGGTCAGCCAAAATCTCAGTATTGAGACATCAGACCACCCAAGCCAAAGATTAGAGATCGTTTATAAGATCCATCCAAATATATCGATGATCCCTGAGAGAATTTGAACACTGCAATCATGTTATTAATTTTCTATAAATTCATGGGAGTGTAACATAATGCATGATTGATTATTGTCAGTGATTTGTATGTGGCGTCATCTAGGAATAATTTCTGTAATAGACTACGAGGTCAGAAAGCAAATTTTATGGTAATTCTTTTAGAACTTCTAGAAGACGACAATAATATTGGTTTGTCTACCAAGTACAATAGTACAGCGAACTAATACTGGGTTAGAATTACAATTCGATAATAGTTAAAAATAAAATATACTATTATCTAGTTTAATTTGACAGAATTCAACAAAGTAATAGTCAGACGAACAAAATAATAGTCTTATTCATCTATTGTTTAAGTTAATGTTTGTTTTGTTGTACGACAACTTTTTATTAATTAAAATAACAATCACCTCTTGTTTAAAAATACCATCAATATAGTTTGGTTTAACAAAATTAACGATATTGTTAGTTAACCATTTTTTTTTTGTTGAATTTACCCATACTATTTCTTTGAGTGTTCCGTAAGGAATTAAAAATTTATTATTAATTTCTTACGGAAGAAAGTTAGGATATAATTTAGACTTTTTGACAGTGACCCTCATTCAAATTATGGATGCGAGACACTCTTGTATCGTATGAGCTGATTTTTTTTCAGATTACGTCTTAAGAGTATAATCTGCGGTCAGTGAAATGAAGAAACGAATTATTCGGCTTATTTTTGAAGACAGAAACTTCAAATTTTGTACGTATGTATTAAAATATATATTCTAGTTCGTCACGTTTTTAATTTTTTGTTTTAATCAAAAACACGTGATCAACGAAAAAATTGACGTCGAAAAATTGGAATTTACAAAAAACGAAATCGTGACGACTTAGAGAGTCCTTAATTAATTACGTGGATAAAATATAACCTCTTAATTTTCAAACATAGATTCAATAAATAGTTTCCAATTTTGCCGTCAACAGATGGCATTCGCCTCGGCATTCGCATAGCTTTACACGCTCTCAGACTTTAGGGAGGAACTTGTTGTCATGGAGACCAGACGCGAATGAATGCTTGCCAGGGAAGCATTTAGGAGTTCTGGTAATTGTAATCTTAAATTTATTTATAAATTTTATCTTACAGGAATGACTTAATAGATGAAATTCTTGAAAATACATAAATAAAAGGTGCCAAATAGAGAGGACCGTTTTGTATAAACACTCCTACAAATTTTATTATGAAAATTTGAATTCGATTTTTAGTTAGGTCAGAAATCAATTTATTTGAAATTATTACCAAGCAAAATGTACAGGGTGTCCCAGTCAACGCGCTATGCTCGGTTTTCTCGGTAGTTTCTGAGATAAGTTTATGGTTCAAAATCCAGTCTGACGTAGGTTTTCCGAGGAATCTCATACTGCTAAGATATTTAGGAATCCAAGATGGCGGACGAATTTCGTCATCTATGCTCCTATTCGACTGAAAATCGATGTCGGAGGGTTTTCGGGGATGCGGGTTACGAATTTTTGGTCAAAATTTAGGAAACCAAGATGGCGGATGAATTTCGTCATCTGTGGTCCTATTCGACTGAAAATCGATATCTGGGGATTTTCGGGGATGCGGGTTGCGAATTTTTGGTAAAAATTTAGGAATCCAAGACAGCGGGCGAATTATAACTATATTTTGACCCACCTTTATTTATGTTATTATTGGAGATAAAAAAATTTCGTATAAGAGTTGTAGGGTTGTATACATATTTTTTTAAATGCAATTAAAAAACAATTGCATGCATATGTCACGTGATATAACAATGAAGGTTGCTTTTTAAATGAAAACCCTGTATATTTTTACATATTCTTTTAGATCCTTTATCTCTTATTTCAAACATATAAAGATTGATAGATCTAGTTGTAATATTTCTTGATATATCGGACATTAAATATGCTCCAAACATGCATATAGGTATTTTAGGGTTTCTGGCGGAGCGCAGTCAGTGGCGGATTTAGGGGGGGGGGGGGGGCTGGCAAAATCCAAGGGCGGCAATTTTTTTGAAAAACACCGAAGACATAAAAACAAAAAATTATTATTATTAATATGTTCTATCAGAACATGTTTAATTTATTTGAGAACGTGTTTTTTATATTAACTAGACTAAAGTTCCTTATTATAGTCAACAGTACAGGGTGGTTGTGCAAACGTTAGAACCTCATTTAACTTCTTTATTTTTGGAGTTACGTAAATAAGTTCAAAGATAAAAGTTATGACATATCACATGTATTTTCCAAACATTATTTCAGCAAAACAACTCAAACAAGTCGAATTTCGGAGATATGAGCTTTACTTTGTTTTTTTTAAATAGAACACCCCCATATATTTTTACACCATTTGAAAGGCCTTAGAAAAATCTTTTTAATGATATATGACACAGTATTTTTCTTAAAAACTATAGTAGATATTAAGTTTTATATTTTCTTACATTAAGTCATGCTAGTCCGAAAAATATATACAGTGTATTTCACTTTTTAATTTGTTTTTCTGATTTGAATCAAATTTTACTTAAGTATGGAACAAATTAGGATCTACTTATGACCAGAAAAAAATTCACCTCCTACAAATGCAAAGCCACCTGCGTTACCAAAATATGCGGATAAAATCAAAAAATCATATTAGGCATATTTCTATTGGAAAATTTTGTTAATGAAACTTGTTCAGAATTGTTCAGAAACCTTAAGTCCAAAATTTAATCAAAATAAAAAATATATAAATTTTTATTAAAATAATGTCAAAGTCCGAAAATATCATTTTAATGGGTTTTCTCGTTTAGAAAACTGTACTATGACAATTTTGTTTGAAATTAAACCCAAGCTGCCAGGTAGTTGTAAAGCAATTTGCAGTTTTTTTTAAATAATTATTTTCAAAATTTCAAAAAAAAAGTTTTTCATTTTTTAATTTTGATTAAATTTTGGCCATTTTGGACAATTCTGAACAAGTTTTATTAACAAAATTTTCCGATAAAAAAATGCCTAATATGATTTTCCGATTTTCTCCACATATTTTGGTACCGCAGGTGGCTTTGGTACCGTAGGACGCGAATGTTTTTCTGGCCATAAGTAGATACTAATTTGTTCTAAACTTAAGTAAAATGTGATTCAAATCGGAAAAAAAATAAAAAAGTTTTTGGGGTGTTACCATTTCAAGTGAAACACACTGTATCAATTATTGAAATTCTCCATTTTATTTAAAATAAAGTGAAATTAGACAGAACTAACATATTGTTTATTTTAATTTACATACTTTTGTTTCCCATGGCTAATTTGATAAATTGTAAATTTATAGTAAATTAGACAAAATTTGTTTAAGATAAGCACCATGTATTATATTATAAATACAAAGCTTTTTTTATGGCGTTTCAAATGGTACATATATGGAGTGTTCCTTTAAAAAAAAGCAAAGTAAAGTTCATATCTCCGAAATGCAAATTTCAATAGGCATGTCCACAAAATTTTAATTTCAACTGGAAATGATAGAATTATCGATATTGTACACTAATTTAACAATAAAAAAAACCGCTGCCCAAGGAATCACTACTTCCACATCCAGATTTTCTATCCAAATCACTCACAACGAAAAAATGTTGTATGTGGAAATAATTGTTTAATAATATAATATTTGAAATCGTCTACCTCAAAAACCCATAAAACGATACCCCACATCGGTAGTGGGGTGGTGGTGGTGATAGAGGGTGGTAGTGGGGATGGATAAGGTAAAAAAATATTTTGAGGTTTCTGGTTCTTGTACACAAACTAAATCAAAATTTTTTTTAGACCTTAGCTTCTCTTGTATATAGTAAATACTAATTTTATGAACTCTTACCTGCTTGATTTACCTATTTACCCCAAATTTACCCCAATTTACCCCCCAACCCTTCGACGAAACAAGATGAAAATATAATCTACTTCTAGATCTCGTTAAAGTACATATGCGTACCAAATTTCAAATCAATATCTCAAACGGTTCCAGAGTAAACGTGCGCACAAAAAAAAAGTTACAGACCGACAGACAGACAGACATTTTTTACGCTGAAACTTAAAATGGCGACCTTTCATGACAGTCTAAGCCTATTTGAACAATAAAAATTTTCAAAAATTTTTTTGTTACTATACTTCCACTAGATGTGGAAGTAATTAATATTCTATTTTCAAGAAAAGGAACGCCATTGCCATGTAAACCGGAAGTGATATTTAAAATTTACATGCCTTTTTTTACTTTCCTTTTTTTACTTTCCTATAATAGTCAATTAAGAACATAAATAATCAGATCAATTCTTCTTTGATGTTCAATTATATGTTTCTTAGCGGCATCGATTCCCCGGAAAAAAATACTTATCTCAAAAACTACCGAGAAAATCGTACATAACGCGTTAACTAGGACACCCTGTACACTGTAAATATACATTATGTACCTACAGATAGTTTTTCTTTTAATTAAAAACTACTGCCTAAGGAATCACTACAACCGCATTCAGTTTTCTTACTCAAATTACTTTAAATAAAAATTCTTATGTACCCAACGCGAAATTCGACTCTGTACGACAGAAATATATTTGAAGTATTTCTCTTATATTACACAATCTCCGCCTTTTTACGTAGACGGCATATTTCATTGGTCAAAGGGGCACGCCCACCCGTATAAACCTTTTTCATATACATATATCAATGAAAATATTATTTGTCCTACCGCAGATTATACTCTTAATCTTGTTAAACTAACAAAGTATAAAAATAAACGTTGATATTATTATTTTTTAACTGTTATTTAACAAATTGAAAAATCCTACAAGTACAGCTAAGTATTAAAAATTCTTTTTCTTTTCAGGCGTCTTAATTAAAAACAATGGCGAGTTCTAGTAACAAAATGTGTATTTCTAAGTGTGAAAAAGGCAAAAACTGAGTGAAAGTTAGTAGAAGCACATTAGGGACGATTATTCGGGCAAGCAGCCAACGAGGGGGTGGAGACATCGGAAATTTGGAGCAGCATTTGGAGGAACTTTCTGTAGAACTGTATTGTCATCGTTCGTGTGTATCAACATGCACATCAAAAACACATATTGCAAGAATATTAAAGAAAAGCAATGCTAAAGAAGCACTAAAAGCTCCGCCATTCTCAGCTCTTCCACCAACTACTAAATGTTTTCAAGAAAACGTAAAAAGGGCACATTTTTTTTCTTGTCTGTCTTTTCTTGGCCAAATATAGATGCCACTCAATACGGGTGGCAGGCCGACGGAGATAAAACGGAATTACATCCGATCGTCATGCCAAAATAAATTCAAATTGCCCCATTTTGGCATTAGGAAAATGCTCATGCAAATCAAAAAGCCTTGTAACAAAACATGATCCAGCTGCATGGATAATGGCTTGTCAGGCAGTTTAATGTGCAATTGTTAGTCCTTTGAGGTAAAGCTTTTACCCTAAAAGTTCTGCGACCGCACCGCAAGATATCCCCCCCATTTCCGAGAGTGGGGAACACCATGGTGACAATATTTTCTGACCTACCCTCCAACCACTACCTCTAAACCGAAAAAACACCTTCTTCTGATTTTCCGGTACTAGGCATTTTTTATCGGAAAATTTTATTAATGAAAATTTTTCAGAATTGTCCAAAAACATCTTATAAAATAGTGTCTTACATTAACATTTTATATTTATATATCATCAAATCTGCATTGTTTAAATAAAATATTTAATTTGAAGTCATTTGCAAAAATTAGCAGATCAGTTCTTCGCCACCTGTGTATTTCACCTATTCTGCGCAAGCAAGAAAAAATAACGATACTTCGATAATAAATTTCAGGATGAAAATGAAAAGTTGCTTTATTAGAAAAAATAGTATGTTTAAGTATAAGTATTAACGATCATTTTGCGACCCAAAACATTAAAAAAGTTCAGTAGAAGCCGAGATATGAATTTTTGAAATTGTCGACTGTTGGCCATTTTCGGAAATTAATTCGCCTATAACTCAAAAACAGTGCATTTTTCGAAAACATACAAGAGACGAAAAGTGTTTATTTTTGCCCAATTAACTTAGAAAATGTGTTTATAAACGGATTTTTTACATTTTTTTTTTTATTTTGCAATTTCATTGTTAATAACAAATTACCTGCCACTCGGACAAAAAAATGTTATTTAGGTTTTTTGTTCCCTAAAACGTAACTAATCGATTCCAATTGGTTTCAATCCGGCAACTTTATTTGGGAGGTTCTGCGACTTTTTTATTCATCTTTTTAGCACCACCGCTCGCCTATTATGGTGGTTTTTATAGTTTTGGGTAATTTGTAGTTATTTCTTTCATCATTTTTCATTAACTTCTTGTAGAAAGAATGCGTTTCTATTGTTATTAACTATACTTCATTGAAAGTAGCTCCCTTGGGAAATATTTCCGGACACAAGTTTACAAAAAGTTTTCTTATTGTTATGTGTTTCAACCCTCCAGAGATATGCATAAAAATCTAGAAAAGTACAGACATCCTTTAGAACATTCTAGAATGTGCTGGAATGTAGTGGAAAGATCTAGAAAACATAACTTGCTGTGTGTGGGGATAGTTCAGTTAGTACAGTTCTAATGGTCAGGTGAATAAGCAGAAAGTGATCAAGGGACTGAAGTAGTGAATTGTAGTACACAGTGTAATACAAGTAAAGTAATTAATTGGTTGTAATTAGTAAGTTAATAAATTAGTGTTTAGTGTTACCCTGGTGTTATAATTTCCGAACCCACAATTACAAAAAGGGTGTAAACACGTAAAAAATGGTGTCAGAAGCGGAATTATAACAGAAGATTTCTGGATTGTTCGAGAAGGTTTCTACAGTGTTCTTCTCGGGAATTGGGTGTGACACTAAGAATTGACTTACGGGACCTTGTGTAAGGACTAATTTTGAACTGAAAAAATAGTGTTAATGGCATTTTTGAGACATTGTAGAACATTTTATTAGGACATTAGTGTGATAATTAAATCCTTTAAACTGAGAAGTAATAGAGACACTGAAAAAGATTAATATAATAGATAATAATAATAGATAATTTGTGTTAGTGCGCGAAAATTAGAACTTTTCTATTTGGACATTAGTGGAGACTATTAAATTCTCTCAACTGGATAGTGAGTTGTAGTTGTGCTGTTTCGAGAATTTTCTGGGAAGTTCTGTTGCCGATATTGACGTGACAGTTAAATTTATTTTATTTTGACATCATCTTATGCCCATAACAACCAAAAGCATGGCAGGAGAAAAACAAATACAGGGCCTACTTGAGGAATTTAAGAAGATGATGAACCAGCAGCGCCAAGAGGCTGAAGAAAGAAGACGTCACGAGGAAGAGAAGCGGCGTCAAGAAGAAAGAGACGAATTGAAGAAAATTATGGAAAACCTGGAAATAATACGCCAAGAAGAAAAAGAAGAACAAGAAAGAAGACATCGAGAAGAGAAAGAAGAACAAGAAAGACGACGTCAAGAGGAAAAAGAGAAACAAGAAAGACGACGTCAAGAGAAAAAAGAGGAACGAGAAAAGCGACGTCAAGAGAAAAAAGAGGAATAATAAAGGCGATGCCAAGAAGAAAAAGAGGATCAAGAAAGAAGACGTCAAGAACAAAAAGAAGAGCAAGAAAGAAGACCGTCAAGAGGAAAAAGAGGAACAAGAAAGATGCCAGGAAGAACTGAGGAAAATCCTGAGCGAACAAATGAACATCCAGCAAGACGCTATGAATTCAATCACTAACAAAATCAAGGAAGACATGGGAGTTGTAAAGGCTGAAGTCTATAAGGTCGAAGGAAAAGTAGAGAAGGTAGAAGAGAAAGTAAGTGTGGTCAAGACAGAAGTCAGTCAAGTCAAAGGGGAAGTAAGTGACATCAAAGAAAAGATGAGTGAGGTCGAAGAAGAAGTGGAGCGCCTTAAACGACAATTGAGAGAGAAAGGAGGCCAGCTAGTAGCATCATCAGGTCCTCGTTTAAAACCTCCCTCCTTTGACGGCCATAGCTCATGGACAACGTACAAGAGACAATTTGAAGCAACTGCGTCTTCAAATAACTGGGATAATGAGGAAAAGGCTATGGCATTAGTTCTAGCGCTAAGGGGCCAAGCCTCAGAATTACTTCAGACTATCCCAGTGGAGAAATATAGGGACTTCAAGGTTTTGGAAGCTGCATTGGACTTAAGATATGGCAACCAACATCTTGCCCAAGTATACCAGGCTCAGCTAAAATCAAGGACGCAAAAGGCTGGGGAAAGCTTACAAGAATTCGAAGCTGCGATAGAGAGACTGGCACACCTGGCATATCCAAGTGTTCCAAGAGCATCTCAGGAGCAATTAGCTGTGGGGGCCTTTTTAGATGACATAAGGGACGAAGAGGTCAGGCGCGTTCTTAGGTTAACTCGACATCAAAGTATCAACGAGGCTTTGGTACGTGCCCTTGAAGTAGAGGCTGCCTTTAAAGTCACCCCGCGGTCAGAAGAGCGTGCTGTGACAGTCGAAGAGGCACATTCAGATAAAAAGAATCTGGACACAAAGGACGTGCTTGAAATGTTCAGTAAATTATTGGACAAACTGAATTCTCTGGAGAAACAGGACAAACAAGAAGATGGAGGTATCCGATGCTATAAGTGCGGCAAATTAGGGCACATTAAGCAAGACTATCGACAGCGAAGCCCCGAGGAGGTAAATACCGCAGTTATCATATTGGGACAAAAAGAATCTGGACACTGTGGAAGTACATGCAATGTTCAGTAAATTACTGGCCAAACTGGATTCTCTGGTAACACAGGTTAAGCAACAAAGCGGTGGAAGGCCAACCCAAGGTGGGGGTATTCGATGTTATAGCTGCGGAAAACTAGGCCATGTTAGACGAGATTGTCGACAGTAGAACCCTGATGGGATACAGGCCACTGGAGCGGTGCCGGCTAGAGAAAGCGATGCCCCAGGAGAAATAAAGGTTTTCCAGCTGCGAATAATCCCGAGTAGTCTACCAGGCTGTGTAAACGAAACGAAATAGATTCCAGATAATTGGACAAAGAAAGTTTTAAGACAAGAGCAACTTGACAATACAGAAATTGGACCTATATTACGAGCAAGAGAAAAAGGAACCCGACCAAAATGGAAGGATGTCTCAAACAAAGAAGTAGGATTGAAGGATTTGTGATCGCAATGGAATTCACTTAGAGTGTTAGATGGGCTGTTGAGGAGAGCATGGGAAAGCCCGGATGGGAAGCAGGTTGCCATGCGTCTAGTGATTCCCAGGTGTCGTGTACCAGAAGTACTCCAGGAAGCGCATAATGGACACCTTGGCGTAACCAAGACCCTGAGTAAAGTACGAGAACTCTTCTATTGGGTTAATAGTCGACAAGATGTAGAGGCTTGGTGTCGCAAATGCAAGAATTGTGCTGCCAATAATGAACCACTTTCCGTAACCAACTATGCGAATGAAAGTCGAAAACAGCCGAAGAATGACTGAGAGCAGATGACCAAGGCTGGTAACCGAATTAAGGCTCGTTATGATCGGAATACCAGTACAGGGGTCTGGTTTGGTTGTACACACCACAGCGGAAAGAATGGAGATCCCGAAGCTTCAACTGCCTTGGGAAGGACCGTACTCTGTCATTACCCGAATCAATGACGTTGTGTACCGAATTCAAAGAAGTAAAAAGTCGAAGATGAAAATCGTACACTTGGATAGACTGGCGAAGTAGTGAAAGAGACTGAATTTCCTGACCGGGACGTTTAGGCTTAAGGAGGGGGCAGTGTTATGTGTTTCAACCCTCCAGAGACATGTAAAAAATCTAGAAGAGTACAGACATCCTTTAGAACATTCTAGAATGTGCTGGAATGTAGTGGAAAGATCCAGAACACATAACCTCGGGCATATATAAAGGAATGACAAGCTGTGTGTGGAGACAGTTCAGTTAGTACAGTTCTAATGGTCAGGTGAATAAGCAGAAACTGATCAAAGGAGTAGTGAATTGTAGTACACAGTGTAATACAAGTAATGTAATTAATTGGTTGTAATTAGTAAGTTAATAAATTAGTGTTTAGTGTTACCCTGGTGTTATAATTTCCGAACCCACATAGGGTGTTTACAAAAAGGGTGTAAACACGTAACATTATTATTTTACACACCAAATTGTCTCAAAGTATTTCCGATATAATCAGTAAAAATCTATATTTAGGCGCCATCCTCAGAGGGATATAGCTTCCATAGGAACTATTTCTAGATGCTTATTTATAGGAAGTTTCTTTTACTATTTTTGTATGTAGCACCAATACTTAAAAGAAAATGCGAGATTTTGAGAGCACCTTGTATATTCTTAGAATTTTAAAATAAGACATAGCGTTCTTTCATCCTGTATAAAAATAGTAATTTATAAAATAAAATAAAAATACACATCATGAATTGAATGAAAATACAATTGTTTAGTCTGCACCACTACTCTCTGTCACAATTCCAACTGGACTTTTCCCTCCGGAAAGTTCCAATAGTTAATTAGAATATATTCGGATGGATGGAGAAAATTTGCTTACATTAGAGGGCTTGTTTCGTAGAACATGTATAGAATCTGAAATAGGACTACGAAACGCCTTGTGAATCTATTAACAGACAGTTTCACTTAGTTGTTTTAGCAGTAGTATGTTTCTTATATACCGTTTCAACTCACTGTCTGACATGAAATTTTATATTTTTGATATAGATATGTCAGTATTAAATAATAATTAGGTATTATGAAATTACACACACGCATATAAATGTAAATTGTATCACGACACAAATATTAGAACGCCAGTTAGTAGAATGCAGTAGAATAATTTTTTTTATCAATTGTTGGGTGGGGGGCAACTTTTTTTTTTTTTTTGGTAATGAAATTTTTATATTATGAGGAAGTTACAGTAAAGTTTTGGCTAGTCTGGAAAGCGAGCATTTTCTTATAAATTAAGTTTTAGTTTTGAAAAAATGTGTTTTTATTTCGTTTTTCTTAATATCTTGGATTCTGTTCATCGGATCAGGCAAAGCAAAAAATCAAAATGTTTGTTAATAAATTGTGGATAAAACCGCATTGGTCTAAGTAAATCCGATCTGTCATTTTGTTTTTTGCTTACTAAAAAAAAAGAAAACAATTAAGCTTTTTTAATGAAACTTGGTGAAATTGTTGGTGTTATAAACGTAAACTATCATGGAAAATTACGAATAAAAATATTTATTGTTTTCCTTGAAAAATGGGAGAGAAAAAATTGGAGCTTCATAAAAAAATTGCCATTTTGTCACGCCAAAACTTTTTTTATAAATCTTAAAGTTTAAAGTCACATTTCCTGAATTTTCGTAAAATGCATGTCTGTGTAATACATTTTTGTCAACGAAAAAATATATGCAACCAAATACTTTTATCATGTATCAAAAGTTCTTCAAAAAATGAACAACTAAGAAAAATACACACTTCTACATTAATTAGAAGCTAAGATATCATATTTGTTACGTTCATACATTTATTTTTGTACACATATTAATCGAAATTACTAAAAAAATAATTACTCTTTTTTAATGAAACCTGGTGAAATTATAGGTATTGTAGGTGTAACCGTTATGGAAAATTAAATTAATTAATAAAAATGTTTATAATTTTTCCTAAAAAACGAAATTAAAAAAAATATGAAGCTTTGTGAAAAGCTGCCATTTGGTCAGACAAGACTTTTTCTTTCTCTTTGAACGTACTTTACAAAGGTGATAAAAATATTTTTTTAATTATTTTAAAAATAAAAAAGACTTTATATACTTAGGATTTGAACTGTGCATTATCGCATTACCATTGAGCTATGGTTGTGAAACATTAACGGATTCAATGAATTATGGCACGAAAAGCAAGACACGAAATTTTTAAACGATTAGATCTTCGTTAATACATGAGTGGGAAGGCCGTATCATATCGATATTGAAAGAACAAGAATAGGGTTTTTACCTCATTGTAAGCTACATATTCCATATCGAAAATTATGGTAGGAAATATTCTTGCCGTGGTAATCGCGGTTTAGATGAACGAGCGCGCGTATATCTGCGTAAGGTATATTAACGATTAAAAGGACCTCCCACAAACCTTATGGAAATTGGCTCTCAGTCTAATTTTCTGAAATTTGGATATGTCGTGGCTTTTGCTTTTCTGAGCAAAAATTCTTATGGGCACAAGTCTCGGCTATAACTGCTTTTCAAGTTATGAGCACAATAAGCATAAAAATTTGGCGGATTGTAGATAGCAATCTTTTTAGCAATCCTCCATATTTTTCTTTAGATTTCAAGAAAACACACCAAAATCCGATATAGGTAGGGGCTGACGAGGCAGAAATCCACAAAAACTAAAATATTCTTTTTGTAACTTTTTTAATATCGTTTGTGCTTTAACCATTAACCGGTGGATCAATAGCTTCAAGAAAACAGATATATATATATATGTTATATAAAATTATACGCTTATTACCAAGACTTAGTCGTAACAAACCTTCACAGGCATATCATATTACATGATAACGACTTCTCTTATTAATTGCTTATCTTCAAGATATCATATTACACCTTTGTTTCTCATAACTTGTGCAGACTGCAGAACTGCAATTCCTTTGTTATATATTTTGCTTACTCAGGTTCTGTATGTTATAAATATGACTAAACATGCTTTGTTGAATCAGTTATTAAACTCACTTAGAATGAAACACTTCTAATTATTATTATATTCCTTCTCCAAGAGCCAACGTTGGCTCTATTTAAGTAAATAAATCTTTTTAAAAAGTCACTCATGTGAACCGTGATCTAACATTGGCGCAGTCGGTAGGATTCGTAAACATCATCAGAACAAGAAGCCTAACTGGTAGTGAAGCGTAAGAGAACAAGGAGAACATCTGCAGAAGGTGCCTAACTAGTGCGTGTACATCTACGAGAACAAGGAGACCTTCCTCACTGGTGGTGGCGGATCCCAATCCCTTGACGGACGAAGAACCTACTCATGGAGATGAAATTAATGTAAGTCATTTTTAAGAATCATCTCGTTATTTCATTTTACAATTATTATTTCTCACATTTATTTACGTGTATTATAACGCTAATACACTCGGCAAACAAAGCCAATTCTATTATCAAACAAATCCTATACAAGCTACAATGCAACAATTTTAATTTTAAGTTATTTATTTTCGTATTCACGAAACGACTGTGTATTATACAGTTAATACACAATTTATTAACGTACGTAACATAACAAACAATTTTAATTTAATTCTCGTATCATACTGCTGATACGCAGACAATTCTTTTAGTTCAAATAATTTCTAAATACACAAAGCAAAATGCCAGACAGAGCTCCACCAGAGACAGCTCAACCAATAGTACCGGCATCAGCCGAACAACAACAACAACAACAACAACAACAACAACTACAACAACAACAACAACCAGAGCAAATTGAGCCTTACAAGCTCTCTGAAATATTTTCTTTAATACCTGAATTTGATGGTAACGCCATCAACCTCCAAACTTTTTTAAACTCATGTCAGTGTGCCCAACGCATGGCAATTCATGACCAGAAAATCTTGTTAACAGTGCATATCAAAAATAAACTAAAAGGTAAAGCTGCCGAACTTATAAATTCGCGCAACCCTGCCACATGGCCAGAAATAAAGGCACTACTAGAAACTCATTTCGGAAACTCCCGAGATTTAACGTCCCTAATTCAGGACCTACAACGAATTCACCAATTACCTAGTGAATCCGCCTTAACATTCGTTTCGCGTTTACAAACGCACAATGCGAAAATGCACGCTGCAGTGCAAAAACAAAATTTAACTTCTGAGCAAAGAACCGCGCAAACAAACCTGATTGAAACTATGACATTAAATAATTTGTTAACGGGTCTAGAACCAAATCTAGGCAGAATAATACGTGCCAGTAACCCTCCGACTATGATGAACGCAATTATTAGAATTCGTAGAGAGCTACAACTCTCTTATTTTGAACAGCAAAAATTCCCAAAAAATAGTCCGGTCAAAAATCCAGTAATTCAACAAAAGCGCCCACAAGGTCCCAATTTGCAACAAAAGTTTTGTTCCTTCTGTAAACGGAATGGACATGTAATAAGCGAATGCCGCACAAGGCAACAGTCTCAAAACTTCCAGAGACAAAGTTTCCAAGGAAACCCAAACTCACAAAATTTTTCTCATCAAAACTTTGCACAACCGAGTAATAATCAATTTAGTCAGAGGACATTCCCTCAAAATAATCAACCAAATCAATCACAGCAAAACAGGCCCTCAGCCATAAGGCCGAACCCTAACTTTACACAACAACGACCATCCGCTATTCAGCCTAACCCAAATTTCAACCGTTTCAATCAACAGAAGGCTCATCATCTAAATTATGAACCTTACGAAAACCAACGTGATTTTAACCAATACGACGACTACTCGTTCGACGATTATCAAAATTACCAAAGTCAAAATGAATCGTACGAAAATTATAATTTTGAAACCAACCAAAATTTCCAGGAGAATTATACTGCTAATTCTCAGAACGAGCAATACGAGGATTATACTGCTAATCCTCAGGATTTTCGTTTAGATCCGGAGTACCCCACGGATACTCCAACACAACAAATAGACCAATTCGACCAAATATCAAACCAAATACAAACAATGAATCTCAACGACAGTTTCGATCCAATGCTGAACTTCCCAGAACAGACGTTCATGTAAATACGCTTTCTCACACCCTATTAACCGTAAATTCAAAAAATCTTTATTACATCAAAGACGCAACCGGCAAATTTAAAATTTTGATTGACACAGGTGCAGGAATTTCAATTTTTAAACCTAAAACAGCTGAAAATTATAGACGTAGATCCCCTGAAAATGTAATTATACAGGGTATTACTGATCAAAAAATTTATATCAACGAATCTGTTCTCATACCCTTTTCAGATGAGTCACACAAGGTTTATATCTATAATCTGATGGACTATGATCTGATGGATCTGATGATTTATATCTATAATCGGATGGGATTTTGATGGACTACTAGGCGCAGACTTTTTAGAACATTACGAATGCCGAGTAGATTTCAAAAATAAACAACTAGTCACAAATTTTAAAACCGTACCACTATTTAAAGTCACGGAAGAAACTACAGTAAATTTACCTGTACAACCAACTGGTAACTCTAACATCAAAAACCAAAATCCAAATTTAGGCGACATCAAAAATTTCATTTCTATCGAACCTCGCATGGAAAAAATCTGTAAACTAAAATGTAACCTACGAAATACCGAGGCTATACTGTTAGCCCAGGAAAACGAGAAAGTACGCTTACCAAATGCTATTGTAAAAATCGATAACAATGGAGAATTTTTAACCTCAATTATAAACGCGAATGCAATACCAAAAACGGTAAATTTTTCTAACATAAAACTAGAGCCAGTACAAAAATTCAAATCAATTTTCAATTTAAACACTCAAAATTCTGACTCACACCTACAGACGGACAGATCCTTCAAAATTAGGAACGAATTGCGCTTGGATCATCTAAACGAAGAAGAGGCCGAAATAGTAACGCAGCTTTGTTTAGACTTTCAAGATATATTCTATTTGGAAGGAGACAATTTAACTTTTACTAACGAAATTAAGCATTCCATTGATACGAACGATTCAAAACCGGTTTTCACAAAGTCATATCGCTACCCTCATATCCATAAAGAGGAAGTCAAAACACAAGTCTCTAATATGCTTGATCAAGGCATCATTAGACCTTCGATTTCTCCCTGGTCCTCTCCGGTTTGGGTTGTACCAAAAAAACTCGACGCCTCCGGTAAACAAAAATGGCGAGTTGTAGTGGACTACAGAAAACTCAACGAACTGACTATTGACGATAAATACCCGCTACCCAATATTTCCGACCTCCTCGATCAATTAGGCAAATGTCAATATTTTACAACTTTGGACTTAGCCTCCGGATTTCACCAAATCGAGATTGATGCGAAAGATATTCAAAAACTGCTTTCACAGTTGAAAATGGTCATTTTGAATTCGTAAGAATGCCTTTTGGACTTAAGAATGCTCCATCAACATTTCAAAGAGTGATGGATAACATTTTATTTGGTATCCAAAATGAACGATGTCTCGTCTACATGGACGATATTATTGTTTACTCCCCTACTATTCACGAGCATATTTCTCGATTAACAGAAGTTTTCAAAAGATTACAGAAAGCCAATCTCAAAATTCAACCCGACAAATGCGAGTTTCTCCGCAAAGAAGTCGCTTATTTAGGACATCTCATTACAAAGGACGGCGTAAAACCGAATCCTGCGAAAGTTGACGCTATTCTAAATTTCCCTCAACCAAAAAATCAAAAAGAAATTAAATCATTTCTAGGCTTAGCCGGATATTATAGGCGCTTTATCCCCAATTTCTCCAAGATTACCAAGCCCTTAACAAAACTCTTACAGAAAGACATACCATTTCTCTTCGACAATGATTGTGTAAATTCTTTTCAAAATTTGAAACAAACATTAGCAACAACTCCGATATTAATTTACCCTAATTTACCTTTCGTTCTAACCGCTGATGCAAGCGCATTTGCCGTCGGCTCAGTGCTGAGCCAGGGGCCCATTGGCAAAGATTTACCCATTGCCTATGCTTCTAGAACCTTGTGCAGTGCAGAAACTAAATATTCAACGATTGAACGCGAGCTTTTATCGATAGTATGGAGTGTTAAGCACTTTAGACCATATTTGTATGGTAGAAAGTTCAAGCTTGTCACCGACCACAGACCACTCACCTGGCTATTCTCTATAAAAGATCCAGGAAGTAGACTTGCTCGTTGGCGACTCAAATTAGAAGAGTACGATTACGAAATAATTTATAAACCCGGCAAAATCAATAAGAACGCGGATGCACTTTCCAGAATCAAAATTAATCATTTTTCTGAATGTTCCAAATTCTATTCAAAGGTTCTAGCCGCGAATGACGAAGAGTCAGACGACGACGAAAACCCAGACAATAACGAAATCACTAACGAAAAAATTTCCCAAGAATCTGAAACTTTCGCCAATTTATATAAGACAACATCTTTAATTGACTATTCGAAAATCAAAGCCTCGAACAAACAACTTTTGTATCGAGAACACAAAGATATTATAACTTTCTTCCAACAAAATAACCTACAAGACCTCCATCATAAAATTATCGAGGACATATTCGAAGAAAACCCCGAATTTCATAATGATAAAATCAATATTGTATCGAGCAAAACAGTCAGACATAGGAGATATTTTATCATCCCTCTACCTTTTGATATCGAATCTGTAATTGAACATCTATTCGGTATTATTTAAAAATCAAGATGTCCTAGATCTCTCTAAGACATATTTTGTTGAAAATAACTTAGACCTCCCCATTCTTGAAGTCCTATCATTCATTTTTGCGGAAAAAGACCTAAAAGTAGTAATTTGTCAAGATATCGTCAGAACTGCCGACGAAGATGAAATTCCAATTATATTGGAGCAAAATCATTTTGGTAAAAATAATCTACATCGCGGAATAAATGAAACGATTCGAAGAATTAGAGAAAAATACACTTGACAAGGTCTAACTAAAGACGTTGAAAATTTTATAAAAAATTGCGAAACTTGCCAAAAGACTAAAGTATGCCGGAAAAACCTTAATAACCCTCTAGTAGTCACAGAAACCCCAAGAACACCATTCGAAAGAATCAATATCGATTTATTTGAATTCCCTACTCGAAATTACGCTTTAACCATTCGCGACGAATTAACTAAATTCACGCAAGCATATGCAGTCCCGGATAAATCCGCAAAATCTGTCGTAAACACTTTGTTGTTATATTTCCAACATTATGGTACCCTATTAAGAATCCATTGCGATTACGGTGGCGAATTTGACAACCGCTTGCTCAAAGATCTCTGCACCCTCTACGACATAAAATTAACTTATTCAAGCGTAGGACATCCCCAATCGAACGGATCCATAGAAATATTTCATGCTACTTTAGCCGAAATGATAAGGATCCAGAAAACTGAAAACCCAAATGAACATCCTTTCACAATTTTACCATATGCGGTAATATGCTACAATAATTCGGTCAATAAGACACATGGTTTTACTCCATATGAACTTATATTTGGACATACGTCTAACAGACCACCTGAAACCTTATATAACCAGAAAGAACTAATAACTAAATATGTCAGAGATTTGAACAATAGAATATCCCACTATTATAAAATAGCCCGTAATCGAACACAAGCTCAAAAAGAGAAAGCAAAAGTTCGCTTTGACAGAAATGTTCCCCAGAAACGATCTGAGTACAAAATAGGTGACTTAGTTTATGTAAAAGAATCACAAATTAAGAACAAACTGCAAAATAAATTTAACGGTCCCTTTAAAATAAAAGAAATTTTTCAAAATTCTGCTACCTTATTAAATCTCGAAACAAAACAAGAAACTAAAGTAAATTTTGATAGAATGAAACCATATACTGAAAATTAAATTTATTTTCAGGTTTCTCCTGCTGTTCGGATCAGCACTCTGTCAATACAAAATTACCCCGATCAATAACACTGTTGGTGTATACTATCACCAAGACACGGACATCGTGGTGACAAATGACAAATGGACTCTGCTAGTGCATAAAAATATTTCATCCCTCAAACTAGCTTTTGACAAAAATCAAAATAATTTAGACAGAATCTTGAACACCCTCGATGGTGCTGACCAAAAATCAATCCTGTTTAGAAGCGAAGTTAAAACAGAGTTTAACCTTTTAATGCAAATAGCTAGTTCGATAAAAACGAAATTTGATGAAGTCTTTTCAGACACAAAGAGATATAAACGCGGAATACTTAACGGTTTCGGAACAATATTCAAATCAATTACCGGAAACTTAGACGCCGAAGATGGCGAGTACTACACTAACTGTATAAATAAATTAAATAATGACGAACATCAATTAGAAAACTTAATCAAAAATCAAATCTCAGTTACAACTTCTGTTATCAAAAATTTCAACTCAACTATACAAAAATTACAAATTGATGAGGAAACATTTAACAAAGATATCAAAGAAATCGAGCACACAATTCAAACCATGACTCAAACGATCCAAGCTGCCGAAATAAAATTAAAATTTCTATACATTTCCGAACAACTAATGGCCAGCTATTTGTATATCGAAGACAATCTAAACGATATTTTAAATTCAATAACATTCGCCGGATTAGGAATTATTCATTCATCAATCATAACACCTGATCACTTAGTAACGGCGTTACAAGAGATTTCACAGAGTTTGCGAAGGAACAATTTACCTCTTCCAATTAAACTATCAGCAGTTGCTCAATATCTGGATATTATTGACTAAAAGCTTTTCAACTAGATTCTAACTTAATATTTGTTTTAACAATACCTCTCATTGAACCTCAAAGTTACAACACCTTTCGTCTGTACCCTATACCTATACTTGATAACAGAACTGGTCTACATCACTTTTTATCTATTTCACAAAAGTTTATCGCGAGAGACGATGATTCTTTAATGTACATACCTATACAAAATTTGAAAGAATGCAAACCACTCTATTTTGGAACCAAACTATGTTCGAACCTGTTTGCATATCCTATCGACCAAAATGCCATTTGTGAAGCTAGAATATTAAAACCATTGCCGAAACTCCCAGAAAATTGTCAAACTTCCTTCATCATTAGTCAAGGATACAACGTCCAAGAACTTGAAGATAAGACATGGCTAATAATTAATTCCGAACCACTTCACATTACCATCAACTGCCCGAAGAGAGAATCCATAACAGAGCTAATTAACAAAAATTCCATCATAAAACTACAACCAGGATGTTACGCCTATGCAGGCATTACTCGAATACAAGCCAGTGCTAAAGACTTTTCCGAAATTAAGGACAATTCGCATCCAATCCAAATTCCTTTTGAATGCTGCAATCACATGCCCGACAAATCGAAATTCCAAAATTAAAACCGCTTAAATTAAACAGTCTCGACGTAGAAGATTTAGATATTGCTAAAAACAAACTAGAGCAATATTCCAAAGACCTAGATGACCTCATAAACGAACCTTTTGTGACCAAACATGTATCTTGGTTCACATACTTCATAATCACTCTCATCATCCTATTAGTTCTACTTTACATAACTTGTAAATGCAGAAGAAGATGTGGAGCATTGCGAATCCAACCCTCAACGGATAACCCTCCTTCACCTCCTTCAGAGCGAAGCAGAGTATTTACCAAATTTCCTAGACTGATCCCTCCAAGAAAGCGACCCGGTATTAGACCTCAAGAAGAAGAGGACATCGAGTTAACATAGACTTTCATGTGGAGTTTTACCCTTGTCTATTAATTTGGACTATTGTATTTTATCCTTATTACGTTATGTAATGTTTTATTATCGCTTACCAATTTTAACTTTTACATTATTTTATTATTTTGCTTTGTATTCATTCAACATTGTTTCAATTTATTTTTGCATTATATTCATTTAACGTTTTAACAATTTTCAAAAGTTGCTGCATAACATCAACTTTTTTATTAAGGGGGAAGTTGTTATATAAAATTATACGCTTATTACCAAGACTTAGTCGTAACAAACCTTCACAGGCATATCATATTACATGATAACGACTTCTCTTATTAATTGCTTATCTTCAAGATATCATATTACACCTTTGTTTCTCATAACTTGTACGGACTGCAGAACTGCAATTCCTTTGTTATATATTTTGCTTACTCAGGTTCTGTATGTTATAAATATGACTAAACACGCTTTGTTGAATCAGTTATTAAACTCACTTAGAATGAAACACTTCTAATTATTATTATATTCCTTCTCCAAGAGCCAACGTTGGCTCTATTTAAGTAAATAAATCTTTTTAAAAAGTCACTCATGTGAACCGTAATCTAACATATATAGGCTGACTGGGTAGCAATCCACAAAAAGTCAAAGATAATTTTGTAACTTTTCTAATATCGTTTGCGCATTAACCATTTTTGGTGATAAATTAACTATGTATCTATACTTCAAGAAAACACAACAAAATTCGATATAGGTAGGGAATGACAGGGTAGCAATTTACAAAAACTAAAATATTCTTTTTGTGGCTTGTTTAATATCGTTTGTGCATTAACTCTTTTTTCGGTGGAAAAAAAGTTGCAAAGAGAATATTTTACCTTTTGTGGTTTGCTAGCCTAACTAGATCGGACTTTGTTCTGTTTTCTTGAAATATATGTAAATAGCTGATATTCCACCGAAAATGGTTAATGCACAAACGATATTAAAAAAATAATATTTTAGGATTTGTGGTCAGCCCCTACGGGCTATCGGATTTTGTTCTGTTTTGATGAAATATGTGTATAGCTATTATTCCACAGGAAGTGGTTAATGTTTTCTTAAAATGTTTTCTTAAAAATGTTTTCTTAACCTCTTCTCAAGTCACCGAAGTAACTCCTTGAAAATCTAGAATGATTTTGTTAGGTAAAGAGAAGCGAAGCCCTACACAGCTTATAGTGGAGTCCGAACCACTTCTTGGGGATAATTTTATAATTAAAATTATTTCGCGATGAGCAGGGATTGAACCTGCTTCGCTAGGTACGCCAGTATGCAAGCTAGACGCGCTAAACCACTGAGCTACCGTCAATTAATAATCCGAAAAATGTAGAAAAGTGGTGGAACAGCACCTATTAGAAAAATTCCTTTTTTCACATATTCCCTAGACAACCAGAAACATTCATCAGCATTGACTCCAGCATTAACTCCGAAAATGAGAAAGTTGCCCAAAAAGTAGCTGTCATAAAATAATTTATAAAATTGATATTTCGCCTCGGAAATGGGTTCCAGAAGGTTTTTTGGCTAGCTGATCACGAATCCGAGGTCCAAATTGAGAAATTCCATATTCCAGTATGGCATTCGTGCCATTCCACTTTTTCGGGCGCAATTTAAAAAAATTATGTATGAATATTACGAGTATTTCAAAGTAATATACATGGCAATTTTATAAACACTGCAGGAATGCATGCAAATTTTTTCTTCTTTCAAGTGAGTGATTAAAAGATAACGATTTTTATAAAAATATAGCATTTATTGTGTTGGTACAAAAGGTGGTATTCTCTGTGATAAAATAGTTATTAATTTACCATTATTTTTTTTATATAATTTACACCATTTATATCAATCATAATCTAAATCATATTCGAGAACTGGTAATTCAGAATTTATTGGTCCTTCTTCAGTGTCATCTTCATCTTCCTGTTCATCCGATATTTCAGCCGGACAAATCGATTCATTTTCGTGGAAAAACGTAAATATATAATTTTTTTCTGAAAAAATGGAATTTTCCATGGCACGTATTCCAGTCTGGAATATGGAATTCTTAAATTTTGACCTCAAAATCATGATCAGCGACCAGAAAAACCTCCTAGAGCACATTTTCGTAGGAAAACGTTAATATTTAAATTTTTTCTGAAAAAATGGAATTTTCCATGGCACGCATTCCGGTCTGGAATATGGAATTGTTCAATTTGGACCTCGTAATCGTGATCAGCGATCCAAAAAAACCCACAGAGTACACTTCCGCAGCACAGTATTCATATTTAAATTTTCACCCGAAAAAGTGGAATTTTCATAAAAAAAATAGAGTGAATTCCATACTGGAATATGTAATTCCTCAATTTGAACCACGGATTCCTGATCAACGAGCTAAGAAACCTCCTAGAGCCCATTTCCGAGACAAATATTAATTTTATAATTTTTTTTATGACAGCTACCTTTTGGGGCACTTCAAACTCCCCTAACTTACTCATTTTCGTAGTTATGCAGGGGGTCAATGCTGAGGAATGTTCTTGGGAAAAAGAAATTTTTTAAATCGGTGCAGTTCCACCACTTTTCCACATTTTACACTTTTTTCCGGCTTATTTACTGAATTATAATGCACAAATGAAATTAAAAAAGTTACTAAAAGGATATTTTACCTTTTGTGGATTGCTACCCTGTCAGCCCCTACCTATATCAGATTTTGTTGTGTTTTCTTGAAATATATGTATATACCTATTATTCCACCGAAAATGGTTAATTCACAAACGACATTAAAAATGTTACAAAAAGAATATTTTACTTTCTGTGGATTGCTACGCCGCGCCGACAGCCCCTATCTATATCGGAAGTATAAAGCTATTTTTTCACTGAAAATAATTTATCCGATGTAAAAGAAAGAAAAATATGGAGGATTGCTAAAATGATTGCTGTCTTCACTCCGCAAAATGTTTGTGCTTATTGTGACGTTCAATTCCTCATAACTTGAAAAGCAATCATAGCCGAGACTTGTGCCCATGAGAACGTTTGCTCAGAAAAGCAAAAATTACAACATATCCTAATTTCATAAAGTTCGACTGAGGGCCAATTTCCATAAGGTTCGTGGGGGTTCTTTATTTTATATATTCACTACAGCTCGCACACATTGGAACATAATTAGTGTCAATTTCAGCTCAAAATATATATGTACAAATATAAATGCATGAAACGCAAAAGATGCGATATCTCAGCTTCTAATTAATGTAGAAGGGTCTAATTTTTTTTAATGAATAGTTTTTTCTAAGTTAGTAGGTTAGTCTTTTAGAGGACAGAATATTTACTAGTGAACTATTTTTGTTCGAACTCCTCTATACGTTTCTTTAAATATAAAAAAACAGACTACAACCAACCGGGCTAATGTCCCGTCGAGCACTGAATTACGAATTACAAGCCTGGCCGCGTTAAGTGTAATAGATATGTGTTGCCACAAAATGCTAAAGTTTCGATTGCAACGGACACCAGCCAAAAGACTTATTCCTACTCAAAGGAGCTCTTGTGCCAGCGACTCCACAACTGGGCGCTACTGCTGTTTCGATTGTAATGGAGATCAGCCACTAGATGGAGCCAGCGTTTTATAAATGTCCAAGAGTACCAAGAGTGAACAAATGCCTCGTTCCAGCCATCTCAAACCTACCTTGCACTGACAAGAGCCAATAGCTCGAAACTGCAGCCTGCGAGTGGTGTGGAGTGGTTGTCACGAGAGCTGCTTTGAGTAAGAATAAGTCTTTCGGCTGGTGTCCGTTGCAATCGAAACTTTACTGTTTTGTGGCAACACATAGTTATTGCACTTACACATTTTAGGAAATGCATAGAAAAGTTCGGCAAAAATATTACACTACACTATATTACACTAGTAAAAAAAAAACTTTTTTAAGCACTTTTAACAGATGACAGAAGTACTTGGCTGGATACGTAGATATAAGAAAATGCATTACAAACATGCAGGAAATGTAGCTTTAAAATCATACAAGAAAATTCATTTTTATCGTCATTGCTAAGCACGTTTGAAAAGCTACAATTTAAGAAGAACATAGACTTAATATGACCAAGTAGTAGTTTTTTATAAAGCTTCAAAATTTTTTAAAGAATCTCGTTTTTTAAGGAAAATAATAACTATTTTTATCCATAATTTCCATAATAGCTTACAGGTCCTATAATTTCACAAAGTTTTATTAAAATAGATTAATTATTTCTTTAGTAAATTCGGTATATATAAAATTAGAGATTTTGGTAGTTTCAATTTTTTGTTTCAAGAAAACAAAATGGCATATCTGATTTGAACCTATGCAATTTTATTCATAATTTAGTTACAAACGTTTTGATTTTCTGTTTGGCCTGATTCGAAGAACAGAGCCCGAGATATAAAGAAACGAGACAAAAAACACATTTTACAAAATTAAAACTTAACTTCCAAGAAAAGCTCACCTCCCAGATTGGATTAAACTCTACTGTAACTTCAACCACCCCCCCTTCTCCCTACCTCTCAAACAATTGTTGAAAACGCACAGTTTTATTCTACTATAATTGTGTTGAAATTTTATAATTTTATTAACTTTCCTTTGTTTATCTACAAATTGTTAAAGTGAATTATTGGAGGACCTCTTTTGATCTATCAGGGTACATTAGTTTCAACAGCTCCATTTTCCATTAGTATTTAAAAATGTAATCACACTTTATTTGCTATCAAGATAAACTAAAAGAAAATTGTGTAGCCGAGAGCGTAGCAAATGAAATAAGACATAAAAATTTCAGCTTACATGAGTGAATTTCTGGCTGATAAGATCGATGTAATTTAATCCTTTTGTTCAGCTAATCGACTTTCCTCACTCTATGAATAAACTTCCTCATCAAACCATCGAGCACTTTCTACGAATACAAAAGGACAAAAGGGTACCTGTGGAAAAAGTTTTTGTTGCCCCATCTAATATAAGCTTTCCTTATTGTGGCTATGGCCTATTGACAGATTAATTGAAATCCATTAGAGAGCCTTTCAAAATGAATTATAACTAAATTGTTATCAAAAAGTGAAATATTTGGCTTTGAATTATGTTAACAATATGTTTCGAAACGTCCACATCTTAATTTGAAATTAAGAAAAGTGGAGTTACGTTAGACGTAAAACAGCTAAAACCTCGGAAATTGTTAACCAAGACCGAATTTGATGAAACTTTTTTTAATAGGTTCTAAAAATGTATAATCGTAAATAAATGTCCCCCATATTTAAATAACAAAATTAAATACCAATGATGTTCATACCTTGAATTTGCGATTCATAAAACTGCTTTATATCGTAGAAGCTTCTCATAATATAATATATTTCATTTATATAATAATGTATCTACTGCTTATAAAATGCTGGACTATCTAAATTCAAGCTATTATACAAACAGTTTCTTTTATCCTCTATCCAGTATTATAGTTAAATGAGCATGTCCTAATTTTAATTTAATGAAGTTTAAATTCGCAAATTTATTTCGTTCTCAGTTCATTATTTGGTACTGTCATACTTTTATTTATGTTTTTCTTTTTTTTTATTATCAATACGTGATATAATAGTTTTGTTAATGGGGCTGAAACTTTGATCAATAATTGTATTGTTTTCAGTCCCCTTATAGCCATATTTAAGTTTAAATATTAACTTATTATCAATAATATGCATGTATTTATATTATTATATATATATATATATATATATATATATATATATATATATATATATATATATATATATATATATATATATATAGACATATGAAGCCTCAATACGAAGCCCAAAACAGTATATTCTGCCGCTTACTCGAAGCCCACAACACACATACGAAGCCCGCCTTCGGGCTTCGTAAAAATAAGCGGCCTTCGGGCTTCGTAAAAATAAGCGTGTATAAAACCTAGACTATGTTATTCTCAACAAATCCCGCCAATTGGCAAAATTTCGCCCGGGCATCAAATTGCACCTCCTTTCTCTCAAAACATACGCGATGTAGTTCAACGAATTGATGTTCAGATGGCGCTACAGTTGTCGGTGTATAAGCGATATATACAGTGAATATATTTGACGCATTTTGCAATGCCCTATTTTATTCGATGCATTATACGAATCCCTAAGTCTTGGCAACACTGTACATCTGCTTGGTAAATATTATGCAGCCAACTAATATGTCTGTATCTGCAATATTTTTGCTGTGGCAATGATAATTTTTGGCTATGATAATTAAATATTTTATGTTAATTGTGTTTATCTAAATGGCCGGCTTAGAACCGGACCCGTAACTAAATAATATTTATATCTGCTATAAGATGGCAAAAAAACTGTTGTTATTTAACAAAAAATCTATTGATACATTTTACTTTTTTACTTCACTAAGATTATATAGACTGTCTTTCTTTTCCGTGCGTTCAGCTGCAAAAATCGTAATTATAAATATAATTAATTTGTGATTTTAAGTACACCTATACAGGGTATTAACTAAAATGTTGAGGATATTTCTAAGTAGATTCCTTGGCAAAAATTAAGGAAAGTTTCTAGTATTAACTTTTCCAAAATTAACCCTCCCTGGAAAGCTACCCCCTTTTAAAGGGGCGAGTCCAAATCTCCTCTACTTTATATTTGTTAAATATTTCCCACCTTCTTTGTTATTTCCGTTCATTTAGTTTACATTACTTTTAATCTGAATAATTTTGAGAGAAGGGTATTAAATACATATGGAAGAAAACGGCTTATTACTTCCACGTCCAGTGGAAGTATAGTAACGACAAAAAAATTTTTAAAAATTTTTATTGTCCAAATAGGCTTAAAATGTCATGAAACGTCGAGATTTTAAATTTGAGCGAAAAAAAAATTTCTGTCTGTCTGTCGGTCTGTCTGTCTGTAACTTTTTTTTGTGCGCACGTTTACTCTGGAACCGTTTAAGATATTGACTTGAAATTTGGAACACATATGTACTTTAACGAGATCTAGAACTAGGTTATATTTTCATCTTGTTACGTCGAAGGGTTGGGGGGTAAATTGGGGTAAATTTGGGGTAAATGGGTAAATCAAGCAGGTAAGAGTCCATGAAATTGGTATTTAGTATATACAAGAGAAGCTGAGGTCTCAAAAAAATTTTTGGCATTAACCACCCCCATTACCACCCCCACCTCCTAATTAAAGAGGATGAAAAAAAAATGTGATTTAGTGCATGTACAGGAACCAGAAACCTCAAAATATTTTTTTACTTGATCCACCCCCCACTACCAACCCCTATCACCACCCCCACCCCACTACCGATGTGGGGTATCGTTTTATGGGTTTTTGGGATAGAGGATTTCAAATATTATATTATTAAAGTTCCATAAACAATTATTTCCACATACAAAGTTTTTTCGTTGTGAGTGACTTGGAACGAGAATCTGGATGTGGAAGTAGTGATTCCTTGGGCAGCGGTTTTTTTATGCATGTCAGGGTATTTTATTTTTTTTTAAGCAAGAAGCAAAAAGTTTTAAAATTTTCTGATGAAGTTATAAGCTGAGTTTCAACCGTTAATAACTGTTGAAAAGTCATAAAGGGTGGTTTATTTGATACATTTAAGGGATGCCACGGAGGATGAAAAGACTTTTGCATAAATATCGTATTGAGTAAAAACTATTGATAAAAGCTTGCACTATAATGAGTCTGAAAAAAATATTTCAAACATTATTTTAATGCACGCTTTACAGAAGGGCGTAATTATTCAGGAAAAGCTAATTTTAAAAAACTTCATATGAAAGATCCGACTTTATTTTTGTCAAGTAATCTAGTTACTTACTTAATATATGGTAGATATATATTATTCCGTAGTGTGGAAATAATAGTATATTAAGTATCATCAGAACGGTAACGGACGTTTACCGCCGGAGATTATAAGGTTCGCGATGCTTATACTGTTTTTGTACAATCGTATTAAATTGCACTTCAATTAAAATAATTTAATTTCTACTAAATAAACGAAAAGTCAAAAGTCACGTTTATATTTCGTGGCAAGTACAACTTGTCAAATAAGATATTTGTATTTTGACATTTCGTTTATTTACTAGAAATTAAATTATTTTAATGTCCTACAAGTCTGTTATTTTACAATAACCACCCTATTTTGAGATACGTTAAATGAAAAATAACGCCCTAGGGCGTTATGAATATCTATAACGCCCTAGGGCATTATAAAATTATAATACAACCCAAAACAAGCAAATTATGATAGCGTTATTGACAAACAAAATGCGTTGCTATGCAACGGCGGCGTTTACAAACAATTTTGATTTTTACTCTCTTTTAAATCAAATCGTTCTGAACATAATAGATGTCAAAATAATAAATCGTAAATGTCAAAAAAAAAAATTGAATTAAATAACAGACTTGCAGGACATTAAACGTTGAAGGCACCACGGGTGTTATAGGATAATGACGCCCTCGGTCGACGTACACTCCCTCGGGCCAGAGGCCCTCGGGATTGTACACTGCCGACCTCGGTGCGTTATTATCCTTATAACAACCTTGGTACCTTAATAACTATAACTGAAGTGTAATTAAAAACAATCGTGCAGAAAATAATGTTATTTTTTTTAATACATAGAAATGACCTTATCTTTTGTACTTATTTTTGTGAAATATCGGTAATATATATTATATTAATTTCACTTACCGGTAAGGAAATTACTTACCGACTTAGCAATCAGTAAATATAACCTGACGTCTTGGCAACAGATATTGTAAATAAACAAATAAGCCCGATCGTACAAAAAATAGATTTTTTTGAAATCGGAAAAAACCTCAAAATTGTCATTGAAGTGTTAGAGATAGTCACTAAAGTAATCAAACATTGTACGATTTCTTGTAGTTGGAGGAGGTGACAGGTAAACGTCAACATAAATTGTCCATTGCTTGTGACATAATTACATTACAAAAAATTATTGAGATTTGAAATTTAAATAATTGACATTTCTTAATGTCACTTAAAATTATTCATTAAATAGAGTTGATTAACCTTAATTTCACAATTTCAAGAAAAACTTAGTTATGCACCTTGGCACTAAAGTTTCTTTTTATCATTTATGTGGTTCATTTAACTAAATTCTACATCGTGATAAAATGTTTAACTTTAGTGCTTAGTTACATAAACAATTATTATCGCGTGTTTCCAAATAATTAATAAATTATACCTACCTATTTTATTTATTACTTTTTCCGTTCATCGTGTATTTGTAGCTTTGATAAATATATAAAAAATCGTTCATTAATAACCTCTATTAATAAATGATTTTCTATTAATATACGATTTTAGTTTAGGTAACTAAGGACATAATTGAAAACAGTTAATATGACAATTAATGTCAAAACTCTAATTGTCAAACGTATAAAACGCGTATGAAACTTTTATAATTAATAAAAGAGAAGCAGGTATCGCGCTATTCGGAATCGGTGCTATTGGCATATTTCTCCGATGTTACAAAAAGAGGCCTAATGAATTTGTAATTGTATTTTTGATATTTTTTAAATTCCATATGTGTTACCATAATTAAATAAATAAAGTAACACTTAGAATTCAATTTTGTGTCATAAAATAAAATTAGATTTTTTTCCTATTACTTCCACATCCAGTGAAAGTATAGTAACGACAAAAATTTTTTAAAAAATTTTTGTTGTTCAATAGGCTTAGAATGTCGAGATTTTAAGTTTGAGCGAAAAAAAAAATTCTGTCTGTCTGTCTGTAACTTTTTTTTGTGCGCACGTTTACTCAGGGACCGTTTGAGATATTGACTTGAAATTTGGTACACATATGTACTTTAACGAGATCTAGAACCAGATTATATTTTCATCTTGTTCCGTCGAAGGATTGGGGGGTAAATTGGGGTAAATTTGGGGTAAATAGGTAAATCAAGCAGGCAGGAGTCCATAAAATTGGTATTTAGTATATATAAGAGAAGCTAAGGTCTCAAAAAAAATTTTGACATTAGCCACCCCCATTACCACCCCCACCCTATTATTA
Source organism: Rutpela maculata (assembly GCA_936432065.2). Classification (NCBI taxonomy): domain Eukaryota; kingdom Metazoa; phylum Arthropoda; class Insecta; order Coleoptera; family Cerambycidae; genus Rutpela; species Rutpela maculata. The sequence continues at coordinate 97,324,182 of OW386290.2, read as the reverse complement.
AAGAAGTTGAAAAAAATTGTGATTTAGTGTGTGTACAAGAACCAGAAACCTCAAATTATTTTTTTACTTCATCCACCCCCCACTACCACCCCCTATCGCCACCCCCGCCCCACTACCGATGTGGGGTATCGTTTTATGGGTTTTTGGGGTAGAGGATTTCAAATATTATATTATTAAAGTACCATAAATAATTATTTCCACATACAAAATTTTTTCGTTGTGAGTGACTTGGATAGAAAATCTGGATGTGGAAGTAGTGATTCCTTGGGCAGCGGTTTTTTTCCTAGATACAATCAACGGAAAATTTTTGTAACTTACTCGTGTGTTAATCGGCGATTAATAATCTCGACAAATAATGCGCTCGCTAGCGCTCGCACGTTAAAATGTCTCAATTTATCAATCGCTCTCATTAACATACTTGTTTGTTAAATAACTATTATCTTATAGGTGTGTATTGTCTCTAGATATATGGTGGAGTGAGGTGAGAACAAATAGCAAAATAGAACATGTACTTATTTTATTTTTAAATTTTTAATTAAGTTTATTTGAAAAAAAATTCTATTTGAAAGGAAATTGACAATATTTATTTTATATTTATTGCGGACAAGGAAAAGTGGTAGAAAACTTCATATTTGATTCTAGAAAGCCATTAAAAAAGTTTTCAGGGAAATTCATTCAAATCCAATCGATTTTCTAATAACTTTTTTTCACTATTAGTGGAGTGAAAATAAATTTTGAATGAAACTGTTTGGCTGCAGTAATTTTTGTTTTATGAATAATAACAAGTGCTATGAGCTGTTTTGGATTAAATCGGTCCATTGCTTCTTGTAATATTTTAACAATTTACCTATTTTTAAACACTGAAATTTGCTGTTATTTTCATTAGTATCTCCGGTCCTAGTAATCGTATCGTAAAAATAAAAATAGCGAATTATTCGCAATAAAATCTTGAATAAGACTAGGCCTATGCAAAAACTAGATGATAGTTTGTTAATTAGTAAAAAAAATAAAAAACACCAAAAATTGCCTTTTTTGATAATAATTTAATAAAAATATAACATAATAATGCATCAATTTTAACGAAAGTCCGTGGAACTAAGCTTTTTATTGAACTAAACCTGTGCTAAATTTTAGCGCAAAATAAATATTTTTGAACAAAACTCAAACGGCTAAAAACCAATAATAATTTCGAAATTTTTATCGCTTGTTGTTTAAGTGCAGTGACTCGTGTGCGGTAAATTTTTGTTGAAAATGTAGGTTTTTACATGTATTTTCCAACAGTGTTAAGAAAAAAGAATACTCACTTAAACGGTTTTTGCTTGAAATTTATTTATTATTTTCAAAGTTACAGTTGTAAACAAATTCAAATAACTCTGGATTTTTATGAAACCAAAAGCGGGAAACAAATTATGAAAATAGATGAAATATCTAACATTTTTCTAAAGAAATTAATGATCTATTTGCATTTGGGGCCGTGAAACGTCAATTTTTGTGTTTAGGTCACTTATAAATAAACAAGTCGATATTTTTTCTAGAAATTTGGACTGATTGTTTTTCGATGCTTATATTTTTGTCTCCGCTGTTTGAAAATGAGTCAAAACTACAATTACTTCCACATCCAGTGGATTGTTGAAATAGGCTTAGAATGTTATGAAACGTCGAGATTTTAAGTTTGAGCGGAAAAAAAATTTCTGTCTGTCGGTCTGTAACTTTTTTTTGTGCGCACGTTTACTCTGGAACCGTTTGAGATATTGACTTGAAGTTTGGTACACATATGTACTTTAACGAGATCTAGAACTAGATTATATTTTCATCTTGTTCCGTCGAAGGGTTGGGGGGTAAATTGGGGTAAATTTGGGGTAAATAGGTAAATCAAGCAGGTAAGAGCTCATAAAATTGTTATTTAGTATATACAAGAGAAGCTAAGGTCTCAAAAAAAACTTTGGCGTTAGCCACCCCCATTACCACCCCCACCCCATTATTAAAGGGGATGAAAAAAAATTGGGATTTAGTGTGTGTACAAGAACCAGAAACCTCAAAATATTTTCGTACTTTATCCACCCCCACTACTACCCCCTATCACCACCCCCACCCCACTACCGATGTGGGGTATCGTTTTATGGGTTTTTGGGGTAGAGGATTTCAAATATTATATTATCAGAGTTCCATAAACAATTATTTCCACATACAAAATTTTTCGTTGTGAGTGACTTGGATAGAAAATCTGGATGTGGAAGTAGTGATTCCTTGGGCAGCGGTTTTTTAAAATTACATCGAATAAAGCGGCTTTAAGATTATAACACACTTAGCCAATTTTTTTTTACTTTCTTATTCATTTTTGTCGCGGAAGGGAAAACAAACCTAACCTGAACAGTTATTCTTATGTCTATGTACACAGCTTTGTAACTTTTAATTTTACTGATACAATAAAAAAAAATCGCAGTTAGGATTTGAACCAGAGACGTTGCATCCAAAAAAAAAGTGTTGGTCGCCTTACACACTGAATTATCTTACGAGTGAAATATGATCTGTAAAACCATAATATCACATTTAGACTATTTGGCGATTTTTGGATCTCTAACATAATCGCTAAAAGCCCGACTATCGGGCCTCTATCTTTTTTAACAATTGTGCTTCTGGATTGTTCTCAACTAGGTGAGACTAATATTATTGAAGAATAACCAGTCCAAATTTTAAGAACATATATCAATTTGCTTATTTATAAGCGACTGAGGCGCAAACACTGACGGATCTCGGCCCCAAATGCAAATAGATCATTATTTTTTTAAGAAATATTTCATCTATTTTCATAATTCGTTACCTGTTCTTGGTTTGATAAAAAAATCCAGTTATCTGAATATGTTTATACCTATAATTTTGAAAATTATAAACATATTTAAAAAAGGTTTAAATGAAGATAATATCATTGTAAAATAGATGTAAAAAACCTATATTTTGAAAAAAAAATGTTCTACGAATCGAAGCACTTAAACAATAAGAGATTAAAATTTCGAAATCTTTTTTATTTTTAGCCGTTTGAATAAATATTTTATGCTAAAATTTGGCACGAAGGTTTAGTTCAATAAAGTGCACAGTTTCTCCAACTTTCGTTAAAATGGATGCATTATTACGTTATATTTCTTAAATTGTCAAAAAAGGCAATTTTTGGTGGTTTTTATTTTCTTACAAATTAACAAATTATCAGAAAGTATTTTCATAGCCACTCGCTATTTTTATTTTTGCGATACGATTATTAGGACCGAAGATAATAGGAAAAGAGCAGAAAATTTCAGCGTTGAAAAATAAATTGTTAAAAAATTTTTACGCTGGACCGATTTAATTAAAAACTTCTCGGTGGCACTTATTATATCTACGACAAATTAAAATAATAAAATTGCTGCAGCCAGAGAATTCCTTATTCACCTATTTTCTTACTTAATTTGACTTCACTTTATGTGATTTGAAATGTTAACATATTTAAAAACTAAATTAAATAACTAAAAAGTCAGAACGTGAAAAATTTATAATACTGTACATTACAGCAAATTGAGAAAGTATAAGTCACATATTTAAAATTACTAACTATAACAGCCCATTGTTGTGTCTGACCCACAGATGTTGGGGTAGGTCGACACTCTCTATCCAATTCCCGCTAAATTTAGGTACCTGTAAATGGTCAGTGCCACTTGTTTACGGAATGTTAAAATCCACTATTAAAGCATTTAGAAATATTGCCATATGGATCAAATTTCGTTTTTTACTTCCCTCGCTAACCGAAGGGAAGTAGGGTATTGTAATCGCAAAAAAATTACCCTCCGAGATTTCTTCGGATTTTCGCGTTTCAGACTATGCAGATTACGAAAATTAAAGCCATTTAATTCCATCAGTCTCTCTGTCTGTCGGTCTCGTGTCTGTCTGTTGGCGCTATATCTACAACTATATCTACAAGAGCCAGAAGTACTTATCTATTTCTAACAATACATGTGTACACATAACAATTATTGTAGTTTATAAGATATGTATTGTGGGGAAAATATTACAAAACCATTTGACGCAAAAGAAAAATATTTGGTCGTTAATTGACGCTACTGTCAAAGAACAGTGGACACCTGAAAAAATAATGAGGAAAAAATGTGACAAAAGACAGTTATATTTTGTGTGTAGTTAACACAACTGTCAGGGGAAAAATATGAAAAATGTACAGGGTGTTCACTCTAAGAAAATAATGAAAAAATGGATTGCGGACAATAATGTTTCTCATATAGTTAACACAACTGTCAAAGAAAAATATGAAAAAATATATAGGGTGGTCGCCCCAAAAATAATAATAAAAAATGAGATGAAGGACGATATTATTTCGCATGCAGATATCACAACACAACTGCCAAGTAAGAAAAATATGAAAATATACAGGGTTGTCACCTAAAAAAATTAATGAAAGAAGATGAGGCGGAGATTTCGCATGTAGATAACATAACTGTCAAAGAAGAAAAATATGAAAAATTTACAGGGTGGCCACTTTAAAAAATAAGAAACGACACAGTAAAATGATATTTGAAATGTAGTTGTCAGTCGCTATTGTCAGGAAAAAATCTGATATAATTTTTATAAGAAAAATATGCAGGGTCGTCATCCAACAGAAAAAAATAATTCATAAATAAGGGATGTCAATCAAAGGGGGAAGAAAATTTTAGTCCGTTCCAATATGGTAAAAAATTGACCGAGAAGTGATTTTTTTTAAGGTTTAGTGTTTTTTTGCTGCCCTTCAAAAGTCAAATTTCGACGCTCGTTTTTCGCGATTAACTCAAAAAAACCGTTGCCCAGGGAGTCAATACTTCCACATCCAGATTTTCTAACCAAGTTTCTCACAACGAAAAAATTTTGTATGTGGGAATAATTGTTTATGGAACTTTAATAATATAATATTTGAAATTGTCTACCCCAAAAACCCATAAAACGATATCCCACATCGGTAGTGGGATGGGGGTGGTGATAGGGGAATGATAATAGAGGTGGATGAAGTAAAAAATATTTTGAGATTTTTGGTTCTTGTACACACACTAAATCACAAATTTTTTATCCTCTTTAATAATGGGTTGGGGGTGGTAATGGGGGTGACTAATGCCAAAAAGTTTTTAGAGACCTTAGCTTCTCTTACATATACTAAATATAAATTTTATGGACTCTTACCTGTTCGATTTACCTATTTATCCCCCATTTACCCCAATTTACCACCCAACCCTTCGACGGAAGAGGATAAAAATATAATTTATTTCCAGATCTCGTTAAAATACATACGTGTACCAAATTCTAAGTCAATATCTTAAACAGTTCCAAAGTAATCGTGCGCACAAAAAAAGTTACAGACGAACCGACAGACAGAAAATTTTTTCGCTCAAACTTAAAATCTCGACGTTTCATGACATTCTAAGCCTATTTGAACAATAAAAATTTTCAAATTTTTTTTTGTCGTTACCTCGGTCGTTACTATACTTATGTGGAAGTAATTAACGCTTGAGGAGAAGAACGTTGACCACAATGTTGAAAGATATTTTAATTCTCTACAATTTCTATAAGTTATCTTTGTCCAAAAATTTGTTTACATGAAAATCGAATTTTGCGAAAATGTTTTCCTCTCGGTTCTCCTTTAAATTGCGTTCTAATAAAAAAGTTCATTTAAAGTTTTTTTTTTTTTTAGCTTTTTAAATGATTAATTAAATAGTATAGATGCCTACATTATTTTCCTTAAAAATAATTTATAACCTAAAAAATCCAACCTTATTGTAAAACAACATTTTATCCATTTATAATGAAACAAAATATTAGAAATTTTTGTTGGAAAATAAAGTTTATTCAATTACCTTTCAACTGGGACCAACCGATTTCATTTACCCTAATTACAGCGTCTTCTGTCAACACCACCTATAGACAAGGCCGACGCACAAAATCGATGAGTCATCAACACAAGACTGCAGTTTTGGTTGCTTCATAAAAATTTAAACAATTTATGTAGCAATATTAAATTTCTGCTATATTTCTTATTATGGTCTTAGTCTTCATATCGCAAATAATAAAAAAACTAATTTTGAATAAAAATAGACATTAAAAATTGCCCTCTTTGTATAACTGTGGTAAATTTATGCCATTTATTGATTTATTTTTCAAGTTATGTTTACTTACTTTTTTTTGATAAAATAATAAAGTTAAAAATATCGTGCGTCTATTCAAATAATAAAGAAAATAAAAATTGAAGATAACTGTATCATCTACAAACAATTTTTTTCGTAAAGTATGTATATTTACGTAATTGAGAATTACTTTTTCTGCTCTAAAACATTCTTATAAACAATGACTTTCATGTTATTTTAAGTTTCCAGCTGATCAGGTAATTTGTTGTAATACGCAGTATTATGTATTTCTCATATCCTAATGTTTTGGTTATTAATTTTAACGATTTATAAAATAATTTTTCTGCTCTATTTATACATTTTTTTCGTCATAATAATAGGACAATTAATTTTTTAGATAGATTTATGACTAAGTACTGCCTTGCTTCAAAGAGGTGTAGCTTTACCATTGCCAACAGTTCTTTTGACATTTACTGGACTATTTACGAAACCACCATATGCTTTGTAAGCACGATAACTGAAGGACCAAGAGTCCGATCGTATTTAAATTTGGACAATAAGTTAAAATTAGCTAGAGGAAGAGCCACGTTGTTATTAAAAAAATTCCAATCTGCAAATACAACAGTTAAGACATCTTAAGCAAAAAATGCAAATATAAACTGTTGTAACTCTTGATAAGGTCTGACAATAACAAAAATTCTATAGAATTTAGCTAGAAGCTCTTTGCCAACCAAGCTGGCATCATCAGGAGACGATTAGAATTACAAATATAGCAATTATATCTAGAAAAATCAACTTATTTTCAACAAACTGTAGAAGGTCATATATAATGTTTAACAGTTATATAAAAACTTCAGTAAACTGGCGAACAATATTTACATTCAATTATTTATTTTGGCTTTCTATTGACTTTGACTTTTATCATGCGGGTAGTTCCAATAGAAAAAAGAACAGTTACATTAATTCTTCAACGTTTTATATAACATTGTTCTATTTTCAAACTTCTCAAACAGTCTAGTTCACAAGTTCAAACCCGTGTTAATTCTTGATAAAGCTCGTAAAAATATGAGTGAGGGTTCATTGAATTCGGAAAGACGTCTAGAAAAATGTGCAAAAGTTTCAAACCCGCACATAAACAATTGCAAAAGTTTTAAACAAATTAAGATTGAAAAAATAACGAGATTCGTTTTTTGCAAATAACTCGAAAACTATTAATATTTAAGAAATTAAAAAAAAGATTCTTAAAGAGGAAGAAATTTCCAATAAAAACTCCTGACACCCGGAACACTATCTCTATTATTAATAATTTTAATTTAATGTTGAAAATAGAGCTCCAATGCTCTGAAACCGACCGTAGCAAGTAGAAACATTTTTTTATATTTTTAAATATTAATTTAGAAATTAAAAAAAATTATGGTATTATTTAGACACTTAAAGGAACAATATCTCGTTGGAAAAAAAATTTTTCGCCGATTTTTCATAAAATGAGCATATTGTTAATTAATAAATTTTTTTAGAGTTTGCGTTTATATTTCAAGTCGGATAATTGTTAAACAAATGCCACTAAAACTGTTTCGCTTCGTGGAGACCTTATGTCAACTATACTTTATGAGATTATGACATTGCGATGATTTTAATTGTTATGGTTTATTAGTTATTCATTATTTAAGGCAACAAAAAACTAAAAAATGAAAAAGAGAGGAGTTTTTATTAATTTTAATTATTATTACTGTTGAATTCAAAAATACTATAAGATTACATAAACTTTAAATTTTTAGTGCTATTTGCTTAAACAAATTTTATAGACAAATAGATAAATTACGTATTTTTGAAAAACATTTTTTGCCATTTTATTTGTTATAAAATATTAGGTGATTTAAAATTTTGTTTAACTGTTTATAATCATTTTTTTCCTTTTTTCATTATTTAAACATATAAAAAAAATGATTCTTAAAATTTATTATTTGCAATTCTCTACAAGGGAAAAAATTTTTTCGTTGTTAATTTATTTGTTTATTTATTAATAAACAATTTGTTATTAACAATCGCTGAACTTGTTTATATGTTTTTTGATAGAAAAAAAAACAAAAACAACCTTATACATAAACATGTAAAAAAATATATTTAATAACATAAAAAAATGTTTTTACTTGCCAAGGTCGGTTTCAAAGCATCACAACGGCTTTGCGTTCTCCGCGCGGAGCCCTATTTTCAACATCAAATTAAAATTATTAATAATAGAGATAGAGTTCCGGGAGTCAGGAGTTCTCTATTGGAAATTTCTTCCTCTTTAAGAATCCTTTTTTTTAATTTCTTATATATTAATAGTATTCGAGTTATTTGCAAAAAAACAATTTTTCAATTTGAATTTGTTTATAAATTTTGCAATGGTTTATGTGCGGGTTTGAAACTTTTGCACATTTTTCTAGACGTAATTCTAAATCCAATGAGACCTCACTCATATTTTTAAGAGCTTTATCAAGAATTAACATGTGTTTGAACGTGTGAACTTGTCTAAAAGAACAAGTACATAAAATAATTAATTTAATAATCCTCATAAAATGAGAAATGTTTATAGACAAGCTAAACACTACATTTTGATATGCTTTTTATCCCTGTTGGGATGATTCAGTACCTTTTTAGCAGAGGGTCGTAGGATGACTCAGTACATTTTGACATGTTTCATTTTTCTTTTTTTTTTCTTTTTGTATTGACTAAAGTAAAGGCTAACTACATTTTGAAATACAGAAAGGATATCGTTTATATTGTTATTTAGTAAATGAAAATCGGTCAAATATTTATAAAGATAGAATTTTCCCCGTTATGATCTTTATTTTTTTTTGGTTTGGACACCTATAGATAATTTCGTGTATTATCAAAATAGAGACTTTTTCGAGAAGGGAGTGATTTCGGACTTACAATTTTATTTTCGGGCGGACTGCTACTCTGATATACCGGGCGTGAACATGCCCATCTTTGTAAATAACTCGTTTATTTTTAATTTTTCGAAAAAACTCCATTTCAAATTTTTTGTACAAAAAGATCCATGCCTTATACTGGTTATAGAGATTGATCGACGGAATATTTAATTTTCGATTTTTATTAGGAAACTGTTCGGTATTTGTAGAATTTATCAAAAAAATAAAGTTTTTCAGGATTTGTAGATTCGCTTTTGTTTTGTCAAATTTCTCACAAACGTCACCTAATAGACTTAATCGAGCCCTACAATCGCCATTTTTGAAAATCAAAATCGGACCTTCGTTTCGGGAGTTATTAATTTCTTTGAAAAATCATACTCGGCCTTGGAAAAAATACTTACGGTCAACGGATTCGAGCCTCAAGCAATAGGCTTCATTTGTGGCTGTGTACCTTCGATCCCACCAAGTCTTATCGAAATCAATCAATATCCTGGACAGTTATCGTGCTTCCTAGCCCGATTTCGAGAAAACCAGTTTTTTGCAAAAAAATTCAATTTCCATTTATTTTTCGATATAGTCTCCGGTATACTTATCTGTAGACCGTTGCCAGCGGCACCATTTTGAAATATCTCGATCTGACTGCCCATTACAGAGTTATTCAATTTTTCCCGAAAAACTTGAAACGTCTATATCGGGTATTTCCGGTTTCCGAATTGAGCCAAGCTTCCAGCGTTAAGGTCTTCTGAAGGCCTCCTATCAACCACCCAAGTTTCATCGAAATCCGACGGACGGAATTTTCTAAATTCGCTCTCAAGTCGATAGATATGACTTTCATTTCGATCCGACGTTTTTTTCGGGTTTCGATGGTCCACCGGAAAAATGCAAAACCTAGACTACATCTTTTTTTTAAAATGTAGTAACAAGCATAGGCAGGGTGTGGACTTCAAGTAAGCGAGGAATATGCTACTTTGGGCTTTATTTTGAGGCTTCATGTTTGTACAAAAAAACCTATTTTAGTCAAACGTCAATAATGGAATGAATACCTTATATCTGTTACCTATTTTGCATTATAATAAATATAAATTATATCAATGGAAATACTTTTAATATGCATACCCTAAACATAATTATTTATATTATAAATTATATCAATGAAAATACTTTTAACATGCATACCCTAAACATAATTATTTATATTAGGGCGGCCCCTTTGGTGCCATGCGGCCGTGTCCTACAACAAAGCAATTATATTATTAACACATCGACTACGCAAATATATTGTCGCACACAGTTATATCATTTAGTTAAAGAATTAGAAGAGAAGTGGCAACTATGTATGGCTTCGTGTAATCTGAAACATCTATACATTTTATACAACGGGCGTCGTAATGTACCATAATTATAAAAGGCTTCGTATGACATGTCGTGTTGTTTTTAATTTGTATGTCCAAAAAAGTTCCCCCCTCTCATGTTGCTCGCGTTATTATTCCCACTTAAAACATTATTAACAGTTGTACACACTATTTAAATTACAAATAAGGCTGGGCTTCTGGTACCCTGTAGTGTGTGGTGGGCTTCGTTTCATGCGTACCGTACGTATATATATATATATATATATATATATATATATATATATATATATATATATATATAGGGGGGGGTGGATGCCACTCAGGGGGTGGCATCCACCCCCCTATAAATTAGCAAGCTCCCGCACAATATAGAAACTTTTCTGTGAAGCATTTACTATTATAATGTCAAAAATGAACGAAATCCGTTCAATATGACATTATTCCGAAGTTTTGCATATTTTTTACCTCTAGGCGCTGTACTATAATGGAAATGGGAGGTATTTAGTAAATCATAAGATCATTTGTTAGGGTATAAATACTTATAAACATATACAAATACTGACTAATACAAACGGAATCTTCCTTTTGTATTAGTCAGTATTTGTACCTAAATTTTTATTAATCAGTAAAGACAGTAATCACAAAGTAATGAAAATGTATAACTAATAACAAATATAATGCCGCTGCCCAAGGAATCACTGCTTCCACGTCCTGATTTTCTACCCAAGTCTCTCATAACGAAAAAAATTTTGTATGTGGAAATAATTATTTATGGAATTTTAATAATATAATATTTGAAATCGCCTCTCCATAAACCCATAAAACAATATGCCTTATCGGTAGTGGGGGCAGAGGTGGTGGTAGGGGAGTGGTAGTGGGGGTAGATGAAGTAAAAAAATGATGCCTTTAGTTCTTGTATACACGCTAAGTCACATTTTTTTTTTTTTTACCAATAATGGGGTGGGGTGATAATGGGGTGGCTAATGCCAAAACAAATTTGCAAGACCTTAGCTTCTTTTATATATACTAAATACCAATTTTGTGGACTCTTACTTGCTTGATTTACCTATTTACCCCAATTTATCTCCCAACCCCTCAACAGAATAAAATCAAAATATAATCTAGTTCCAGATCTCGTTAAGGGTGGCGATGCCGTGCTTAAGAAAATGATTTCGTAATTTGACAATTTCTCCTATATCCCTGAACCGATTGGCAAAATCTTTGGCTTTTAGAGAAACTTGATAGAATTATACCAGAGTATTAAAATCAACAAAAAAATTTTGGTTTTCGCACCAGAAAAAAAAATTTTCCTTCTCTAGTTTTCAATAGCCTAGTACCTTTCTATAAAGTGGTCTCTAAAAGCCCATCAAAAATGTTGTGAATCGGTTCAGGGATGTTGGAGAAATTGTCGAATTACGTCAACACCACCTAGAGATTAAAGCCACACAACCAGCTGGTGACGTCACTGAAGGAAGGCGGCGTAATGCATTAAAGCAATGCTATTATACTACATGTGACTACTCCCAAATACGAAATATTTATTACCTGCGTAATGTTTGCTGTTTTTAAGCTTAGAGTGATGTTTTACTTATACTATATAATAAAAAATATGCATATATTGGTTTTAGATATTGAGATACATAATACATTTGGACGTAATTAGAACAATAAAAATCACTTCTAATTTGCTTCTACTAATTCTTATAAAGTTTTTTTTTTAATAAAAGAGGTTCCTAATTAAATTCTGAGGCAAAACTAACTAACGAAAAGCGTATTTGGTCACTCAAATAAGATAAGTGAAAACCTAGCCTCAATTTTAGTTTCGTTCGATTTAGATTACGAGACTTAAAAATAATAACTCACCAGAGTGCATAGAAATTTTAAAGTTTTCTCGATGAATAGCTTTAATCCATTTGTTTCTCAGTTTCTCATCTTTGGGAAATTTAAAAACGTGTACCTTTTCCCGGTGGCATAATTACCAGTACAGCGAAGAACGCAGCATTTGTTTACCATTTTGCATGGCAATTAAGTATTTTATAACTATCACTGGAATGTATTATTTGTTGACTGTTTTAGATGGGGGTTTTAGATCACATTTACACGTTTAAAACACAGAATAAACAATAAGATACATTTGACACTACACTTGACAACCGTTGAAGCGTGACGTCATGTCAGCTGATGTCTGGCTTTAATCTCTAGGTGGTGTTGATTACGTTCACCGCTACCGCCCATCTTAACATGCATGTACCAAATTTCAAGTCAATATCTTAAACGGTTCCAGAGTAATCGTGCGCACAAAAAAAAGTAAGACAGACAGACAGACAGAAAGAAATGTTTTTTGGTCAAACTTAAAATCTCAATGTTTCAACAATAAAAAATAAAATTAAAAAACTTGCGTTCCTGTACTTCCACTGGATGTAGAAGTAAAATGACATGAACTATGAAATATGAATAATATTACGTTTATGTCTCCTTTTAATAGGAATGTAAAATAATTTATATTCTCTAAAATAATTTAATTAGGGTAAAACAATTCAACTCTACAGTATTCAAATTATTCTAGTGATTTGAAATTATTAGAAAAGTAATTTAAATTATATGAAGTAATTAATTATTTTACAAAGGTATTTTGAGGAATTAATAATTTTTAAGTACAATTACTGCTTTGAAAAATATAATTCAATTACAATCACTTTTTTTAAGTATTTAAATTAGTAATTTAATTACTTAAGTACTTAATTACTTCCAGCTCTGAAATAAAGTTTTCTAGTTACTGCACTTTATGAAACTGACTGGAACTTTTATATTTCAGTGTGTTACCTATTAAACCGCGCTTTTGCAGTCACTTATGTTCCAATGGAAAAATAATTTTCGTTTAGTGTACAACAATCGTAACCATGGATTTTGAATCAGATCAAGCTGAACTTGATCCTTGAAATTAGTTGATAGGTACTGTCGTGAGAAAAAAAAAATAGGACAACTATTTTTTTCTAATGTAAATCTGTCTCTATTTGCGCACGACAGTATAACTCGCCCTTAGTGCACATTTTTGACACGAGCTCTGGCAGCTCGTGCAATCGTGGAATGCCATATGGCGCTTATAGTTAATCTAGAAAGAATAACAAAATTTACTTTAATCGATACATTTTTGAGTTCCTCGAATAGAAGTAAGGATAGTAACCAGCACAATCAAAAACAAATGCTAGTTCACCAAAAATTCAGAATTTTATCCGTAATGTGGTACAGGTGGTACACTTGATTTTAAAAACAAATAGTACACTTTATTTTAGCAATGTAAACATAACTCTTGCAAAAAATATTGATAACAGTCATTATCTGAACGTCAACTGTCACATCTTTTTTCAAGTTGAGGTTTATTGATTCGCAAGTTTTGATTAAGGAATCATTCTAGAAAATTTTTAATTTTTGCCAATTTTTAAACAACTAACAAAAATTCGGAAGATTAGTATTCTTTCTAAATTGGAAAACGGATTGTCTATAAGAGCAATTGCTTCTGAATATAACATAAATAAATGCAGTGTAACGGAAATTAAAAAAAGATGGGAAAATGAAAAAACTATATCCCGTAAGCATGGATTTGGTAGGCCTAAACGAAGTAATGAGCAACAAGATGAAACCCCTATAAATTACCTTCAGGAAAGTTCATTTGAGACCGCAGTTGATGCAGTTTTGGGAACAATTTTTCCTACCTCAAGATCTACTGCCTGTAGAAGAATTAAAAATAGCATTTTAAAGTACAGTTCTGCAGTCTGCTGATAAAAAATACAACTTAAAGGAAGAAAAAAACAAGAACGGATCATCTTTGCACTCAACCATATGTTGAACAATGAAGACTTTTAGTCAAAAGTCATGTTTTCTGATGAAAAAATCTTCCAGTCGTGTAATGATGGACATATTCGTGTTTATAGGCCTCGTGGGCAAAGATACAATCAAAATTTGGGCATGGATTAGTCAAAGAGGAATGGAAATGTATTGGTTTATTGATGGTAATTCTACTAAATATATTGAGACACTTGAAAGTGTTATGTTACCGTCAGTAAGGGAACTATATCAAGATGATAATTTTATCTTCTAACAAGATAATTGATCCATTCATACAGCTCGTAATACAAAGCAATGGCTACGGGATAATAATGTGAAATACCTACCGTGGCCTTCTAAAACCCCTGACATTAATCCTATTGAGAATGGTTGGGGAATTATGGTGAAGCATATAACGAAATTAAATTATCGTCTTCAAAATGCGAAATAACTTCGTGCCATGATTGGAGAAGAATGGGAAAGTTTATGTAATACCAAACTGCAGAAAATTTAGTTTTATCAATGCCTAGGAGGCTACAAGCAATTTTAGATGTGAATGGAGCAGCGACTAAATATTAACTGCTATTATTTATGTTGTAATTTGTTTATTTGTGTTTTAAATTTTTATTCAAAATGTTTGAAAAGTAATTCTATTAAAAATAAGACTGTTTATTTATATAATTATTACATTAGTCCAATTAAATAAGTCGGCAAATCAAAATTTTGAGGTAAATACTTGAATTTTTGATATAACTTACTTTGATGTATTAGAACACGATTAATGAAAGAAATTTTTTTCTGAATCCCCGGGAAGGGGTGAAAAAAATAAAATAAAGTGTTTTTTCAAAATTACTCAAAATGTGTAAAAGCTAGTAAAAAAAGTTTCAAACAGAAATTGTAAAGCATGAAATTTTATATAAAAATGATCTCTAGATTTTTTTTGGTATTACTAAAATTAACGGAGTTAGGCTTGTTAGAAATTAAGGGATGGTATGTACAACTTTAAAAAATCATAGCGTGCTGAAAAGTTAATGAATTTAAATTTTTTTTTTTTTTTACTCAGAAAAATATAAACATTCGTTTCAGAGAAATGGATTTTTTTTAAATTGTTAATAAAAAAGTTATAAAAATTTTAATTTTTTTATTTTCAATTAAAACCACTTTGAACGGTGAAACGAATTTTTTTTTATACCATTCTGTTCATTATTTAATATATTGAACATTTGCTTTTGAAATTTTTTTTACCCATCATTTTCGAGCAGGTATGAATTTATTTACCTGTTTAATTTTTTTCCAAACGTAAGACACTGCTCTTGTGACGTCACGATAACTGAAAAGAAATAAAGAATGCGTACGACAAAGATAAAATGGTTTCGTAGCTGCTGCGTTGCCTACAAGACGCGTATACGTCACATCTATACTGCCGTCATAAGTCATAAGGAGAATAGCCCATCTGTAAATTGTCGGTTGGCGAGGAAAGTAACAAAGGCGTTGGTTTTTTTCCCAACTAGTAAATAGTAATTAAGAAAATCATGTAGCTGCTTTTTATCCACTTATGTTTTTGTACTTTATAATTTTTTAATAATATTTTTAACTGCAGAACTCTTGGGTGCTCATATATTATTAGAATCTCATTTATGACAAATATCTAGATGCTGCTTTTCACCTTATGACGGCAGTAAGGGCATCTGCGAGTGACGTCACAACTAACCTCAAAAATATGTGTTTCTTAAGATTTAAGAGTATTACGCAACTATTATTAAAATTTCTGCCTGGTTCCCGTATTTTCAACTAAAATCTAGTTCAGTGTAATGTTTATGAAGTTCTAAATACTTTGTCCTAATAAAATAGGACTCTTTTTGTAGGTTGGAAATCTAACCTAACAATATTGAAAAATTATTTACGCGAATTTTTAAATATTTGCTTAGAGCCAGTACCGGATCCAAGCTAAAAATGCGTATACAAACATTAAAAATGAGAATAAACTTGAAAAACTTAAAATTTAAGGTTATGTTGGTTACATGATGCAGATGCCCGATATCTCAATGCAGCGGTTGTGAATGTTTTGGTGAATAAATGCTCCTACAAATTGTTAACAAAATTTTTAATTATGGTCAAGTATAATAAGAGTGTATTGCGAAATCTACATACTTGTACCCGCTTCGTTTTATGTACATTTTGGTTATAGGTATTAGACACGTGGAATTTTGTTTACGTGATCTAAATATTTTTAAAATTAATTTTTGAATTGTAGTGAAAGAAATTATTATTACTGTCAACACTTGCTAATTTCTACTAAATTTAGAATTATTTGTTTGACATTATTGATATAAATTAAAAATAAAGTACAAAATATAAATTTTTTTTGCGAGAAAATTTTGCAGACGAATTATTGGAGTATTGGAAATAATTGTTTGAAACATCGTTTTAAATTAGTCGAAATTCGCGTACTTCAACCAAGGTTGCAGAAAATGGTTTTTTTATGCATTTTCGATTAAATTAATAAACTAATCCGTAATGCAGAAGTATAAATTATTTGCAAAAATGAATATTTGCAATAGTGAAAATTATTTTTTTTTCCACATTAACAATAATTGAAATAATTTTTCTTAATTTCAAAAAAATTGACAATTACAAATATTTACATTACTTATTTTTTTAACTTACAAAATTTCAATTATTTTAATTTATTATTTTTTAAGACCATAAGAAATAATTATAAAAATTATTATAATTGTATACATATTTTAAAAATTGTGTACTCAGAAATATATTAATCAACACATTTTTTTTTGGATCATTAATTTCAATTTTGAATGAAAAAAAAATGACATTAAAAAAGATGATCGATACATTTCCATTAAAATAGATCATTGATATTATTCTATTCCTAATCTAAATAAAAATAAACAGTTTAAAAAATAAAATTGGATAAATTAAATAATAAATAATTGAACCATTTTTTGGATGGATGGATAATGACAATTGGAAGAAAATAATTCATTCTTAAAACAAAATGTATGATCCATTCTATATTAATTAATTCTATGAAAAGCTAAAATAGGAATTACTAAAAACAAATTTGTTAACAATTTTTAGGAGCATTTGTTCACCAAAACATACACCACCGCTGCATTGAGATATATAGACTAGTTCACAAGTTCGAAGCCGTGTTAATGCTTAATAAAGCTCGTGAACATATGAGTGAGGGCTCATTGGATTCGGAATGACACCTAGAAAAATGTGCAAAAGTTTCAAACCCGCATATAAACAATTGCAAAAGTTACAAACAAATGAAGATTGAAAAAATAACGAGTTTCGTTTTTTGCAAATAACTCGAAAACTATTAATATTTAAGAAAATTTAAAGGAACATTTTTAAAGAGGAATGAATTTCAAATAAAAAAGTCCCAACTCCCGAAACTCTATGTCTATTATTAATCATTTCAATTTAATGTTGAAAATGGAGCTCTGCGCGGCGAACACTAAGCCGTTACGATGCTCTGAAACCGGCCGTAATAAGTAAAAATATTTTTTATGGTATTATTTAGACACTTAAAGGAACAATATCCCGTTGGAAAAAAATTGTTTCACCGATTTTTCATAAAATGAGCCTATTGTTGTTTTGAGTTTTGCTCGAAAACTATGCATTTTTCCTATAAACACGTCAATAGAAAAGTTGTTGAGAATTAAATTTCCAATCGAACTGGCACCTTCAGAAGTCAATTTTTTTTTTACAAAAACGCCCAGAAAACAAAACAAAAAAAAACGAAAAAATGCAAATTTTTTTATTTTTTTAAATTTTAGCCTGTAACTTTTTTCGGGTACATTTAGGCATAGACATTGCTGCATAAAAAAAAGCTGGCGTTTTACCGTTAAAATGATTATTAACGGGTAAAACGTCAGCTTTTTGATGCAGTATATCTATGCCTAAATGTACCCGAAAAAAAGTTAAGGCTAAAACAAACAAAAAAATGCATTTTTCCGTTTTTTTTGTTTTGTTTTCTGGTCGTATTTTTGTAAAAAAAAAATTGACTTCTGAAGGTACCACTTCGATTGGAAATTTAATTCTTTACAACTTTTCTATTGACGTGTTTATAGGAAAAATGCATAGTTTTCCAGTAAAACTCAAAAATGTGAAAAGTGGACCTTTTTATTTCGATCTCAGCGGTTTTCTCATATTTTGGAGTCAATTGAACATAAGATGTAACATACCTGTTACAATTTTTGCCGTAGTCAAAAACCCTATTTTATTTCCGACCATATTTTGAGTATCACTCATTAGGTTACAAAATGTTACCGTTCATTTAATAATAAGAACTACTGTAAAACACATCACCAAACTTCTCATTTTATATACTTGAATATTTCTACAATACAGCACCCTCTTTTTAAATATTTACTGTACTAATTAAGAAACAAGGTTACCATAGATTTCTTTAAGCATCTACATTTACTCGAGGTCAATCAATACATTAGTTTTCATTACTAATCTATTACTTTAAATATTAATAATACTACCAAAATCCAGATGGCGTAAAGCGCTTGACAGAACTGTTGTTTTTTAAACCATATTAGCTTTCCTTGTAATTGAAACTTAATTGGTATTCATTTTACTATTCTGAACTGTCAATGCAAGTTGTGCGACTCAATTGCGATATCTCCCAGACTTTGTCTAACTCTGTTGTATCGTCAATTACCTAGTGCATCAATAGATTTTGAGGTAAATTAGTTTTATTATTATTCTTTTATAACATATAGGCACCTTCTGTGCTATATATTTTTTTGTTCAATTGACCATGTGAGTATTTGTAAAATCTAATTTTGGTTTCCTTCTTTCTTATGATGGCGTTATAGTTCTGGCAGCTTAATTAAAGTAAAGTATAAATTAAAGTAAAAATATAAGTAAGAAAATTACTAAGTAAAAGTAATTAAAATTTTTATTTGGGATTCAATCCATGAGGAGAATTTAGTTTTTCTATCTAAAAAGAAATCCTTGGATTCATTTGGTAAACTCTTCCACACGGAGCACGTGTCAGGAGGGAAACTTTTCCTATCGTAAAGAAGCCGATTAAACTTCACTTCATTTCCTAGAGATCCATTTTCATAAAAATAAATTTACACTACTAAGCCGAACTATATCGACAATCAAGCACAGGTCGAAATTCCTTGCCAACGTCTTCACGCTGTAAGCATCGAGTCGACGACGTGGTCCACCAGGTCTAACGACATACCTTAGGACACGGTGAGAGTTTTGTGTAGTGTTAAATTTTGTTGGTGAATTTTTAACATCCACTTGATGTTACATATATTTTTATGCAGGCCATGAGGCCCTTGATTAGCATAAATTTCGTTCTTATTTCATTGCTGTACATTGCTATATAATTTAGTTTATCATTTCATCTCTGTTGAAATTTGGAACATTTTATTAGTTATAATTATTTTAGATCGTAACCTTGACGAACATTTGAATTTGCTATAATCCTTTTTTTTCTACATTATTGATTATGTAAATTTGCTCACATAAATTTTAACATCAACCAGAATACTTTTAAAATAAATTTTATCTCACAATTTATTTCAATCTTTATTTTTTTTTTCTTCTGAATCAAAAATTATTCCTTTCTAAATTTACCTGTAGGAGTTTTCGTCCTGGTAAAAGGGGGTCAGTAATCACTATTAAGGCTGCAGGTGGCGCCCCGGATTAAATTCATTTTTAAGCCCTCCTTTTACCAGACACGAATTGTGTGACGGGTGTCAAATAAAAAAGTGTGTAGTGCAATTTCCCCTAAGTTAAATAAGAGCCACAAGGTCGAGCCAAGGTAAGAGAACTCACGTTTAATCTCTAAATAAGAAGCTAGCCGAGAGCCGGGGTTCTTCTGGTTATCACGTTGTTCTTGGGACTTGTCCCGGGAATAACGAGGGAACCGGAAGGCTCCAAACAGGCGTTCACTCCACCCAACAACACCGGGAGGAGTGAAAACGTAACACTGGCGCCGCAACGTGGTTAAACAATGCCGCAAACGTGGTTTAAAAAGTAACAATAGGCCGCAACGTGGATTAATATGAAACAATGACGCAAAACGTGGATTAACAATGGCGTAAAAATGGCGACCACAGTGAGAATTTTTACCTAAACATTTTGGGGTAAAAATTGTTAAAAAAATTACTATTTTTTAAAAAAGTTATATCTCTAATAGTTATAAGTAAAAATTCCGTTGAGGAAAATTCTTTTTGTACAACCTGTACACTTTGAAAATTTAATTTATGGGAAAACACACTTATTTCACACGCGTCACACAATCAGAAAGGAAAAAAAGTTAACTTTAATTGTTATAGTGAGCACATTTTATAAAATGTTTTATATGGTATTTGACTAGAACGAAAAAATTTTAGTAACATACAGAGAAGGTACAGCGAATAAATCTTATCTAGAATATTTCATTATCAACCTGATAATCAGGAAATGAAACGAAAAGGTGAAACTATTTTACTCGGCATATAGGAATATTTAAGGGAAATTTTTAAGAAATGTTGAAAAGTGGCCAGAGTACAAAATTTGTGCAAATTGGAGACGTTCTTGGGTAATTATATTTATTAGAAATATCATTTTATTGAGATAGCTCATTAAAATAAATAGGCAAAAAAATTTACTTGATAAGTGAAACATTAAATTCTTAAACTTGTAAACTGTTACTGATAATTTTTTTTAGTGATTAACTAGATTACACAGAGTATCAAAATGTCGTCCTTTAAAATAAATCCTATTCATCTAACTGAAAGTGAATTAGATTACGAGCTTCGCATTCGCAAAGCCAGAGCTCATAAAAAACCTTTAGATATGAGACGAAGTATCCTAAAATCGCAGTTAGAAAAACATAAAGATTTATCAACTTTAGCAGATCCAGATTTTAATTTAAAAACTGAAAAAAAATTTATAAATAATACTATTTCAGACTTAGAAACTTTAATTAATCAATTTAAAGGAACCACGGATGATATTTTGTACAAAATAATCGCCACTCGATTAACCTCTCTCACAGGTAGAGTAGATCGATTTATTTTACCTGAGGAGACCGACAAAGATTACGAGTATTATTCAGATTTCTTAATCGAAGCTCAAGCATTCTGCGTGGAGCTCAAAGACAAACTCGAGCAAAATCTAATAAAAAGTAACAAGTGTACTACAATAAAAGATAGTAGTTTGCATAAAACAGTACCAGTTTACAAGTGGGGTATTAAATTCGATGGAACAAGTAGTGTCAAGGCTTTTTTAGAGAGAGTTGTAGAACTTATGGTTGCACGTAACGTAACAGAAACAGAATTATTTAACTCTGCAATAGACTTATTTTCTGATCAAGCATTAATATGGTTTAGGTCAAGCAGGGACAAAGTTTCAAATTGGCAAGAGTTAACAACTCTGCTGATAAACACATTTTTGCCAGAAGATTACGACGATATTTTACTAGACGAGATAAAATCTCGAAAACAAGGGAAGTCAGAAAATATCAGTATTTTTATTGCTGTAATGCAAAATTTATTTCGCCGTCTATCGACACCTTTGGACGATAAAAACAAATTAAAAATTATTAGACGTAATATGCTTAGCAAATATATTGAACACTTGGCATTGTATAATATAGAAAATATTCCACAACTGGAAACATACTGCAAAAAAATTGACGAGGCTTCTAAAATTAAATCAATGTTTACTAGCAACAAACCGTTAAATTCTCTAGAAACAGATTTGGTTTACGTAGAAAACCCAGGCCCGTCTACGTCAAATAATTATAATATTGTTAAACAAAAAAATTTCGGAGAAAAAAATGTCAAACCTAGTAGTTCTCATAAAAATAATTCATATCAAATTACAGAAAGCAACAATCAACAAGGCAAAAATGTAGTTTATCACAGTAGAAAGAACACAGACTATAAAAAAATAGTTACATGTTTTTCCAAATATGTGGTTATGAAACAATCGTTTCTTTCCTGGAAAGCGTGATATTAAAACACGGTTGTCCACAAGTGCTGCTGCTAGATAACGCAAGTACGCACACGGGCAAGGTTTTCGATAACTTTGTAAAAAAATATAAGATATCAAAAATATGGTACACCTGTTATTATAACCCACAAACGAACGCAACGGAATGAATGAACCGCACAATTGGCACTGCAATAAGATGCTTTCTGAAAGAGTCACGGGGTACACCCCTGCATTCCTAAATTACGGGCGAAAGCTACCGCTAAGTGGTGACTATTATGACGATATCACAAATTTGGACATTACAGACTTATCGGAAAACCGGAAATCGTATGCCGCGGAGTTAGACAAACTACCCGAATTATACAAGAAAGTTCAGGAAAGACTCGATAAAGCGTATACACGCAGCACTAAATATTATAATTTAAGAAAAAGAGACCAAGTATTTAAATTAGGTGATAAAGTTTGGAAAAAGAATTTTGTATTAAGCGATGCAGCAGATGATTTCTGTGCAAAATTAGCAAATCGTTATGTGCTATGTAAAATTAGTAAAGTTTTATCTAAAGTAGCTTACGAATTGTCCCATATGGACGGCACCCCAGCTGGAAAATTTCATGTCTCGAAATTGAAGCCTTACCTAGGTTCAACTTCCAGTCTGGATCAAGTGTAAATAAGTCACTTTTAGAAAACTAAGTAGAAAAATTTTTTTCTGACTTACTTTAGTAAATGATAGATTCCGCTAATTACAATTCTTGTAACTATATAATAGTTAATAAGTCCTAAAACCTACGAGCTAAAGACACCCTGAGTTATAAAGTTTGATTTTCCAGTAAGAAAAAAAACTGAAAATTATTTTAGATTTAAATGGGAACAGAAAGTTCACCATATTCCTGTGGAATGAATATTGCAACAAATTTGCAACTTTTTTTTAAACATATGGCAAACACTTTTCGCATATGTATTATTTTTTTTGGAATTCATGAATCCATTAATTTATTGCTCAACAAAATTCCTGTTGCAATAATTTTTTTGTGTACTAAACAGTGAAAATAGACACAAATATTCTCAAAATTTTGAATAAATTCGCATGGCGCGATATATAAATAAAGTCGAAAGCTTTTCTTTACCTAATTTATTCTATGGTTAAGTTCCTAACAAAGCTCCAGAAATCTGGCAAGGAACATTTCACAACCATAATAAATGTAGGATTTTGTAATTATTTTGTAAATAAATCATGATTTAGATATTAATTAGTTAGTTTTTTTCGAGTAGGCTAAAACAGAAAAAAAATATACAAAATTTTTTTTTCAGAATAAAATATCTTAGAAATATTTTATCATATTAGGCTTAGGTTTAATTAATTTTAGGATGCATCCATAGTTTAAGCTAGAGTTAGTAAAATGGTGAAATCCATTAGGCTTAGTAATTTTCTAACACAAATTTTTGTACAATGAAACACAGAGACACTTATCCGTTAGAGGTATAAGATGTCTTCTGTGGGCGGTTGGGAGGTGGCCTAGGGCCTAACAAAATCGGTACTTAACACCTAAACTGATAGTTTTTGAGATAAATCAAAAACACTCTATTTTATTTTTACATTTAATAGGTAAAAATAAAATTTTTAGATAAGTGAGCAATTTATATAGGTTTTTTTTTACATAAAATAATTATTTATTTTATTTTTTTTTATCCTCACAATTCATTTTTGAACATATAACTCATTAAATTACATAATCTTAATAAATTTTAAATTTAATTCTTTATTTTACTTCCAAAAATTCATTTTGAGTAAACATAAAAATAAATACTTAGGTAATGTAGTTTCACCACATTTCGCAAAAATGAAGTATACAATTTACTTTTCACGGTAAAATTTAAAAAAATGTACCATTTTTTTTCCCGAGGGGAGAGGTATTGTAACATACCTGTTACAATTTTTGCCGTAGTCAAAAATCCTATTTTATTTCCGACCATATTTTGAGTATCACTCAGTAGGTTACAAAATTTTACCGTTCATTTAATAATAAGAACTACTGTAAAACACATCACCAAACTTCTCATTTTATATACTTGAATATTTCTACAATACAGCACCCTCTTTTTAAATATTTACTGTACTAATTAAGAAACAAGGTTACCATAGATTTCTTTAAGCATCTACATTTACTCGAGGTCAATCAATACATTAGTTTTCATTACTAATCTATTACTTTAAATATTAATAATACTACCAAAATCCAGATGGCGTAAAGCGCTTGACAGAACTGTTGTTATTTAAACCATATTAGCTTTCCTTGTAATTGAAACTTAATTGGTATTCATTTTACTATTCTGAACTGTCAATGCAAGTTGTGCGACTCAATTGCGATATCTCCCAGACTTTGTCTAACTCTGTTGTATCGTCAATTACCTAGTGCATCAATAGATTTTGAGGTAAATTAGTTTTATTATTATTCTTTTATAACGTATAGGCACCTTCTGTGCTATATATTTTTTTGTTCAATTGACCATGTGAGTATTTGTAAAATCTAATTTTGGTTTCCTTCTTTCTTATGATGGCGTTATAATTCTGGCAGCTTAATTAAAGTAAAGTATAAATTAAAGTAAAAATATAAGTAAGAAAATTACTAAGTAAAAGTAATTAAAATTTTTATTTGGGATTCAATCCATGAGGAGAATTTAGTTTTTCTATCTAAAAAGAAATCCTTGGATTCATTTGGTAAACTCTTCCACACGGAGCACGTGTCAGGAGGGAAACTTTTCCTATCGTAAAGAAGCCGATTAAACTTCACTTCATTTCCTAGAGATTCATTTTCATAAAAATAAATTTACACTACTAAGCCGAACTATATCGACAATCAAGCACAGGTCGAAATTCCTTGCCAACGTCTTCACGCTGTAAGCATCGAGTCGACGACGTGGTCCACCAGGTCTAACGACACACCTTAGGACACGGTGAGAGTTTTGTGTAGTGTTAAATTTTGTTGGTGAATTTTTAACATCCACTTGATGTTACATATATTTTTATGCAAGCCATGAGGCCCTTGATTAGCATAAATTTCGTTCTTATTTCATTGCTGTACATTGCTATATAATTTAGTTTATCATTTCATCTCTGTTGAAATTTGGAACATTTTATTAGTTATAATTATTTTAGATCGTAACCTTGACGAACATTTGAATTTGCTATAATCCTTTTTTTTCTACATTATTGATTATGTAAATTTGCTCACATAAATTTTAACATCAACCAGAATACTTTTAAAATAAATTTTATCTCACAATTTATTTCAATCTTTATTTTTTTTTTCTTCTGAATCAAAAATTATTCCTTTCTAAATTTACCTGTAGGAGTTTTCGTCCTGGTAAAAGGGGGTCAGTAATCACTATTAAGGCTGCAGGTGGCGCCCCGGATTAAATTCATTTGTAAGCCCTCCTTTTACCAGACACGAATTGTGTGACGGGTGTCAAATAAAAAAGTGTGTAGTGCAATTTCCCCTAAGTTAAATAAGAGCCACAAGGTCGAGCCAAGGTAAGAGAACTCACGTTTAATCTCTAAATAAGAAGCTAGCCGAGAGCCGGGGTTCTTCTGGTTATCACGTTGTTCTTGGGACTTGTCCCGGGAATAACGAGGGAACCGGAAGGCTCCAAACAGGCGTTCACTCCACCCAACAACACCGGGAGGAGTGAAAACGTAACAAAGAAACAGTAAAAATCCTTTAAAGTTTTAGTTCCTTTCAACCCTCTTTTTTGGGTATGGACAATAGCCAAAAAATATTGTGATTAAAAATTAAAAAAATTTCTTTAAAATTTTTTTTAATTGTTTATAATATTTTGTTCCATTGTTTCATTATTTAAACAAATTATTAAGAAATAGATTCATTCTTAAACTGTATTATTTGCAATTCTCTACAAGATGGAAAAAAGAAAAAAAAATTGTTGTTAATTTATTTGTTTATTTAATAAACAATTTGTTGTTATCAATCGCCGAATGTGTTTATATTCTTTTTAGATAGAAAAAAAAAATAACAAAAACAACCGTATACATAAACATGTTAAATTTATTTTTCTTTTTACATGTTTATGTATATGGTTGTTTTTGTTTTTTTTTCTATTTAAAAACATTCGGCGATTGTTAATAACAAATTGTTTATTAAATAAACAAATAAATTAACAACAAAAATTTTTCTGTTTTTCGTCTTGTAGAGAATTGCAAATAATAAATTTTAAGAATACATTTTTTTCTTAATAATTTGTTTAAATAATGAAAAAAAGAAAAACGTTATGAGAAACAATTAAAAAAAATTTTAAGACATTTTTTTAATTCACCAATATGTGACAGCGATTTATATATCATGACAAATTTCCGCTGATACTTTACTATATAAACTTTTAAACTTTTCCTTATACGTGAATTCCTTTGTATCGAAGGTAAATTCCTATTGGGTTCATTTGTTTGATTTTCGCGAATAATAAAATGGCAAAAAAATTTTTATAGGGTCTCCATGAAGCGAAATAATTTTAGTGGCTTTTGTTTAACAATTATCCGACTTGATAAACGTAAACTCTAAAAAAAAATTGTTAATTAACAATAGGCTCATTTTATGAAAAATCGGTGAAACAATTTTTTTTCAACGGCATATTGTTCCGTTAAGTGTCTAAATAATACCATAATTTAAAAAAAATTTTAAATTAATATTTGATAACATAAAAAAATATTTTTACTTATTACAGCCGATTTCAGAGCATCGTAACGGCTTAGTGTTCGCCGCGCAGAGCGCTGAGAGATAAAGTTTCGGGAGTTCGGCTTTTTTATTGGAAATTCATTCCTCTTTAAGAATCGTTCTTTCAATTTTCTTAAATATTAATAGTTTTCGAGTTATTTGCAAAAGACGAACTTGTTATATTTTAAATCTTCATTTGTGTGGGTGTGAAACTTTTACACTTTTTCTAGACGTCATGCGTCATTCCGAATTCAATGAGCCCTCACTAATATTTTTACGAGCTTTATCAAGCACTAACATAGCCTTGAACTTGTAAACTAGTCTGCATCTGCATCATGTACCTAACATAACTTTAAATTTTAAGTTTTTCAAGTTTATTCTCATTTTTAATGTTTATGTACGCATTTTTAGCTTGGAGCCGGTACTGGCTTCAAGCAAATATTTAAAAATTCACGAAAATAATTTTTCAATATTCATGATTAATAGAAAGAGACTGCTAATTACAGGTTAGATTTCCAACCTACAAAAAGATGCCTATTTTATTAGGACAAAGTGTTTAGAACTTCATAAACATTACACTGAACTAGATTTTAGTTGAAAATACGGGAATCAGGCAGAAATTTTAATAATAGCTGCATAATACTCTTAAATCTTAAGAAACACATATTTTTGAGGTTAGCTGTGACGTCACGTGCAGATACCCTATAGATGTGACGCATGCGCGTCTTGTAGACAACGCAGCAGCTACGAAACAATTTTATCTTTGTCTTATGCATTCTTTATTTCTTTTCAGTTAACATGACGTCACAAGAGCAGTGTCTTACGTTTGGAAAAAACTAAGCCAGTAAATAAATTCATACCTTCTTGAAAATGAAAGGTAAAAAAAAAATTTCAAAAGTAAATGTTCAATATATTAAATAATGAACAGAATGGTATAAAAAAAAATTTCGTTTCACCGTTCAGTGGTTTTAATTGAAAATAAAAAAATTAAAATTTTTATAACTTTTTTATTAACAATTTAAAAAAAAATCCATTTCTCTGAAACGAATGTTTATATTTTTCTGAGTAAATACAAAAAAAAAATTTTAAATTCATTAACTTTTCAGCACGCTATGATTTTTTAAAGTTGTACATATCATCCCTTAATTTCTAACCAGCCTAACTCCGTTAATTTTAGTAATACCAAAAAAAGTCTAGAGATCATTTTTATATAAAATTTCATGCTTTACAATTTTTGTTTGAAACTTTTTTTTACTAGCTTTTCACCCCTTTCCGGGGGTTCAGAAAAAAATTTCTTTCATTAATCATGTTCTAATACATCAAAGTAAGTTATATCAAAAATTCAAGTATTTACCTCAAAATTTTGATTTGCCGACTTATTTAATTGGACTACATAATATAAAACAACCAATATTACTGATAAATTTAGTAATCTCATCTAATGTCCATTTGATATCATTGAACTTATGTCGGTTCTATTTTTAGTAGGTATATTAGCAGAATTTTGAAATATTTCTATCAATATATCAGTATCAACTTATGTAATTATAACTGACTGATATATATATATATATTTCTGTTATTATAAGAGGGGCCAATCCCTGTCACAATGTTTTATCGGTAAAGCTAAAGCTGAAGTGGGGTGAATGGTAGGCAGTGTGGCTATTATAGGTCATCTGCACCTAACATCACAGCTAACCTCAAAAATATGTGTTTCTTAAGATTTAAGAGTATTACGCACCTAACATCACAGCTAACCTCAAAAATATGTGTTTCTTAAGATTTAAGAGTATTACGCAGCTGCAATTTCTGCCTGGTTCCCGTATTTTCAACTAAAATCGAGTTCAGTGTAATGTTTATGAAGTTCTAAATACTTTGTCCTAATAAAATAGGACTCTTTTTGTAGGTTGGAAATCTAACCTATAATTAGTAGTTTATTTTTATTAATAAACAATATTGAAAAATTATTTACGTGAATTTTTAAATATTTGTTTGGAGCCAGTACACCTTCAAGCTAAAAATGCGTATACAAACATTGAAAATGAGAATAAACTTGAAAAACTTAAAATTTAAGGTTATGTTAGTTACATGATGCAGATGCCCTATTGTAGTGCTGTAGGTGGCACCATCTATTAAAAAGCACTGTACTAAAATTCTTGACTGGGAAAAAGTAGTTTTTAGCTAAACGACTGGCATTATTAAACTGAAAAAAAAGATATTCTTAATAAATGAATACTACACTTCTACTGAAGAACATTTTTAGCTAAAATTTATTTATTAGGAAGATCTCTCTTCACGTTGGCTAATAAACAACTTTTAGCTAAAAATAGAAGTATAGTATTCATTTACGTACAAGAATATCTTTTGATCAGTTTAATAACATGAGCCAGTTCGCTAAAAAATGCTTTTTGCTGGAAATTTTTTTTAGTGCAATGCTGTTTTAGTAGATGGAGTCACTTCGATATAATTAAAAATGATTGCAAAAATTGCATTTATAACCGATGTGCACTCATTTCGTGTATTTGAATCTTGGTCTCGATGTGTTCTTGACCTTTCAGGCGTAATTGTAAGTAGGTGAGCAATAGTAAATAAAGTACGAACGCCAAAACTAGACAACCAACACAACAGCTCTCTGTTCTTTATTGGCTAATTTCCGCCCACTCTCCTCTGATTCGATCGCGTTCCTCCCTCTTAAGTTAATTTCAATAATTTACTGTCAAAAGAACAATTTAGACAACTAAAAAAAGGCCATTTTTTTATCTAAGAGTTGTACTACTTTTTTTGAAATCAAGTGTACATAACATACGTCCCAATGAGTCACTGGTACTGTCACTAGTGTCATTATTGAAAAATTCATGGAGTGCCTGTCATTTGCATGTGCATGATGTGCACTTATAACGTTTTCCAGTGAACAGCACTGAGTGCACATCGCGCAAAAACGTTACAGTAATGGCACTAGTGGCAGTGCTATTGGCTCACTGGAACGTAGGTGATATACCACATTACCGATAAAATTCTGAATTTTTGGTATAGTTGACTACACACTTATTATGCGTGTAAAGAATGTCGGCGTCTTTGGCGGTGCGGTAAGGATAAAAGATGCCGACATTTTTTGCACGCATAATGAGTCTGTAGTCAACTATACACTAACCTTTTCATTCATTGTGCTGGTTACTATAATCTCGTCTTCACTACTATTCGAAGAACTCAAGAATTCATCGATTATAGTCAATTCTTTTATTGTTTCTAGATTAATCGTATTCGCCATATTGCACTCCACGATTCCACGAGCTGCCAGAGCTCGTGTCAAAAATCTACACTCGGTGCACACTACATAGAAATAATTTTGACAGTGGGACATAAAAAACTGCCAAAGTGCGCTTTATTTTCCCACTGGAATATAAAAATATCATTTTCATAAAGTTCAGTCACTGGAAAACGTTATTAGAAACTATGACACGTATCAAAAATGCTAAATTTCCTACAGGAATGTCTATATTCATTTTCTTCCTATATGTTATAGTTTACGAGATATTCGCCAGCCAAGGTAGATAATTAATAATAGTATATTTTTCAACAAGCATATAATGATGGCTACTATTCATGAGGGTGAAGTTTAAGACACAAGCCGTAGGCGAGTGTCATAAATCACCAGAGTGAATAGTAGCCATTATATGCGAGTAGAATACTATACTTTGTCCATTATTAAATATTTTTTATTAAATTGTTTATTGTGTAAATTAATGAATTAATTATATTATTCTTTTTGAGTAATATGTAAAATTATTGTAAATAACGTTGACGTTTAAATTTAATATGACAAGCCGTTATTTTGACACATAACGGCCCACTCAATTAAATTTAAAAACGAAATTGTATGATAAAAAAGGGTCTCATTCTGAAATGTTAAATAAAGATCTATTCATAAAATTGAATATTTCTATCAAAAAGGTTTGCCGTGGTCTACACAGACAGAAAACAATCTTTATTTTACAACACTCGACGTATTTATTAACGTAATATTTTGTCGAAATCTATTCATTTCCTTAAATATACAGTGTGAGTCACTTACAATGAAGACACCCTTATAACTTTTTTATTTTGGTTCCGATTTGAATTCAAATTTTACTAAAGTATAAAAACAAATTAGGATCTACTTATGACCAGAAAAACATTCGCCTGCAACAAGGGTAAAACCACCTGCTCCACTAAAATATGCTGAAAAAATTTAAAAATCATATTAGTGGGTCTTGACGATCCACCACAAATTGCGGAAACTGAGAATCCCCTTTGCCAGATGAACTTATGTATGAGAAATCCCCCATCAATAACCAAATCAAATTTTGGTGTATATACGTTTGTGGTGCCGATCCGATGCATTTTTTAGAATTTTTAACATTCAAAATATTTTTACTTTTTCCGCATATTTGGTACCGGCTTTACCTTTGTAGCAGACGAATGTTTTTATGATCATACGTTGATCCTAATTTCGCAATCTGTTCGCAATTTGTTCTACACTTGAGTAAAATTTGATTTGGAAATCGGAAACAAAATAAAAAAGTTATAAGGGTGTCTTCATTTTAAGTGAGTCATACTGTATATTTAAGGAAATATATGGATTTCGTCAAAATATTACGTTAGTAAGTACGTCGAGTGTTGTAAAATACAGATTGTTTTGTGACTGTGATTTTTTAGCAGACCACGGTAAACCGACTTGATAGAAATACCTAAAGTACCTAATTAATTTATTTATTAATTGTCTATTTTGGCTGGCGAATATCTCGTAAACTATAACACATAGGAAGAAAACGAATATAGACATTCTTGTAGGAAATTTAATTATGTTTAATTGTATAGATCACCTTTTTCCGTACGATACATCGTTTCCGAATTATAAGCGAAGAATCGAAAAAGGGAATCTTTCATCCCCCCTCCCCCTCCTCCCTGAAGTTACGGGACTTTTAATATGTTTACCTCCTACTACTCCAAGCATTCTTGAAGAGGAAAATTCGCCCCTCCTCCATGTTTTCTACAATCCCCTTTTGGGCATTCATTGATTGGACTAACGTTTCAAAAATAAATCGGCAATTCGCGAAAATCTCGGAGTGGGCGAAATCTACATTCTCAGTATAACAGTATAACATGTCTAAGTATAACATGTCTAAGAGTGAACAACAAATCCGTTTACTATTGACATTTAATAGAAGGTTAACTTTGTTGCTGAATCCGTCAAAGCAAATCTCGGAAAATTCACTTGATAAAATTATATTAGGTATTTTTTCATACTTGTCTGTTTTTTTTAATGCTTTAGGGGGCTAAAAACTCTACCAAACACAATTTACACTGATTAAACTGTTTTTCTAACGTACAAATGATTATTTGTCAAAACTTTGTTGTTCACTATTAAATTTAGCAGTGGCTTTTATCCCGTGGGGATAAAAACTAGAGATGGTACTGAGTGGATTTTTTTCGGAACAGATCTAAACTGTTCTGGGTAAAAAAGTATACCTGTTCCAGAAACCCCTTCCGATTCCGACCTGCTCCAAGGCCGG
The DNA here is from genome assembly GCA_936432065.2 of Rutpela maculata. NCBI lineage: Eukaryota > Metazoa > Arthropoda > Insecta > Coleoptera > Cerambycidae > Rutpela > Rutpela maculata. The sequence goes on along the minus strand of OW386290.2, from coordinate 97,291,703 downwards.
CATTAGTGATTGCCCATTTTTTTTGCACTCGCAGCTCCATATGCTACATAGTGCAAAATGCGTCCAGTAAACCAAAACCGATATGATCTATTATAGTACAGTCGAATTAATTTAATATAATTTATTTTGGTGATTATTTCACTCATTAACGATATAGCCAATGAGAGCCCGTTTTTTCACAACATTGCACCAATCAAACGTCATTATTAGTGGTAATTCAAGCTAGATCTGCTTTTGACAGGACCAACATACAAAATTTATCGCTCTAATTTTTTAGGTCGCTGAAGCGGCAAATATTGCGAAAATTTTTTGACGTTTTGTGTCGTGACATGTTTTCGGCAAATAGGACAAATCGTGCTTTTAAATGTTATCTATAAATATCTTCTCTAGCTTATTACTAATTGCTAACGTAAATTGTAAATTGTAGTACTGTATTAATAACCTAAAAAGCCAATGCTGTGTGGAACTTATATAGGTTCGGGACAAGTTATAGGTACACAGCTTTCAATGGCTTAATACCTCCGATTAAAGAACTTATATCTAGATACATAATGGCATGAATTTTATGATCCCGAAAGACTCCCAATCTAAGGCACTTCTTCCCATAAGTTGCTGATTGGCCCATCGGCGTATTCGCGGCCGCTAGTACACGGTCGGCTTCAGTTCGATTATCATAATCTTAGTTTGACAGTTTTGACAGTATACGTCATTAATATTAATAAGTGTTTTTCGTGTTTTTCGATCAAAATGTGGTGAAGAAGTATTTTTATTTTAAGTTGAGATTTGCCTAATACCTAAATAATATTCTCTGTTCTTATTTGGACAGTTTAGTGGCAATTTAGTGCAACATGCAACAGTGCTGTGCCATTTGCAGAAATCGATCGTTTCATAAGTAAGTAGGTCATAGTCGTAACATGATGAGGTTGTTTATAGTTTTAATAATAATATAAATAATATCCTTCCAATGCATACTTGCCTTTAATAAAACATCTTTACCTATTGTATTTTTTCAATCTGCGTTAATATTCCTAGAAGTTAACCAATAATTATCACATAAAATAGGTACAATATTGTACATTTTCCCTTCTACACATACCCGCCTCTGTTGCCTATGGGATGTGATGTTCATCTATCCATTTTAATGGACATATAATGTGACTATGTTAGGAGCAAATAAGGTATATGAAGAAAAGGTAGCCATTATGTATCTAGATATAAGTTCTTTAATCGGAGCTTAATACCTAACATAATTACAAAATAATTTTCCCAACTAAAATTAAATATGAATATCTACGAAGCAGACAAATCAGTTATTTCATGATAAATACACAAATGTAGGTACTTACTTATGGTAATTCATCAATCATTACAAAACAGCTAACACTTATTTGGAAAATCAAAACTCTGCAGTATCACTATATACATTATAATTCGTTGTACTTAAACAAGTAAACCTTAACTTAACTATCAAACTTCTCAAATTAGAAACAAGGATTAAATACATAAATATATATTAATAAACACTTTAATATAATAATTCAATTCACTGTTTAGGCTAGTAACTAAGTTAAGCTAGCGTTACTAGATGGCAGTACCATACCATCTGAGCCGACAGCCTTAGAACGTAAAAGGGATAGATTGGTAATATGCAATTTGTGTGATTTCACCCGTAATGTGATTGGTCGAAGCGTGCTTTGTTGTGATGACTAGTCTTATAAGTTACAGTACCTATGGTTTAACGTATATTGTTTTTCTTGATTGTCATAATTTAAACCTACTTTGTTTTTTATTAGATGAGTCGCTTTGGAAATGCATTTTTATGTGACGTAAATGATGAAATTGAAGATAAAGGTGAGTAATCTCTAAAAAGCAACAAGGAAACGTCTGAAGGCAATTAATTACTGAACATAATATTGAAGATATACTTAATGAATTATTTATTCGTGAAATATTCTCCACAAATACCACTCGTGCTTTAAATTTTATCTACAAATTTTTTCTCAAGCTAAGTTGCCCCTAGTTAATATAACTCATGCAAATTGGCAGTTTATTATCAAAGATTAAATCCCTCCCGCTAAAGCGGTCGGATAATCAGATAATAAACTGTCAATTTGCACTCTTTATATTACCAGGCAACACGCTTTCGAAAAAATTTTCGATAAAATTTTAAGCACTAGTGATATTACATACGATTATTTCACTCATTAACGCTATAGCCAATGAGAGCCCGTTTTTTCACAACATTGCACCAATCAAACGTCATTATTAGTGGTAATTCAAGCTAGATCGGCTTTTGACAGTACCAACATGCAAAATTTATCGCTCTAATTTTTTAGGTCGCTGCAGCGGCAAATACTGCGATAATTTTTTCACGTTCTGTTTCGTGAAACATTTTCGGCAAATAGGGTAACTCCAGCTTTTAAATTTTATCTATAAATATCTTCTCTAGCTTATTACTAATTGTTTACTTACCTTGTAAATTGTAATATTGTATTATGTAGTAGCAAACATAAACACACCACATATATAGTAAACAATCGTCAGTTGCCAAAGAGAACCTGTCTGAAATATATAGGCTATAAGCCTTGCCTATCTGTAACTATTTCAGTTTGCCTACTTTTCAATCAGGTAACAATAATATACAAAGATTGTACTTAATATACTTAGCTCATAATCAGGGTGTATTTAATACACCCTGCTCATAATACAGGAACAAGTCAAGCACAGCTTTCAATAGCTCAATAACGTAGTTACAAAGTAAGCAAATCATTTAATATAAATGTGAAATAAACACATTCGCTCTGGAAACGAAACTAAAAACGTACCTACTTACATACGGTAATCTATCAATAAGTAACTAGTTGAATCAAAGCTGTGCAATATTTTAATTTGTTGTATTTAAAATTCACTCTGCTTAACGAAGCAAACTTCAACATAATTTGTAAACTTTGCAAGTTAAAAATGAGGATTAAATATGTAAATATGTATCAATGAACATTTATTTATTATGGAATATAACTCTAGTAGCGCTAGATGGCGCCCTCTATGTCAATCTCGGAACCATGGGTGTATAGTATAAATAGGCGGGACATCGGCAATAAGATTAAAGGTGTAGTGCTCTCTCTATCGTTCCTCGTCACATTGCACCTCAGAAACGCCCGAAAGGTGTTAAGCCAGTCTATATATTATAATAGCTAAGGTTTCAACTTGTTTTATTTACTAGTTGCCATGGAAACGTCACTAGATTATTTTAAAATATAGCGAATCTCCGTTGTTTCTACTGCGTTTGTTTCAGATTTGCTGTTTTGACAATATGAGTCGGTTTGGAAATATTTCTGTATATCAAATTAATGATGAAATTGAAAATAAAGGTCAGTAAACTCTAAAAAGTGACAAGAAAACGTCTGAAGGCAATTAATGAGAAAACATAATATTGAAGATGTACTTAATGAATTATTTATTCGTGAAATATTCTCCTCAAATACCACTCGTGCTATAAATTTTATCTAAAAATTTTTTCTCAAGCTAAGTTGCCCCTAGTTAATATAACTCGTGCAAATTGGCAGTTAATTATCAAAGATTAAATCCCTCCCACTAAAGCGGTCGGGATTTAATCAGATAATAAACTGCCAATTTGCACTCTTTATATTACCAGGCAACAACGCTTTCGAAAAAATTTTCGATAAAATTTTAAGCACTAGTGATATTACATACGACAACATTCCACCTGAATTTTATTGTTGATTCTTATATATTATGACCTCCTGATTACGAAAAAAATATTTGCGTCCAAAAATTCCTTCTTCATCAAAAGTTATATGCACTTTTTGACGCGCTTTCGCGGATTTTTAACTTATCTGCTTCATATATCTTGTACTAGTGATAGGATGGGAATTCTAAAAATACTGGCTTATTTGAAATAAAATTCTTAAAAATTATAGAACTGTCTGATATGTATTGGTCAATCCGCCATTATGGAAAAAAATATAAAACATCAAAAATGTCCGTAAAAATCAATATTGAATATATTTTCTGTAAAAAAGAGTAATAGCCCCTTGAAGTAAAGCTTTTACCCCAAAAGTTCTGCGACTGGACCGCAAGACATGTAGCCCTCCGATTTCGAGGGCGGGGAACACGATGGTGACGATATTTTCCGACCTTCCCTACAACTACTACCCCAGACCGAGAAAACCACCTTTTTCTCCGATATTCTGGTGCTAGGTATTTTTTATTGGAAAATTTTATTAATGAAAACTGTATAAAATTGTCCAAAAACTCAATATCCAATATTTCATCAAAATAAAAAAAAATTGAAAAATTTAAAGAATTGATAAATTTAAAAATATAAAAAAAGACTACTAATTACTTGACAACTACCTGACAGCTTGGGTTTAATTTCAAATAAAATTGTCATCAATTTAAAAAAAAAAACAAAAAAAAATTATATTTTCGGACAATATTTTAAACAATTTTTTTTTGTTTTGATTAAATTTTGGATTTAAGTTTTTGGACAGTTCTGAACAATTTTTGTCAATAAAATTTTCCGATAAAAAATGCCTGGCACCGGAAAATCAGAAAGAGTGGTGGTTATTCCGGTTAAGGGGTAGTGGTTGGAGTAAAAATAAAACTCATTTATGGTCAAATATAATGCACCAATCGCGGACGCCGTATGTCAAATAGAACGGTCAAAATTTTTAATTCTTCGTCAATCATCAAGGAGACATTGTTCGTCACTTTTTACTTCCACATCCAGTTTACTTCCACATCCAGTGGAAGTATAGTAACGACAAAAAAATTTTTAAAAATTTTTATTGTTCAAATAGGCTTAGAATGTCATGAAACGTCGAGATTTAAAGTTTGAGCGAAAAAAAAAATTTCTGTCTGTCTGTCGGTCTGTCTGTCTGTAACTTTTTCTTGTGCGCACGTTTACTCAGGAACCGTTTGAGATATTGACTTGAAATTTGGTACACATATGTACTTTAACGAGATCTAGAACTAGATTATATTTTCATCTGGTTCCGTCGAAGAGTTGGGGGTACATTGAGGTAAATTTGGGGTAAATAGCTAAATCAAGCAGGTAAGAGTCCATAAAATTGGTATTTAGTATACATAAGAGAAGTTAAGGTCTCAAAAAAAATTTTGACATTAACCACCCCCATTACTACCCCCACCCCATTATTAAAGGGGGTGAAAAAAAATAAAATTGTAATTTAGCGTGTATACAAGAACCTATGGCCTCAATTTGTTTTTTACTTAATCCACCCCCACCCTCAACCCTCTACCATCACACCAACCCCACTATCGATGAGACATGTCGTTTTATAGGTTTTTGAGGTAGGCGATTTCAAATATCATGTTATAAAGTTACTTCGAGTAATATGGATGCGCAGTAGGTCTCTCCGAGTATTATGGGTGCGCAGTAGCTTTCCTCGAGTACCATCAATGCGCAGTAGGTTTCTTCGAGTATTTAGGATGCTCAGAGGTTTTTCTAGAGTACTATAGATGCGCAGTAGGTTACCTCAAGTCGTATGGATTCGCAATAGGTTTCCCCGAGTATTATGGATGCGCAGTGGCTTTCCTTGAATACCATTCATGAGCAAAAGGTTACCTCAAGTGGTATGGATGCGCAGTGGGTTTTCTCGAGTAAAATGGATGCGCATTGGGTTTCTTCAAGAAGTGTGAATGCGGAGTGGCTTTCCTCTAGTAAATTGGATAAACAGTGGGTTACCTCGGGTAGTATGGATGCGTAGTAGGTTTTATTGAGGAAAATGCTTGAAGTAGAGGCTATACTTCTATCGTGTAGTCCACGGCACAGAATTATTTTTTATATCTTTGTCATGTTATTTTCTGCGTATTACTTCTACATCCAGTTGGAGTATACTAACGCAAAATTTTTGAAAACTTTCATTGTACGAATAGGCTTAGAATGTCATGAAACCTCAATATTTTAAGTTTGAATAAAATAAATTTGTCTATCGCGTCGGTCTGTCTGTTAGTCTTGCATCTTTTTGGTGGTCACGATTACTCTGGAACCGTTTAAGATATTGACTTAAAAATATGGCACACGTGACATGTATGTATTTTAACGAGATCTGGAACTAGATTATATATCGATCTTATTCCGTTGCAGAGTTGAAGGTAAATGTGGATTTTACAAGATATTCGATCATCGGTTAAATAGGCAAATAGGTAAATCAAGCAATTAGGAGTGCATGAAATTGGTATTTAGTAAATATAAGAGGAGCTAAGGTCTCAAAAACATTTTTGTCAATAGCGACCTCTATTACAACCCCCATCCCATTATTGAAGGGGGTGAACAAAATATTGTGATTTAGTGTGTATACAGGAACCAGTCATCAAGAATCACCACCCCTGATGGGGCATATTATTTTATGGGTTTTTGGGGTACACGATTTCAAATATTATACTATTAAAGTTCCATAAACAATTATTTCCACTTAGTGGAGTATAGTATTTTCGTTGTAAGAGACTTAGATAGGACGTCTTGATGTGGAAGTAGTGATTCCTCAGGCAGCGGTTTTTCTTTTTCGAATGTACGTTGTTTTATGTACTTATAGGGGATAGAGTTCATTTTTTTTTAATTTTCAAAAAAAATGCATTTTTTTTATTTTCAAAAATTCATTTTCTTTAACCCTTCCTTTTTTCACCAAATTTTCATCGAAACAAAATAAAATGTAATATAGAAAGTCTCGTATAACTTCAAAAATTATACAAACTATACAAATATATAGCCTGCCTTATTTCTAAAATTATACGTTCTCTGTTTCAAGTTAGTTAAAAAGTTGTCTAATTTGCATCAATATTATGAAGTCTTATACAATATTAAAGATGGATGATACCATATTCTTTAACTGAAGGTGAATTGATTTGCATTATTTTTCAGTAAATATTATTAATATAATAATAATCAAATCATTTACGTGTCTTAAGTATTTTATTGCATTATTGTAAAAAATAAAAAAAAAATAGTAAATTTATGGTGTGATAAGTTTTCCTTTTATCCAAATTTTAAAAATTATGAAAGTTAAATAAAGGTAAAAAATAAGAGTTAACTTAAAATGAAAGTAAATATATATCGCTGCTTGTTTGATGTTGAGAGGCAAGCAAACTCCCGGTTGTGGCATTGGGGTTTATTTCGAAGAAAGAATTAATCCCAGCTTATTCGAATATTGGGTGTGTGTCCCTTGTCACTAAATGTGTAAACTACAAGTCTCCAGAGACTTTAAGGATACAGGGGGGCGTATTACTTTAGGTGTTTATTATTATATGATTCCATATGCTAGTTGAGTCATTATAACCAAAAGGTTAATATCTCCACCAACTATTATAACGTGATTGTCTTCGATTTTCAAATCAATAGCAACTTTAACGAACAAGAAGGTGATGGCCTTTTGCTACAATAAGTAATTACCCATAAGAAATGGTCATTACATATGACATTATTTCTAATTTATCATATTTTCTACATTTAGATACTTACTAAAAGTTATTTGTTCATTACATACGTAATTATCGCCGTAATTATTTGTTATTTAATTAAATCCAAGTGATGGGACAATTGCGTATTGTTTTATTTAACACTAACGTTAATACATTCAATTCTGTTTACGCTGCTTCTTATCATCACAGACATCTTTGAATTTATCTGATTTTTCAGTTCCAGAGACATCTGATCTATCAGATATATCAGAAGATGATGTAAAGGTTTTATCAGCAGTTTTAAGACCTTCCTTCGTTTTTTCAGCAGCAGCAGAAATTTTCTTCAGTGCCTCAGAATGAAATATTCCTTGTTTGGCGTTTTGATTGTACTCTGTATACTGCTTAAGTAGTTCCTTTTTACCTTCTTCTGCTAGTTTTATTGCTGTATTGGTAGTGATAACTAATACCATTTTGGTGTACTCCAACGCCGCTGCAGCGTAACTTAGAATTTTTTCTTTTGACATTTCTAACTGTCGATATGAGTTCTTCTGACACATCTAAGTTTTTATCTATTGCTGTCTAGATTTATAGGGTGCGTGAAGTATAATGTCACGATTTGTTTGTAGATAAATTACACCGGCACACAAAAAAAAAGTCGAGTGCGAGAAGGCAGACCTATGTATTCCCATGCATTTTAGCCTGTTAAACACGAGTCCGATGTCCGTTTTGTCCGATTGGCTCTTGCATTTTTCCTAATCTCAAAAAACACCTTAAGAATGCCAGAAAAATCTCAAACAAGTAAATAAAAAGCTTAAATGAGCTGACTACCATTTCCATACGTATTTTGGGGCGCTGAGACCGAATCAGGATTGGCCGATCAGTTAGGAATTTTGACATAACCTCAAAAAACATCTAAGAAATGGGAGAAAAATTCAGAACAAATAAGTAAAAAGCTTACATGAACTGATCACTATATCTATACGTAATTTGGGGCACTGAATCCAAGGCCAGAATGTATGCGTGATGATCGAATATCTTGTAAAGTCCATATTTAGGATGAAGACGAACCCAAAAATGACCGAATCATAGCCCGAAATTGACTTTGTTCTACATAATGTCTGAACATATAATTTCCGACGTATTTTCACGAGCTGAACCGTAGTCAGAATTAAAGCGCAATATGCAAACTTCATAGAGAAATATCAGTTCAGCATATATTATCATCAACCGATAGTAAGCGAAGACTAAAGGAAAATATTACTGAATAGTGACATTTTTAAGAAATTTTTTTCTGACAAAGTTTGTTCTGTTGAGAGAGGAATAAAGTTTGTACTTATTATTTACCTCCCTTGATGATTCTTTACTTTTTTGTCTTAGAGCTGTTTAGAGTTGTATAGTTTTCTTTATTCTGTTTGATTGTCATATGTCATTTGTTTCTTTTTCTATTTTTGCAACTAGGACACCTCCCGTGATGACGGCGGGCAACGATATATTTCGGCTAAGTTCCTAGGTAAAAAAAATGCCGTCATGGTAAAAGTAGAGAAAGAGTTCACGATACAGGGGAGGGAAGCCGGTCGGTCAGGTTGGGAAAGCGGGAACGCGGGCGTCGTCAACATGCAACCGCAGCTCTAGTGAAGTGGGAAACTTGGCTTTCTATGAGTATAGCGCTACAATAAATTTGCACAACTGTGTAAATAATGCGAATTCTCTTCCTTCTGTTTTGTTTGTAGTAAATTCGAGGTTCCGAAAAATCGAAAAAAATCAGCGATAAAATAAAAAATATTTATCTAAAATCTATGTATGATACGTTAAGTATATTCATCAACCCTTCTTCATTATAACAATATAAGAGCAAGTGTTCTTTTCCTTGTGTAATATATTTTCTAAAGTCTTTTTCTCTTTTTCTGTATGAGCTAGAACGAACGTCACTTGATACCAAATTGTCTTTTTCCATAATCGCCGCTAAATATTCTTCCCTACTATTAGATAGACCAAGATTTTTAATAACATTATTAAGTTTATCATTTCACCAAATATTGGGAGTTTTAGTTCTTATCGAACACTCACATTCACTATCTTCATATTCACTGTCATCTTCTTGACTTTCGGAGCAATCAGTTTCCATTAACTTTTTTTTAGCATTAATTCCGGAAACATTTGTATTGCTAAAAAAATAACACTCTTCTTCACGGATTGCAGGCTCCTTCCATATTGTTGGATTTTTATATTTTGCTTTTTAACGTTCTTTCCATTTGTCCAACATCTTATAACATATGATGCAAGGTACCATGGAAAACCTTTATCCACTATTTCCATACTATAACATTTTAGGTAAATATTTTTTATTTTATCGTTGATTTTTTTTCGATATTTCGGAACATCGAATTTATTAAAATCAAGTCAAGAATTTTACACAAAGAACTTTAAACCAAGAACTCTAAATCTAACAAAACTTAAGACAAGAACTTTGCACCAAGAGCTCTAAACCAAGAACTCTGAACCTTAATAGTTCTTGCCTTAGAAACTTAACAGTTCTTGTCTATAATAGGTTTAAGTTTTTGGTTTAAAGTTCTTGTCTCGGGTTATGTTGGGTTAAGAATTCTTAGTTTAAAGTTCTTGTTTTGAAGCTCTTGCCACAGGTTGGAGTTCTTGGTTCAAAGTTCTTGGTGTAATACTCTTGCCTTAGGTTATGTTAGTTTTAAAGTTCTTGGTTTATTTTAATTTATTTGTTTTGGATTTTTGGGCATTTTTCAGGTGTTTTTTGAGGTTATGTCAAAATTCCTAACTGATCAGCTAATTCTGACCATTCTTACGTATAGATATAGTGATCAGCTGATTTAAACTTCTTATTTACTTGTTTGGGGTTTTTCGGGCATTTTTAAGGTGTTTTTTGAGGTTAGCAAAAATGCAAGAGCCAATCGGGCAAAACGGACATCGGATTTGTATTCAGCGGGTAAAAATGCATGAAAATACATTCTTGCACTCGACTTTTTTTTGTGTGCCTGTGTTATCAACAATGTTTTAAAAATAGTATGTATTAGATTTTGTTCATGTAGAATTAATCTCAATAACAATGATTTGTCGAGTTTAAGTAAATATACTGATGTATTTATAACCATTAAAACAGCAATTTGTGTATTAAGAGTGCAAAGTGCCACATTGTCGCTTCGCGTCGCGCGTCGATCACTTGAAAGCGACAATAACATTTTGCGCTCGAATTACACACATGACTTTATCTACAATTATTTGACAATAGCAAAATAAATGGAATAATTAGGTTGAATTTTGCCTGGAAAGGGCGAGTCATCAACATATTATGAGGCAAGGGCGGATCCAGGGGGGGGGGCAGTAGGGGCAATTGCCCCCCCCGAGAAAAGTATTTGCTACGTTTTCAAGGCGATAAATTTTTTTCCGCATGAGGTGGGGGAAAAAAATTTTTCATGAGCCGAAATGTCCCCCCCCCAATGAGGCGATTAAATTTTTTTAGATTTCGAGACGAGCGAAAATTTTTTTTTTACATTTTTAATAGCATTCTCTGTATGAGGCGAAACATTTTTTTGCACCCCCCCCCCCCCCCCCATGAGGCGATAAAATTTTTTTAGATTCCGAGGCGAAAAAATTTTTTTTTCTGATTTCTAAAATTTTTTGTAGATGGTAGTGCCCCCCCCCAGTAACCTTTCTGGATCCGCCCTTGTCATGAGGATGTCTTGAGTATGTGACCAAAATAAACAGACGAACAAAACACAATGGTTGTCAATTTATTTAAGTTTTATTATTATAAAGTTCATATACTTCGTATAAATAAATTAGGTAATTAATTTCTTACATCAAGTCTTATTATATTAGCAACAGTGCTGGGGCATTATTATTTCATAAAAATACATTGTCAATTTTGTGACCAAACCTGTTTAAAGTGCAGATGCACTGACGCGAGCGTCAAACTGCTTTCCCACTCGTCATTTGAGGCGTGCGGCAAAATGACATTATTCACAGCTCCTCGGCAAACGTCAACTTTGCGCTTTCAAAATGTGAGCAAAAAGCCGATTTTATATGTCGATTGTAGATAAATTCCTCTTTAGGTTGTGAAATATTTAATGAATGATACATGTAAAACCGCCTTAGTGAGTCAGTGATTACATGTAGGCTCGAGACGCTCTTGGCCAGGAATAGCAGACACATCAGACGCAATAAAAAATATATTTTCACCATTGTTGTCAGTCAATCTGTCATTTGACCCGTGAATAATTCATACAAGAATTTTTTTACATGATGTAAGGAGGTTTTCCACAATCATTAACTAACGTCTGCCACAAATATATCGTTGATGCTACACCCACTATGATGGAAAAATTGCGTCAAAATAGGTGTTTCTCGATTTTCTCCGTTCCTGTTAGTTCTATCTACCTACTTTTAGTAGGTACTGCCAATATTGTAGGGAAAAAACAGCTTCAACGTGTATTCAAACAATTACTTCCACGTCCAGTGGAAGTATAGTAACGACAAAAAAATTTTTGTTGTCCAAATAGGCTTAAAATGTCATGAAATGTCGAGATTTTAAGTTTGAGCGAAAAAAAAAAATTCTGTCTGTCTGTCGGTCTGTCTGTCTAACTTTTTTTTGTGCGCACGTTTACTCTGGAACCTTTTAAGATATTGACTTGAAATTTGGTACACATATGTACTTTAACGAGATCTAGAACTAGATTATATTTTCATCTTGTTCCGTCGAAGGGTTGGGGGGTAAATTCGGGGTAAATAGGTCAATCAAGCAGGTAATAGTCCATAAAATTGGTATTTAGTATATACAAGAGAAGCTAAGGTCTCAAAAAATTTTTGGCATTACCACCCCCACCCCCTTATTAAAGGGGATGAAAAAGAAAATGTGATTTAGTGTACCTATATACAGGAACCAGAAACCTCAAAATATTTTTTTACTTCATCCACCCCCACTACCACCCCCTATCACCACCCCCCACCTCACTACCGATGTGGGGTATTGTTTTATGAGTTTTTGGGGTAGAGGATTTCAAATATTATATTATTAATGTTCCATAAACAGTTATTTTCACATACAAAGTTTTTTTCGTTGTGAGTGACTTGGATAGAGAATCTGGATGTGGAAGTAGTGATTCCTTGGGCAGCGGTTTTTTTCTCTATTATTCTCTTTACGATTTACAGCGCAGAAAGATGAATATTTATGCTTTACTGCAGATTTTTGCAATTATCCTGCCCACGCCGCGCCGTTGCTCCTATATAGTAATTAGTTATTATCAATATTATATGTTATAAGGTTTTCCAAAAATTTTATTTAAACAATTAAAGACTTAGGATCGGTTTATAGTTCAGTCGAATTGTCACGAATAGTATCAAAATGTGGCGAAAATAGATAACCACGATTTTATTATTTTAAGTTGATTGGTTGGACATCCAAAACAAGCCCTTATTCGTGCCAACGGATATCATACTGGATAAGGGAGGTGGGGGGGGTCGTAAAGTTGAAAAACCGGTTTTTTGCGTTTAAATAGAAGGCTAATAATCTGAGAGGAAAGTTCAAATGAGAAAGTTATAGGTATTAAAAAACCTATGCAATGAACCCCCGAACGTTAAGATAGCTTTATTAGGTCAGGAGTAAATTTTAAAAATCGGAAATTTTGAAAAAAATTTTAATTTCAGCAAAATTTAAGAAAAATTTTTGAAACTTTACTAAACTTTACGTGTTATATGGGAGGGAATATCTGGTAAAAATTTCAGATCAATATCTGCATCATTTTTCGATACAATAATTTTTTTGGAAAAAAAAGGGTCTTTGAAAAATGGCTATAAGTACTTGACTTTCTGTCAGATTTTGCTATGAGAAGAAAAATTCTATTCTTGAGAGTTGTTCAACAATTACAATTTTTTCTATATGGTCATTATTCAGAAAAAAGTGGTAGAAATTGAACTCGAAAAAAAAGATTTTTTTTGCATAAAAAATTTCAATTAAAGTTAAATATTTTTGAATGGAATGCAGTGTCGAAAAATCATTTTGAAGTGCTATTTCTCTAGTTCATTTAAAAAAAAACGTTACTTCATGATAATTGGTTTTCTAACAATATGAAAAAGTAGTGTGCGCGAGCGTAACGGTACGCGGATTGGGCAATCGGTCGACTGTGTTTGCAAAAAAAAAGATTGTACGCTTTTATATCTTACATTTTTTATATCTATAATTATTTTTAATACACCTTCAGAATATAAGTAACACAATTTTAGAAAATGTAACTGAAATTACTTTATCGTTTAACACTTAATGTTTATTTCATCGTTATACAACGTGATCTACCATGACATGCGGAAAATTTAACACCGAAAGGAGTTAAAAAAATGAAAAATTAAAAAAAATACCAAAAAAATACCTTATTTTTTTGTAGAAGTGCGGCGCCAATGACTTTAACTAATCTAACGTAACGCGGTACAACCATTAGGGTGGGTCGGTTTATAACTTTTTTAGAAAATTCGAAATACCTGTAGTGAAAAAAGTTGTAGATTGGTCTTTTATTTAAGAAAAAATATATATATTTTTTTAAATGTTTTAGGCCGCCCGCCGGGCCTCCAAAGAAAAAGAAATAAAAAAATATAACTAAGTCGCCTGTGTTGGGAAAGGCTGTAATGGTTCCTTATATACGCATAAAACATTTTTAAATTTGTAGTGTATTTAGACCCCCGTCGGCCCCTCAAAACTCATCTAAATAAAATTTTTATGTTGCGCTAGTAGTAAAACAGCTCTTTGCTTATTTCGTATAATAATTATTACACAAAATAACCCAGAACTCACCACATGGAGGTGGTTGCGATCAAGTTCCACTGCTGCCCACCCATCCACCCTTCCATTTGGGCATTTAATAATTATTTGTCTATACTACTACGTATTCTAATTTGGTACCAAACTTTTGATTTTTAATTTTTAATTTTTTTTAAGTGCTCGGCGGGAGGTCAAATATTAAAATTTAAAAAAAAATAAAAAATATCTCTTCATTTTAGACCATCACACAACTTTTCACACTACAGGCCTTTTGAAATTAGAAAATCTACTCACACTAACAACCATATCACTTTATCGGACTTGGGATTGACACTACTGACAGCAAAGCTGGATAAGATAGAAGTGACTTTTTGGTTTTAATCAAATTACACTACAAAAATAGGGAAATAAATCGAAGACATTGACCTCATGCTGAAACCACAAGCAGATATACGAGATATTTAGTTAAACCGGTCAATGACACGGCGGTGTCCGTATTGTTCGACCGAAAGCAAAAAACGCGGCTCTCTTTAGAGGTCTACACACGATCCAGCGGCAGGGAGCCAGCCTTGTCGGGATGCTTTGAACTCATTCGTAAACTGGTCCGCGGGAATTCCAATTATCTTCAAAGCATACCGACAATGTTGGCTCCCTGCCGCTGGATCGTGTGTAGTGTTTTTGATCTCGCCGGCCGGCTTCACTTTTTATGCCAATTAAGGAAAAGTAAACAACTCGAATACGTTCTTTCACAAGTAAGTTCGTCGACCTATTCAGGAGTAGGTCAGGCCTTACTTTACATCAGTAGTGTATCTTCGCAAATTTACTAATAATTTAATATACTAAATTACCTCAGAATCCTCTAAAATTTTGCAGGGGCTTTCCCACATTGAAGATTAGTCCACCATTTTATTTTCCGCATTTCTTGGTAAATCACGCTGTATAATTTGTTGTTATACATGGCATTACTAATGTATTATTATTATTATTACATTTAATTGTAATCATTTCGTTGAATCGTACATTATTCTTGGATTACAAGGATTTAGAAACCTTTATTTTCTTGGAATTTTTACAATTTAAACGTTTAAATTCCTTTGTTTGTACGAATATATACCAAATGGATCCGTGGAAATGAACAATCCATAGGGACACGTTTCTGTGTAGTGTAGTGACACCTGCTTACTAATACATACAAAGGTCCTTGATATGATGAAGTAGACCCAAATCCTTCAAAGTGGGACTGTTTATACCTGGGTTCCCGCCGAATCGTAAACCAGTTTGTCATAAGCCTTGGAACAGTGAAGAGTAGAACTTTTGCAGCACTAGCCAGGGTCAGTTCAACCGGCCCTGGCAATTTTAGGGAAACGGCCCGATCAGGCAGGGAACCGGAATCTCAAATTTAAGTGGGCCAGGGCAGAATATTTTTTTTTGTGACCAAGACCCAAGGGAAAAAATACCTCGCAGGCGAAAATTTTGTATTTTCCAAGTTCAGACGCTATAAAATGAAAAGTTAGATATTCGAGGTATAAAATTACTTGCAATTTATACGACTTAGAACACGAAAACATGACGCTCAATGAGTATCGCTTTTTCTTATTTCAAAAATTAACTTGTAAGAAATCTTTTAAATTAGAATTATTACCACCAACTGAAGGTGCCGTATAACAACATGCTTTGATAACATATTTACAATTACAATTTTGGTTAGGAAAGGAAAAAACCCTACTCAATATGGTTGGACAGTTTCTGCTAATGGCCTAAATCCAGTTTATACTGAAGAAAAGTTATTAAAAATAGTTAGTTGCGCATGTGAAAGTGGATGTAAAGCAATGACTTGCAGCTGTAAAAAACATGGTATAAGTATTTGTGTAGCTTGTCGCCGCGAAACTTGTGACGTGGAACTTAAAAACATTGAGTTACCTGACAACGATAACGATGTAAATACAGATATAGATGGTGAGGAAAATCCAGAAGAACCAGATGAAAACGAAGATTTAGATTTAGAAAATAATAAAAGAATGAGGTTGGATGAAAACGATTCATAAATTAAGCTTGTGTATTGCGATATATGTAAGCGATTTATGTTTACAGTTTATGAAATTAACGGAATTTTAAAAAATTCTATAAGAAATAAAAAAAATATTTCTTAAATAATAATTACAACTGCCTTCACATTTTAACAATATAAAACATAAAAACTAAGTAACTAATATTTTGTCTCAATTGTTATGCATTTTATGACTGCCCAATCTGTGCACCGTTATGCTCGCGCACACTACTTTTTCATATTTATCGAAAGCCAATTATCATAGAGTAATGTTTTTTTTTTGAACTCAACTAAAGAAATAGCACTTCAAAATGGTACACATGACGACGCTGCATTCCATTCAAAAGATATTTAACTTTAATTGGATTTTTTTATGCAAAAAAATCTTTTTTTTTTAAGTTCAATTTTCACCACTTTTTTCTAAATAATGACCATATAGAAAAAATTTGTAACTGTTGAATAACTCTCAAATAGAATTTTTCTTCTCATAGCAAAAACCTGACAGAAAGTAAAGTACTTATAGCCATTTTTCGACGACCCTTTTTTTTTTTTTTAATTTGAGTTTATCGAAGGAAGCATTATACTCTTCGCCGATTTACTCAGCTTTTTATATAATTGTTACACATTCTATAGGATACTCTTCGCATTTTTCTTGTAAATAATGTTAGTTTTTGGACATTATAAAATTTTGTGATACCAACTTTGTTGTGGAAAAAAATATATGAAAAAAAAATTCACAATGTGAGAGGGATCGAACACGAGACCTTTGGATTGCAAGGCAAATGCAAGCAAGCAAGCAAGAACAAATTTATTTTAAATTAAGAATACATATTGTCCTCCCCGCGCACTCATCCGGAGCCAGCCATACATCCATGGTGCGAATCGCCATGGTAATTGATTGACTAGACGGAGCGAGGCCGGATTGGATAAAAATAAAATGAAAATATAAACACAATCTCCTTTCGCAGGATAGGCGAATTAAAAAGTGCATAAGGTAAAACATGTAAAAAATAAACTTAAAATAATTGATATATACAATACAAAAGAGGCTGGTGTAAATAAAATATCAGATATATATGGCTGGTCTTCACGGGAAAATTACTAACCAAAAAACCCGTTCTAAGCAATGCAGTCAAAGCGAACGGTAATGCAAGACCGCGCAATTTATGGTTTCAAATATTTGGTTTTCTAAAGATTTTGATATTCAAAAATAAATTGTGATTGGGAAGAAATAATTTAGAGAGACAAAACAAACAAAAACAACAAAGAAAAACAAAGAAACAAGTAGAAGAGAGTTAAAGATCAGAAATTATGTTTGAGAGTTTTTATAGCTAGATAGAGAAAGGCGGTGTGGCTAGATATGTTGCCGAAAGATGGGCAACGCCTGGTATGGTAATTTGTGTTTTATGCGAAAAGGTGCATTATGCTCTCTGATTCACGTAATGCTTTAGCCATTGGGCTATCTCATCTCACCAGAAAACTTGAATAAATGTCGTTCAAGAATTATATTTCAACAGATTAGATAAATTATTATGAAATATATATATATTGGTAAAATATAAAAACAAAAAAAAATTATAGAGAATAACATTTCGAAAGATTTCTATTTAAGTACAAATGACAAAAATTTTGAAAAAAATTTTTTTTTATTACATGATTAATAACTTTTTTATTTATGGATTGATTTGTTTCAAAAACAATAGGGTTCCTCCTCTAGCTAACGCCAATTTACTTTCCAAATTTCAATACAATCGGACTTTTCTTTCTTAAGTTATCGTGCTTACAAGAAACGTGACGGACGGACAGACGGACAGACAGACGGACATTTTGAAAGTTGTTCAGAATTCGTTCACTAATACAATAATATGAAAATTTTTTTCTCTACGAGCGATATTTCCGGTTTTAGAAATGTGCCGATCAAATGCAATATACTCTTCGTTTTTGCGAAGAGTATAATAATGCAGATATGGATCTGAAATTTTTACCAGATATTCCCTCCTATATGTATAACATGTACTTTAGTAAAATTTCAAAATCTTTTCTAAAGCTTTGCTGAAATTAAAAATTTCTTTCAAAATTTCCGTTTTTTTAATTTACTCCTGACCTAATAAAGCTCTTAAAGTTCGGAGGTTCATTTTATAGGTTTTTTTAATAACTTTCTCATTTGAACTTTCCTCTCAGATTATTCTATTTAAATGCGAAAACCGATTTTTCAACTTTGCGACCCCCCGACCCCCCATATCCAGTATGACATCCGTTGTCAAATTACAATTGTACTGGACTATTGTCAATGTAGTGTTAAATTTGCGCGTTAGCTAGCCCTGGAGTAACTTTAATCTTGGGGCAAAGTGAGCGTTAAAATCGCACCCTTTATCCAGTCCAGTCAACGGAGTAGGGATTGCAATACCGGTTAACCGGTTATTAGGACAAAAAACACATGACAATAATTACCGGTTATTTTAATTTTTTACCGGTTATTTCGGTAAATTCTGAACTCACGATATGTCACGTATTCAACGTTTCTATTTGTCAGTGACTAGTATTCACTAAATACAGTGACTGTCCCAACACTGAGCACTTTTAACAATAAATAAATAATATTATAAAAAATAAAACCCAGACACCAAGCCTTAAGAAATACAAGTAAGAGAGACATTGACAATATCGTGCGATACGAAATTGAATATTTCACTGTCGCAAATATTCGTGGAATACATTTAGAAGTATGTTATTACCAATTCTTATTAACTTATCGATCCACCAATATCGATTGAGGAAGGACATCTTCAGTTGGTGGTATTCTATGCACAAATATCAGACAACTAACAGATATAGCTTTGAAAAACTATCCCTTTTAACAGGCCGTTTTTAAAAAATATTGTATTTTTAGATTAGGTATTCAGTCAATGCCCTATTTGAGTTTATGTTTATAATTTTTGTTATTTAAGTTGATATTTATGTTATTTACAGAATAATTATTTATTTAAATTTATTTCATTTATATTTTTTCCTTTTGATAAAAAACCTTTGGTTTGTTCATTATATTAAATATACGTATATAATAGTATATTATTCAACGAGCATATTATGAGGGCTATTATTCACGAGGGTGAAGTTTAAGGACACGAGCCGTAGGCGAATGTCGTAAATCACCAGAGTAGTAAATTATATGCGAGTAGAATACTATACTTTGTCCACGACTATTAGATATTTTTGTTAAATTGTTTACTGAAGAAATTAATTAAAGAATTATTTATATTATTCTTTTTGAGTAGGTAATATGTAAAATTATTGTAAATAACGTTGATGTTTAAATTTAATTTGACAAGCCGTTCTTTGACACATTACGGCCTACTCAATCAAATTTAAAAACGAAAAGAGGGTCTGTTTCTGAAACGCTAAATAAAGTTATCTATTCATAAATCTGATAATAAAAGTAAAATTGTTCACACAATTGTAGCTATGACAGTTAACGAATAATTATATTTAAGGTTTCAGAAACTAGCCATAAATTCTACTAAAAAGTTGCGAGATTGCACTCGAATTGAAAAAATACCTGCCCGTGACTTCTTATAAACAACTAACTGTCCTTATTATTCACTAATGAATACTGAAATCATTATTCATTGCAGGGAATAATGGATAGCATTATCCTTGAGGAAACACATACATAATGAGTACATTATTTAATAGTCGTGGACAAAAATTTTTTTTGTCAAATTTAGACAATTTTGTACATGGAAAAAGATAATTGCCATTTTCGCCACCCTAATCATTCATTCTAAAAATTACCGGTAAATACCGGTTAACCGGTTATTTACATTTTTATTTACCGATTTACCGGTTATTAAAACTTCCGATAACTTGCAATCCCTACAACGGAGTGCTAAAATGACCAAAATCTCTAATTTGAGTCCTAATGAATGGATTTCGATGAAACCTTGTGCAATGTGTTTGTAATGACGTTAATAAAAAAGCTGAAAAAAAATGATTAGATTAGGAAATGATCGGTAGAAAACACCCCTTTTATCACAGGTTCCGTAACTTGTAGAATTAGGTCAAAAATGGAAATTAAACAATATATTTATTTTTTTGGCCCAAAATAAGATGTTTTTACTCTTGTGAATTTTTTTGAAAAATACGTAATTTTCGAGATATGGCCATTCGAGAATTCCTAAAAGTGGGTGAGGGGAAATGTAGAAGTTGAAAAAAAAATCTGAAAAAATTCATTTGATTGTAACATCAAAATACAAGACTTTCTTTTATTTGCAACTTTTCTGTAAAGTGCGTTTTCACCGAGTTTTTCTGGAAAAACATGAACATTAATTTCTTTGAAATTGTAGCGCTTTAAAAATATTTAATTCAGAAATTTGAAAAAATTCAGACCTATGCATTGAGGAGGCCTCCTAAACATTTTTTGTTTCTTGGAATTTTTTTGTAACTAGCTAATTTTCCGAGTTATAGGCAGTTTTTCACAATAATAATGTACTAAATTTGCACATTAAAAAATACATGAAAATTCGAAAAATGAGCGTGGTTTATATATGATATTATTATAAAAAAATATGAAACCTATAATATCGTTATATCATTTTTAAAGGTTCAATATAATTTTTAAATTGAAGATGTGCAAAAAATGTAGTACGTTATTTATCGTGAAAAACTGTCTGTAACTCGGAAAATTAGCAAGTTACAAAAAAATTCCAAGAGACAAAAAAATGTTTAGAAGGCCTCAATGCATACGTCTGAATTTTTCAAATTTTTGAATTAAATATTTTTAAAGCGCTACAATTTCAAAGAAAGTTTTTCATGTTTTTCCGGTAAAATTCGGTGAAAAGTTGCAAATAAAAAAAGTCTTGTATTTCGACCATACATTCACCTAAATTTTTTCAGATTTTTTTTTCAAGTTTTACATTCCCCCACTTTTAGGAATTTTTGAGTGGCCATATCTCGAAAAATATGCATTTTTCGAAAAAATTCACAAGAGTAAAAACATTTTACTTTGAGCCAAAAAAGGGAAATATATGGTTTTATTTTTCATTTTTGACCTAATTCTACAAGTTACGGAACCCGTGATATAATCATTTCCTACTCTAATCTTTTTTTCAACTTTTTTATTAACGTCATTACAAACACACTGCACAAAGTATCATCAAAATCCATTCATTAGCACTCAAATTCAGAGGTTTCACCCCCCGTTCGCTGGACTACTACATTTTTTGCGTGGGTTGGAGAACCCTTGAATATCCTGAGGTTGGTAATGCTTTCTATATAGAGTTGCCAGCTCTAGGTTGGTTGTGATTGGCTGAAAAATGAATGATTTTCTCTTTATTAGTTGTTTAAGTTTTTGTTAAGTTAAAAGCATTTGTTTGTTTTTCTCGAAAAATCACTGACAACAACGAGCAACAACAATAATTTTAAAATAAACTAGAATATTTTCTGGTCGATAGTCAGATATTTTAAGAAAGTGAGTGAAATACCTACAAAGGTAGGCAGAAGACCCAATTTTTCATCAGCAGAGCGGTTGCTATTAATTAAAATAGTAAATAAACATAATATTACAGTACCTAGAGGTAAAAAATATGCAAAACTTCGGAATAATGTCATATTGAACGGATTTCGATCATTTTTGGCAGTATAATAGTAAATGCTTCACAGAAAAGTTTCTATATTGTCCGGGGGCTTGCTAATGTATAGGGGGTGGCACTTTATATATATTTATTTGAACTGAAAAATAATCAAATCTTAAGAAGAAAAGGTTCTATGCAATTTTTCACATAAATTGATAGTTTTTAATTTATAACGATTTCGAAATTGCGATTTTAGCTTAAAAAATCGGCAGCTACTGGAAGCGGCTGAAACCTCCCCACATGGTGGATCCTTATCAGCTGTATCTGGATATTACATCGAAAATCAGAGCACTGAGCAAACAGATAAATTACACGTGACTTTGGAGCCATTTATTTCATGAACAAATATCGAACGAACTGAAGTGGACTACAAGCAATCTGTTAAAACATAACCTCTCATGTTTGTTTATGTTGCATCTTAATCAATTTCCGGATTTTATAAGGGTATTAACAGATAACGTTTCGAAGATTTTGTAGAACATTGGATAGCGAAAAAAAATAATAACACATAATTTAGCCCAAATGACGCTCTAACCTCAACAAGTCAATAACATTATGGACAGTTCAAGCAGACTACGCATGCGCCAAATTAAAATCTTCCTGCTCCATCAAAAAAGGTCCGAGCAAGTCGAGCTTCTTCCGAGGCCTTTATTTTATAATATTCGAACGTTTAAGATTTAGCTCAGTTAGCTCGATTTGCATTAAATGAACGATTGTCACGCGTCCCATCAATCAGACGTAATATCCGAACACGGCTATAAACAATTATTATCTTAAAAAAAAACAACTAAAATAAGTTTCGACATTGTCCAAAATGTTTGGGTTGGTAACCTTTACGAATATTGATTTTTAGGTTATGAAATATATTTAGGGACATAACATGTTTAAGTTTTTCAAGTTTATTCTCATTTTTAATGTTTGTATACGCATTTTTAGCTTGAAGCCGTACTGGCCCCAAGCAAATATTTAAAAATTCACGTAAATAATTTTTCAATATAGACCATTTTAGGATAACATCACGATAAGTCGGCCATATTGCCTGAGGTACAACCAAACTTTTTATTCCATTATAAACAAAAGAAGTAATCTCAGTTTTAAGCGTTAAATTAAAAAAAAATGCCATCCTTTTGTGCGATAAGGTGCGATTGTGAGATTAGGTTTATTTTGAATGTAAAAAAAAGCTTAGGAGAAAGGTAAACAAATCACTTTCTGGTAGAGACTATTGAATACTACATATAAGCGTAATATAACATGCTTATCACTGAAATCTAGCACTTAGTTATTTAAATGTAAACTTGCCTTGCCCATAACAATCAATACATTTGAGTTTATCTTTCTTGCACAAACTTCTTGCACAAATCCAGCCTCATAATATTCATATGCTTGTAAAGATTTGTATACCTTTAACTGTTGGCCTGTGTAGAAGCTGTGAGTCAACACTAAGTAATTTACTATATTAATTACGGATACACAAGGTAAAATAAACAAATCTGCAGAAAGGTCTCCAGTCTCCACTTAAATTGGTGTATGGGTCAATATTGTCTATTATTTTGCTTTTCTCATCATAGCGACAATTTACATCACCCATAAAAGGGCCCCACTTTCAAACTAGCAAATACGCATACGTTCTTAACTAGATATTACACTATTTGTTGTCAAAATATTAGCTTTGCTAAAATGACGTAGGTCTGGCAGCTCTGGGATCTTGGACTATAAGAAAACACACAGTTTCTCAAGAAAAACTAGAAAAAAAAATAAAACAACGCAAACTGCGTTTGATTGCCCGTCAAGCAAAATGTCAAAATTGTCAAAACCACAACTAAAATGGTTGATTAATAAATATAGACTGCTAATTACAGGTTAGATTTCCAACCTACAAAACGAGTCCTATTTTACTAGGACAAAGTATTTAGAACTTCATAAACATTACACTACACTGTACTAGATTTTAGTTGAAAGTACGGGAACCAAGCAGAAATTTTAATAATAGCTACGTAATATTC
This sequence comes from Rutpela maculata, assembly GCA_936432065.2. Classification (NCBI taxonomy): domain Eukaryota; kingdom Metazoa; phylum Arthropoda; class Insecta; order Coleoptera; family Cerambycidae; genus Rutpela; species Rutpela maculata. The sequence continues at coordinate 97,267,808 of OW386290.2, read as the reverse complement.
TTAAATCTTAAGAAATATATATATTTTTGAGGTTAGCGTGACGTCACGTACCATAACCTATAAATCAACATTCACAAAGGTTACCAGCCCAAATATTTTTGAGAGATGGCAAAATACAGTTTCCTCTAACAATAATATCAATAATATTTTTGGATGCTGCCATGTGTGCACATATAACGAATTCTTTTTAATTTTTTTAACGGAAACCAAATCGAAAAGGTGCAAGTGTGATATATCGTTGAAATTGGAATTTTTATTTTTACTGCTTTTCAATGGTTCGATTACAAATTATAAGTAATCATAAAATAAACAACTTGTTGTGCCAAAACGGCACTAAACGTAATCCGATCTCAACCAAAACCTTTTCAGATCTTCTGGAGCAAAGTTTCATCCAAATCCGTTTAATAGCTTCGCCGCTATCGTGCTAACATACATACATACACACACACACACACACAGGCATTTTTTAACAACCACTTTTTTGGGTTCCTGGGACCTCAAAATGTAAAGATTTTATGTTATCTCAACTTTCGATTTTGGACTAATTGCAGTAACCTCCCACAATTTTATTGTGGAGAGGTTAATAATTTAATAGGACATTTAAAAAATTCATCACACAAAAAAGTGATCAATATTGTGGGAGATGGAATAAAAAAATTGCAAAGTGCATTCAAGAGCCGAATTTCGAGCTACCGTTTCTCCACAAAAAGCCACTGCACTGACATTCCCCAGTTCTTAGAGGAAATAAAAGAGAAAGTTCTCCATATAATTGAGGATATATTAAAATGTACTACACATTAAAATTAATGTGTAAAATGTGTAAAATTAATGTGGAATTATTTAGGCTGAGGAGAAAGAATTGTCGGACATAAAATCATTCAATAAAAGAAACAAAATTATGATGCATTCAACAGATTTATTGAACTTATATAATGACTTCAAGGAGAGAAGATAGAAAAAGCCTTTTCAGGAGCGTGACTCAGGATGGGCTCTGAAACACGTTACTTTTCTCGAGGTCAACATTAACAAGTATAACCAGTTAAATGCATCATCGTACATTAAACTACCAAAACAAATCGAAAATAAAAAAGGCCTGTTTGAATATCCAGAACGCTGATGATAAATGTTTCGCTTGGGCCGTCAACGCTGCCATCTCTCCAGCCAATGGAAAGCCAGAGAGAGTGACGTCTTACCCGCATTACTCTAAACTGTTAAATTTTGAAGGTATAAATTTTCCAGTTAAACTTAAAGATATTCATAAATTTGAAAGTTTAAATAATATATCTATAAAGGTATTTGGAGTAAATACTCAATTTAAAAATGGTAAAATGGTTAGTGAGATTGTAGGCCCCTTACATTTTACACACAATCGACAGAATACACATGTGAACTTATTACTTATTACGAACAATGAAGGGAACAGTCATTACACGCTTATTAAAAACTTGTCGCGATTAGTTTCTTCCCAGAAGTCGAAACTCCGCCATCCAACTTATATTTGTGACGGTTGTCTGCAATTTTTTAACTCTAGTGAGAAATTGATAGCCCACGAAAGCAATGATTGTAATCATTTATGCATCATATTACTAGACCCTGAACCTCTAATTAATAAGTGTGGTGAAAGACTTACCGGGAATATCCTGAAATTCACAAATATTGAAAAACAATTACCTGTCCCTTTCCTAATATATGCTGACTTTGAAAGTCTATTAAAACCGATTCATCACAATGAACCATTATAGTAAATCTTTCACCAACATGAACCATACTCCTTTTGTTTCTATATAAAGTGTAATTTCGATGACAAACTTTCCAAACTTGAATATTATCGAGGTATTGATGTTACGGATATGTTTTTTAGAAAATTGGAAGAACACGTTTTAAAATTGTATCAGAGTCATTTGAAAAATATAGTAGAAATGAAACCATCGACAGAAAGTCAATAAGAATTTTTCGATAACAGTCATATTTGTGATAAACCTTTTGAAGATGGCGAAGAAAGAGTCCGTATCACTACCTCGTTATTGGTAATTTTAGAGGACCTGCGCATTTTCGTTGTAATTTAAATTTCAAAATTCCTAAATTTATACCAGTGTTCTTTCATAACTTGACTAATTACGATTCTCATTTATTTTTTTAAAAAATTAACTTTAAAGCGGGAAAAAATACAAATTCTTTCACAAAATAAAGAAAGTATATTACTTTTTCCAAACACATTCTTGTAGATAAATCTAATGATGAGAAACCGAAAAACATTTACATCAAATTGAGGTTTGTGGATTCATTTCGCTTTTTACCTGCTTCATTAGATAAATTAAGTCAAACGTTGGAACCGCATCAATGCCTCGAAGTGAAAAAATTTTACAGTGATGAAAAATAATTCAATTTAATAAGAAGAAAAGGTGTTTTTTCATATTCATATTTTGAATCTATGGAAAAATTGGATGATACTGAATTACCATCACTTGGACAGTTTTTCAATATTCTGAGTGGTGAATCAATTTCTCAGGAGGATTATGATCGTGCTTCTGTAGTTGATCTGTAACATTTTCTCGCTAAAGTAATACTTTTCGTGATACTTGACGAAAGCCGTTTGGAAGTACCTTTGTTTAAAGCTAAAATCGCAATTTTGAAGTCGTTTTATCCTAAAAACTATTAGTTTATGTGAAAAATTGCATAGAATCTTTTCTTCTTAAAATTTGATTCTCTTTCAGCTCCAATAAATTTATAAATTTTTTAAGTGCCACCTATAAAATAGCAATCCCCCGTACAATATAGAAACTCTTCTATGAAGCATTTACTATAATACTACCAAAAATGAACGAAATGCTGATGCAGTTTCTTGGAAGAGAAATAAAGCTTCTTGGCGCAAAATTAAGATTTTCTGACATTTATGCAATCTCCAGCAGCTAATAAAAAACTACCAATTGGGTAATATATCAATGTTAAAAGCAACAGATTTTTTGGTGGAACTGAATAATTTTTATAATAGAATAAAACAGATTTTAATATTTGCTTTTTAAGCTACATTAGAAAACTTTCTTACCTATCGGTTGGAAACTCGAAACAATGCATCGATTTATCTAAAAACCCAACTGTCAACAAACATAAAATTTTTAGGTCCATCTCGGGCTAACAGGACTAACCTTGAAGCTAAGTTATCTCTGACTTTAGCCCAGGGTTACTTTTAACACGATTTGATAAACACTTTAGCCAGGAGTTAGCCTTTTAGTCGGTCGAGTAAGCAAAAAAAAAACTGCACTTTTTGCAGAGAACACCAAAGTTGCCATGCATCCTGTTCAGACCCATTATCAACGTTTAGAAAGGGGAGCCACCTGAAACCTATTCCTCTAACAAAATGGCGGTCATGTTTCCCAAAATGGCCCCCATAAAATTTAGTTTTTTAAATTATTTTAATATAATAGACTTAGGTACCTAATTATATGTTTTTACGGGCGCTAAATTCAAAAAAAGGCTCTAAGACGTCAGAAGTCCATAGGACGAAATATATAACATGGCGACCAAAATGACCACAGTGTAATAAATTGTAACGTGATTTTTTTTTTCATATTCGGCTGATGAATACTATTTATTTATACATTTTAATTCATATGATGTTGGTAATAGTTGACTTCTAGTTAGAGGGTGTAGTAAATGAAAGACAAATATTTTTAAAGAAACGCCACAAGAATTTGGAAAACAAAGTGAATTTTAAAATATTGGTTGGTATGCAGATCTAATTAAAACCCACATTCTCCTATAATGGGGTTATTTCATGTGTGTAAAAAACTTAAAAATACCTACTAATTTGAACAGTGAAATATACGAAAATAACGTAACAGCAATTAAAATCACTCTGATATTTGTTAATTATTCATAAATCCACAAAAACTATACTACTCATTTTAAATTTTATTAACGCGTGACGTCAATGGTTGAGGTAATTTTATGGTAATTTTATTGTTGTTAGATTGCTGCCCTATCAATATCAAATGTAACACTAATGTTTTAACCTCTTGTTTCCCAGTTTGCAAATAAATATTTTATGAATTTTAGGAATTGTGAAGAGGCGCATATTTTCGGCCACAACTTTGTTGTTTTTTATGTTAAAGAAAAAATAAAAAAACATCGGAAAGCTCGACCAATTTTCTTTAGAATTGGTGTCTACGGATATTTTGAAGAAACTGATAATTAGCGAAATTCTTGGTAAAATGGAAGAAATGTCAGGTTTTCCTAGAAAATGCATGTAAATCTTAAAAAAATCATTTTTCCCAGAAACGTTCGCTTTGAAGGGCCGAGATTAATGGAGCGTCTAGGTAACACATGATATTAAGAGTACATCGTAATTGAGATCAATTTCAGTTAATTACCGATTAATTACGGTGACAAAATATCGAAATTTTACCGAAAAAAAAAAAAAAAGAAGTTCTCACTTCCGCCCCTTCCATTTCCCTCATTTTTATCGCAAGACAAAAAATTAAGAAAAAAACTTTTAGCAAATTTATTTTCATTTAAATTCGTTAGAATAGTTTTTTAGCCTAGGAGCCAAGGTTAAGGAGTTAGCAACTTGTTAAACAAGAAATGTGCGATTTTTGCTGGACATGCCACACATTTCAGTAAATATCTCCGAATCGAAAAATAAAAGCAAAATTCTGATGGAACCAAAAGATTCGTTATGAAACGAACTCGTTTTACGGTGTGTTTTATTTTGGGCTAGCTCTTACCGTTTTAGAGATATCCAGAAAAATAGTAAAAAAAAACATGCATTTCGGAACCGCAAATAGCGTAAAAACATGCAATCTTAAAACGTTCATATTTTTCGAAAAACACCTGCGGGAGGGCCGAACGATGCCGCGACGCAAAAAGGAAGTTAATCCGCATCGTAAATTGCTCAAGGCAAATCGAAAAGTCGGCTCGGCACGAACGAATCAAAACTGGTATTTTTTGATATTTAGCGAAAACGGCAAAACAAAATGTCAGTCACACATCAATATAGATAATGGTGAAGTTTGCATTTCATGGCAGCCATAAAAATTTACTGCTTGAACACTATTATACTGGACATTGCGAATGTGTAACCATTGACGTCACGGCTTTTGGCGGGAACTACCATTTTCAAATTATAAATTGAATTTAAAATTATTTAACGTCCATAAAAAAATTGCTATTACATATACTTACTTACTTACTAGTCCTAGAATCCAAATTTAATGTAAATAAAAATTATGAAATAACCCCATTCTACATAATCTACGAACATGTCGTCAATAACCACATCATCTATCACCATATCATGCGGAGTATCTTCTTCCGTCAGTCCTTGGCTGAAAATAAAAAGTAAAACCATAACACATTGCATCATTGTCATCAAAGAAATATTTAGCATGTACCACTATCGTTTGTGAAATCAATTAATTTGTTTCACACTGAAAACAAATAACTTACCTAGTCGTGTTGGTGCAATTTTTGCAATTGATACACAGGAGAGGTACATATTCTGAACCAAGCGCCAGGGCAATGGTGTGAGCAGGAATGTGTCTCCACTTCTGTCCAAAGTTCAATGAAATTCATAGTTCTTCAAGGTCTAAAATTCTTAATACAAAGAAGAAAGATAAGGCAAGAACCAGAACATGAATATCCTCGGTTCTTATGACAACGATTTTAGTCCCATGGATGACTGCATCTCTTGTATAATCTGCCATATGCCTCCTCAAAAGGAGTGCAAGTAAGTCCAACAAGAGATGTTGAAGCGGTATCACAACTGACATATTTATCTTCAATATTAGTGGCGACCTTGGTACTTCGCACATTAACAACTAGATGTCTTCCTAGGAGAGAAAAAAGATCTTCCTTATTTTTATTGTTTCTAAGAAATTCACGCCAATTTCGAGGAACTGGTGAGTTCAGCAAAACTTGGCGTCGAATTCCTTCACTTCTAGCATTACTTAGACTGCTCTTTAGACTTTCCGGTCTGTACATGTCTGATGCTCTGATAGAATTCCCGAACTACCCAAAGGTACGCGACACACGTGGCTGAATTGAATGACCATCGTACACAATGACATCACATGTACCAGGAAATTTACGATCATTTTTATTCACCATTTCTTTCAGAGGAGTAAATCTGTCTTTCCAATTGCATGGCGAAGGTGATCAGCAGAAGACAGACTTGGAGGATAGGGACTGTTTTCATACTTGAAGAAACTTTGCATTTCAAGTTTTCTGTTCATACTAGCAGTAAGACATCTCTGAAAGAGATGTAAGTCACTTCTGAATAGTGCTTTTTCAGTACCGTTAATTTTCTTAGGCTTAAAAATTCTCAGTTTATGTGCCTTCATAGGTGCAAAGATGCTCAGAGTGGATCCTTGAACAAGTCTTTCAGAAACAAATGATTGGTACAGTGCAATACCTTTTCGTTCAAAATCTCTCAGCATTTTTGCTGATTCCGCATCAGAATCAGTGCGATTTTCCAGTGATATTAGGTCACCTGAGGTTTCCTCAAGAGAATTACCAGCACTCTTGAAACTTGTCTTCAACTTATCGATCTCATCCACGAACTTTTCTTGAAAAGAAGGGTACTATTCATGATGCAATGGTTTGTGTCCGGACCGTGATTTCGTTTGACTTGTGAATTCATTAACTATTCTATGTATTTCGTGACCTGCCATAGTCCACCTCCGCAATGCAGCTGGATCCTGAAGAACGTCGTTAGCATCACCGTCATTTTTTACATTCTTGTTGTGTTGCTCATGGGCCCGGTCTATTGCAATAGCAGAAAAGGAGTTGGACGATTTCCTTATAGCAAAATTTCTGCCTTAAACTCGGCATACACTGCTGATGAACGTAATGGAAGCTCATCCAAGTCCTTTACATGGACAGTCAGCCATCTTGCATAGTGAACATGGTCTAGAAAAAATCACGGCAACATTGCCTTGATACACTCCATGAAAATAGATATAAAAGATAAATAACTTTTAAAAAATCAAATGTTAATGATATATAAAACTTAAATTTTGTGGCTGCCATTTTGGTCCCCATATTGAATATTTCGTTCTATGGACTTCTACAACGTTTTAGAGCCATTTGTTTAATTCAGTATGCCTAGAAACATATAACTAGACGTCTAAGTTTATTACATTAAAGTAATTAAAATTTTATGGGGGCCATTTTGGGAAACATCACCGCCATTTTGTTAGAGGGATAGCTTTCAGGTGGCTCCCCTTCCTAAGCGTTGACAGTGGGTCTGGACATGATGCACTGCAAGTTTGGTGACTTCTGCAAAAAGTGCAGTTTTTTTGTAAAATATGTTGCTTAAATAGACGACTATTTGGCCCCGGGGCAAACTAACCTATGTATTGATAAACCCGCCCTTAAAGCAGTATTATTTGTTTTATACATTTAATTTTATCCGAATTTGTTTAGTTCCCATTGATCTGTTAGCACAGCAATTTTTCTCTTTTACTGATACTTTACGATTTACTCTCGCTCAAAAAGGCAAAAAATTGTACATCACTGCAGATTTTTTCAGTTATCTGTCTATCTATAAAATTTCCTAACATATTTTTTTAAACAATTTTCTTATATCATCAATTGTTTAAAAATTATAGACTACAAGCCCATCGTAATTTTTAAGAGGTCAAGTGACCCAGCATGAATTATATTCAGTACGATGCTGGTATATGAAACCAAACTTTAGGCACTATGCCGTCACTTTTGGGAGGTACAGGTAAGTATACAGGTAAATTGAATTTTCCATCCGAAAATGCTCTCTTCAGACAAAATATTCTTGTACGGCATTCCTCATGTTGATAGTTCATAAAAAATAATCACCTAGAACCTACTGCCGTACAAAAATAATGACCGGAAGCCAGAAGAAATTTTTATTTTCCGAAAATTTTTTCAGGCATATAGGTAATTTAATACTGTATGGCGTTTGTACAATTAGATTTGTATGTTTTCATAGATTCATTATTCAGCAACGCCGCCGTACATATTTGGTTGAAAAATCCCGGGCGCAAACCCTTCCCTAGCCCCGTAGGGTGCAAGATCATTGCAAAGTGTACGGCATCGATTCTAAAATATTATTCAACACCTACAATATTTTTTATCAATTGTGCCGTCTTAAAATTATGGTAAGTAAAAATATAAATAAACAATTACTTGTATTTGGGGGTTGAATCTCATTTTTTGGCAATAAGATCAGAAATTCCTGTACGGCAACCGGTTTTTTGACATGATATAACTAAATATTGTCGTTGTACATTATAGCCGGTTATAATTAATGGAACCAAATGAAAATATGAATTGAAAAAAATAAATAAAAATGTTCAAAATGCCCTGTGTATTAATAAAAGAAGTAATATTTCTAAAACTATTGCTATTTTGAATTCTTTAACCCTTTCAGGACGGCAACGGTTTTAGCACGCCAGGCTGCACAGACGGCAGCGGACTGCGCTTGCGGATTTGTCCGTTTGCAGCCGCGAACTTTCAGATATGTACGGCTCCCAAACTCAACTTTTTATGAATTTAGGGGAAATATCAATAAAAAAAAAGCTAATAATAGAAATAAAACCTGTTTTTACCAAACATAAAATATAAATATATAAAATAGCAACAAAAAAAAATTGAACTAACGTTGGGAGAAGTAAGAAAAGGGTCGAACTAATAATGTATAATAGATGGATACGTATATTTCAAGTAATTAAGGGCACCTCTTGTCGTGCATAGATATCCGGTTCCCGGCTGACCATCGCGAAAAATTTTTGCGGATTCGTCCGTTTCCCGTCGCGAAAGGGTTAAATATAGAAATATAAAGAAAAATAGATGTTGTACATTTTTACTTTTAGGATTTTCCACAGCTGATGAGATTTTACATAACATATTCACCTGCCTTTAGGGTCATTAATTACTGTACGGCATTTACAAAATGTTATCGACTACATCAAATAGTAATTAAAAATTGTGATGTCGTTCATATTAGCCCATTCAATGTTGCAGCCATATTGACTTATTGTTAGCTTGATCGGGGCAATTATATTTTAATCATTGAATGTGACGGACAGTTTATCTTTCATAAATAGAGCTCGGGAATTTTATCTCGGTGGCGTGAAAGTCGCTGGCTTTGCCAGCGCGAAAAGATTTTTATGCAAGTGTGACAAAATATATCTTACTTGTACTATTATAGGGAATTCCGTGATATCCAAAGTAAATATGATCAGTTTGTTATAAAGACCCAGTCGAAGATGAGGTATTGGGGCATGTAACATTGAACTAACATTATCTAGTTTTGACCACGATATGTTACATCCCACTATCATTTCCACTAAATCTGAATTAAAATTACGTTGACTGTCATTATCAGTAGAGCCACTAGTACTCATGTTTTTATGAGGAAATATGTATATTAACATTTGTTTCTCACCCCCGTGACCAGCAAATATGTACGGCATTGCTAAATAACAGAGCCAGAAAAAGTATTTTTAAATTTGAATTAAAATTTTACCACCCAAAACACTAAGCTATAGTATTGACGTCGTCGGTCATAAACACCTAACCTCAAAAATACATATCTTTTAATGTCACTATTATGAAAATTTCCGCTTGGTTCTCATATTTTCAACTAAAATCTTGTTCAATATAATGTACATAAGGTTTTAAATATCTTTTCCCAATAAAACAAGGCGATTTTTGTAGGTTGGAAATCCAACCTATAATTAGCACCCATTTTTAGTAATCAACAATATTTAGACATCATATGCGTCAATTTTTAAATGCTTACTAGAAGCCACACTGGTTTCAAATGAGAAGTGCAGATATAATCATTAAATATGACAATAAACTTAAAAAACCTAAAAGTTGAGTTCTTAATGCAACCGATGACGTCATAGCCCGTTTTGTATAATATCCATTCAGTTATTCGGTTTTGTTATGGATAGATGAAAGAATGGTGTTTAAATATAGGTAAGTGCTTTAATGTATGGAGTACTTCATTTTAATAATATCAAAAAAGCAAATTTGCATACAGTGAAAACACCTAATTGTACAAACGTCGCACAGTGGCACGAATCGTGATTTTTTCGTTCAAAATTATCTAGAGCACTTGTTTTGCAACCGATTGGGATAATTTTCTTTTTTTAAATACTCGTTATTTAATTTCCAAAAAAACTTAAGAGAGCCGATTTTTGAATTATGGCCATTTTTTATTTAAATCTTAACAAAACTTACAAATAAAAACTTTTTTCTTATCCAATTTAGATAAATCGTGTTACTCGGGGGGTTTTTAAGGTCGCTGTTTACCAATCTGGTACTCAAATTGTTATAAATCAACCTATAAGATGGCGGAATCAATGGTGGCTATAAAATGCTAAAAAATGATGAAAAATGAAATATTTTTGTTATAACCTTAAGTAGATCATATTAATATTTTTTATCTGCTAATAAAATGTATTTAGGATAACCAACAATTAAAAAATTATCAACTCAATTGGAGTATTCATATTATTTTAACAACACAAATTAAACAGAGAAATTTAAGATTTAAGTAATGCGAAAAATTTTTGCACCAAGTTAGGTTTAAAGTTCATGGTGTGAAACTCTTGCCTTAGGTTATGTTAGGTTTAATGTTTTTGTTTTAAAGTTCTTTAAGTTAGGTATTTATCATATTATTAGCAGATAAAAAACCGCTGCCCAAGGAATCACTACTTCCACATCCAGATTCTCTATCCAAGTCACTCACAACGAAAAAACTTTGTATGTGAAAATAATTGTTTATGGAACTTTAATAATATAATATTTGAAATCCTCTACCCCAAAAACCCATAAAACGATACCCCACATCGGTAGTGGGGTGGGGGTGGTGATAGGGGGGTGGCAGTGGGGGGTGGATGAAGTAAAAAAATATTTTGAGACTTCTGGTTCCTGTACATGCACTAAATCACTTTTTTTTCATCCCCTATAATAAGGAGGTGGGGGTGGTAATGCCAAAAATTTTTGCCAAAAATTTTTTTGAGACCTCAGCTTCTCTTGTATATACTAAATACCAATTTCATGGACTCCTACCTGCTTGATTTACCCATTTACCCCAAATTTACCCCAATTTACCCCCCAACCCTTCGACGGAACAAGATGAAAATATAATCTAGTTCTAGATCTCGTTAAAGTACGTATGTGTACCAAATTTCAAGTCAATATCTTAAACGGTTTCAGAGTAAACGTGCGCACAAAAAAAAGTTACAGACAGACAGACCGACAGACCGACAGACCGACAGACCGACAGACCGACAGACAGAGAGAATTTTTTTTTCGCTCAAACTTAAAATCTCGCCGTTTCATGACATTTTAAGCCTATTTGTACAATAAAAATTTTTAAAAATTTTTTTGTCGTTACTATACTTCCACTGGACGTGGAAGTAAAAAAGAAATATTAATATGACCTACTTGAGGTTATGTTCAAAATTAATGGAGGACAGAATCGCATATTTATAATTGATAATTAATGTATGGCAGTCATATTGGATATATTTAGTTTAATGCATTTAATTTATTTTTAAGTTAGTTTTATCATCCTATTTGATCCGGCATCTTGAATTTCTTCCTGGAACTTAAAATTTAAGCTCAATAATTTTGGTAAGCATTATTAAAAAATCGGCTCCCTTACGTTTTTTGGAAATTAAATGATGATTATTTTTTAAAAAAATTATCCCAATCGGTTGCGAAACAAGTGCTCTATATAATTTTGAACGAAAAAATCACGATTCGTGCCACTGTGCGCTGTACAGTATTAAATCACCTCAGTGAGGTAGAAAATAGTTGCAAAATAAACTAAAACCTTGGGTGTGACAATAGTAGATTGTAATACAAGTGTGGCAAGGGCTTCATTGCAAAACGATGTATGAAAGTAGGAACACGAGCGCGCACGAGTTTTGCAATGAAGCTTGCCACATGTGTGTTACATACTATTTTTTCTACGGTTGTGAAGTTATTTCCCTTTTTTAAAGTCTTTCCAAAATTTTAAATTTGCTGCCTGTCAGATTTTATTTAAAGTGACATTTTCCGCAGTCATTCTGAAGTTAGAAATTTTGACTTTTTAATTGCAATTCATGTGTAATTAATGTACATTTATAGAATTTAATTGTTATTACCAGTAAGTAATATGAAATTCTTTTTCTGAAATCGATCGGCAATGTCTACATTTTCGGCGCGATTTCAGATCAAAAAATGCACAATTCCAGTGTTTTAGTCCGTTGCTAAGAAACTATCAGAAAACAGACCGGAAAAGATCCGTTGCCAAGCAACGATCAACAAAACCGTACGGGAATGTTACTTTCCCGGCCTAGGCCGGGAAAGTAACATTTCCGTACGGTTTTTTATGTATATTTTAGACAGTAAATAAATACCCGCAGACAAACCAACTCACATTAAAATTGCATTTATTAGTAAGCAGTTAGATTGTAATGAAGAAATGTTATATATTAATACAAATTCCTTAATTTATAATACTATTGATTGTGATTTCAGAAAAAATAGTATGTGTATTTCGGTGTGAAAGCACATTCCCGGACTTCGATGCTTGTTGGCCTCGGCTAGCGCCTCGGCCAACAATTTGCATCGTCGTCCGGGAATGTATTGCTTTCACACCTAAATACACAATATACTATTAAGGTAAACACACTATTTTATTTCTGTGTGTGAAGATGTAATCAAGGCGTGTGGCAAATTCTTTGCCGCACGGCGTGCGGCAAAGTGATATTTTCTGCAGTCATTTTGAAGTTAGAAAATTTGACCTTCAGCACAATCGTAGAAAAAATACTTTTCCAACCATCTGGAACCGTTCTTTTTGTATAGCATTTAGTTTTTATTGATTATTGTTTTAAGTATTAACAAACTATGCAAATGCCGTAAACAAATTTTTCATCCTAAAATTGCCGTTTCCAGAGGGAAATAAATTTTCCTGACGCAGTCATTGTGTTCCATAAAAAATGTACGGCATGGCAAAAAATGTCTTCGTTTCATGAAAAAGGATTAAGATCATTGAATTTGATGTTGGTTCAAATCACCACCACTATACTAGTAAGGGTAGGGGGTTGCGTCCGGGGTTTCTCAACCTGTAACCACTAAATATGTACGGCTCTGCTGAATAATGAATCTATGAAAGCATACAAATCTAACTGTACAAACGCCGTACAGTATTAAATTAGGTACCTATATGCCTGGAAACATTTTCGGAGAATCAAAAATTTCCGGTCCCATTATTTTTGTACGACATATTAGGTTCCGGTTGATTATATTTTTATGAACTATCAACATGAGAAATGCCGTACAAGAATATTTTCTGAAGAGCACATTTTCGGTTGGAAAATTCAATTTACCTGTGTACTCACCTGTACCGCCCAAAGTGACGGCATGGTGACTAAAGTTATGGTTTCATATACCAACATCGTACTAAATATAATTCATGCCGGGTCACTTGACCCCTTAAAAATTACGATGGGCTTATAGTCTATTACAGCAGCTCGAAAATGTTATCCTTTTTCAAACTTCGAGTTTAGTCCAGTCATTAGGTAGTTTCTTGAAAACAAATCATGTAGTAGTTATGAGTTTTTACTCCTTTTTGTTTTTTGAGGTGCTGACTACGAATCTGAGGTTTACCAACAAAAACCTTTCCTGGAATTTGAATTATAGCCAAAAAAACTGAAAAAAAAAACATTTCTTTCCCGTTTTTTTTGCTAATAACTCAAAAACTATCAACTTTGGGTAGCAGATCATCCTATACTAAAATAATCTGCACAAAATTTCGTCTAATTAAAGTCGTTACTACTTTTTTCGCCACATGTACCGTTTAGACGCAATTGATAGTTGAAGTTGGATGAATATTTAACTTACCTGTTGCTCGGCCCGGCTTGAACAACAAGGAACCATCCGGCCTGTACTGCAGTCATAGGGCGAAAAGCCGCATCTACATATTTGTCATAAATTAGATTCTAATAATATATGAGCACCCAAGAGTACTCAACCTAGTTCTGCAGTTAAAATGATTATAAAAAATATTCTAAAGTACAAAAACATAGGTACATAAAAAACCGCATCTACATGGCGTGACATTTTCTTTGCGGTAAACAACCGATTCTACACATAATAGGTTAAAAGGCTGAATCTGAGATAAATATACAAAAATATAAGAACCAATAGATTTTGAATATATAAAGTACCTAAGATCTATTGAAACTGATTTTCTGAATTAATATTTACTAGTTGGGATAGTAGAAACGTGTTTGTTACTTTCCTCGACAACCGACAATTTACAGATGCGGCTATTCTCCTTATGAAGGCAGTGTAGCACTAAAATTATCTGTCTTACTAATAAATTTCTGTCTTTGTTGATAATCAATCAATATTAGCAGTAATTCAGATGCATGTAAATTTATAAAAACCATTACCATTAATAATGGGGCAACAATAGGAGGCTCCTCGAGGGGCTCATTGTATTTGGAGACTAACTTAATCAGAAACTTATACACGCAGACTATCTATAATTAGTAAAGTTATTAGTTTTTATACAATAATCGTACGACACCACTACACTACACTGCTAACTTTCAATGGTTTCAGTTTTAAAAAAAATAACGTTTTGCTACTTATACTTTACACTTGTCAAAAAATAAGGAGGCAAACAGTGCAGAATGCACAATTATTTAGGCACATGGCACGGTACACTCATGAGTCACATCACGACAAAGTCGCATAATCACTTCTTTTTTTCTTAGTTTCGATGGCCTCTTGCCTCAGAGGTACTTGGCCAGGAATCACATGAGCATACAAAAATTTAATTTGTAACCATGTTTGCCCACAGTTACAGCGAGAGTTGCGGTATTAAAGCAATTAAAACACATCGATAGATTAAACAAAATTAAGAAAATGAATGAATTCCCCAAAACTACCATCGAGTATGTGAAATTACCCGGAATTTGGAGAATTCCCCACACATTGGCAACACTGAATTCTACTAATAGGTCAGTCATTTTGGTTGAAAACATCAAACTAATTGTAAAAGAAATAAACTAAGGTTTTTTAGACTTAGTATAATATCCCCAACAACATATCAAAAGTCTAGAAATATCTAAGTATGGGAAAGCCGATTGGCCGACATCTTAGATTTTCTCTCGAAATCTATAAAATGCATTTATTGCTCCGATTAACTTCAAATGTATATCAAATAGAAAATTTTTTGAACCAGGAACGTTATTTAAAGCAATTTAAAAACATTTTTACCAGTAATAAGTTTGAGAAAGTTTGATATGTTTGTTGAGGACCTCACAAGTGATGCGCGCTGCGCGTAGTCCGAGTCGTTTCTCTGGTGGGCGCTCGGGCTTTTTCGGGGCTCGTCGTGACTCTTCATTTTCGGTCTTCGTGACATTATGAAGCAAAGGAAGTGAGGGAATAAACAAAGCAAGTGAATCAAGAGGAAGTGATATACGAACTCAAGAAGGACAGTCCGTTCATTCGAAATGTAGGAAAACATGGTGTAATCCAAATAACATTGAGGCATTTAAAAGGACAAAACTAGCTGCTTATACTAGTAATGAACTTGTGCTTCGATAACAAATGGGAAAATTTCAATTCAATATGCATTGTCTGTTTTGTGGGCAGGAAGCCCAATTCGATGACCATAATGAATGTATGCGCCAGTAGGAACGATGAATGGAGTAAAGTATCGGCAAGACTTGTATTTGTTGAGGACCTTCCAGCCGTAGATGCGGTTTGCCACAATCAATTTAATGTAAGCTTCAGAAATGGACAATTCCAACAAGTTATGTGCCATAAAATGAAGCAAACAATGTAAAGCTGCAACTAAGAGGAAGATCACAGCAAGACGATAGAACAAATACCCAGCAAACACAAATACCTCTCTGATACATAAACCAGAGTCACATCTAGGTACCGCGTCACACTTGGGAATTACATTGCGACTCACTTATCTGCATTTGAGATAGCTCAAACAGTTCCAAATGTCCACATTGGAAACATCGCACTGTGAATTAAAAATTAACTCACATTGGCATAACATGACAGTTTATATGCTAAATCTCGTTTATTGTTAGATGTAAGTCACAACAGCATCACTTTGTGAGATAATAAGAGACTCGCAGTACTGACATTGCGACCTACATTTTTTATATATTCGACATCAATTGAACTCTCATGCGTGTTAACTATGTCGTCTTTCCTTTCGGATGGAAGAAAAATAAAAAATATAATTATATTGTAGTTCCATATGTATATTATTTACATTAACATATCTAATATTGTTTACCGCACTCCAGTTTACTCTCATAAGGGATTCCTGCAAATTATAATGTTTATTAAATTATTAAATAGTATATTGTGTATTTAGGTGTGAAAGCAATACATTCCCGGACGACGATGCAAATTGTTGGCCGAGGCGCTAGCCGAGGCCAACAAGCATCTAAGTCCGGGAATATGTTTTCACACCGAAGTACACATACTATTTTTTCTGAAATCACAATCAATATTATTATAAATTAAGAAATTTGTATTAATGCATAACATTTCTTCATTACAATCTAACTGCTTACTAATAAATGCAATGTTAATGCGAGTTGGTTTGTCTGCGTGTATTTATTTGCAGTCTAAAATATACATAAAAAACCGTACGGGAATGTTACTTTCCCGGCCTAGGCCGGGAAAGTAACATTCCCGTTTTGTTGATCGTTTTGTTGATCGTTGCTTGGCAACGGATCTTTTCCGGTCTGTTTTCTGATAGTTTCTTAGCAACGGACTAAAATACTGGAATTGTGCATTTTTCGATATGAAATCGCGCCGAAAATGTAGACATTGCCGATCGATTTCAGAAAAATTCATTTTTACTTACCTTTTCACTAGTTGCGGTCGGTAGGGATTGAACCTGCATAGCTCCGTTGTCTCGATTACAGTTCTGACGCTCATACACACTGAGCTATCTGTCCGTTATTTTGGATGCTAAAAGTGGTATAGTAATGTGTGGGAAATGTATTTAATGAGATTATGAGGAATAATAAGTCGTTTATTATGTGAAATTGAATTTCTAATAGAACTTTTGACAAACAATCTTATTTAAAATATTATGTGTATTAATCGTTCAAGTCATTTTTTCTATTTTCTATTTGTGTTCCCAAACCAAAATTTTTCCTGTTAGCATTTATATTTATTTATAATTATTATAGTGGAGTCAAATTAGGATTTTAATGTGAATTGTCTGGTCAGGACAGTTTTTCTGTTTTAACATGTTCAGGGGATCGACTTAAGTTCACATCTCAGTTTTGCAGTTTCTGCGAGGTCGGCGTATTGTTTAAAGAATTTAATTTTTTAGACCTTGTTTTCCATCGGTTTTCTTTGAATATCTCGAAATCCATAAATCCTCTGGAAAACAGTAAAAAGAAGGAAAACGTTCTTTTTGAGTTGTACAATAAAAGTACATAAACTATAATTCATTCCAATTGTTATTATTATTTAAAAAAAATTGAACATTGCAAAATTATGCATTTTTAAACCAATCACTGTTATTTCAAAAATAATGGATAATATTTAATGAAATTTTATAGCTCTTATGAAGTACAGTCAAATCGAAATGATTACTAAAAGAGCTCAAATATACAATTGTTGATAAAATTTTGCACTCTTGTGAAATCCTGCCATCAAGACCAAGAAATGTGCACGATGGCTCAAATTGTAGCATTTTATAAGTACTTTAAGATCACGGAGAAAAACATTTTTTTTTTTCAAAATTTAAACCCGTTTTATTGCAGTTGTTTATAGTTTTCGAAATTATAAAGTTAGTAGTTATAAGAAGTTATAAACAAATTCAAGTAACTCTGATTTTTTTATGAAATCAAAAACGATAAACGAGTAATGAGAGTGAGATACGTTAGTTTTTGCGTTTAGGTCACTTAAAAATAAACAAATCGATATTTATTCTTGAAATTTGGGCTGGTTATTCTCCAATGCTTATTTGAAGACAATCCAAAGCTACAATTATTAAAATAACATCGAATAGAGCAGCTTTGAAAACATAATGCACATTTTCAATTTTTTTATATTTCTTTTAATTTTTGCCACGAAAATGGCACTCTAACTTGAACAACTACCCTTATGTTCATGTATACAGCTTTGTAAAATTTTTAATATTACTGATACAATAAAAAAAATATATTTCGCGAGCAGGATTTGAACTCGAGACGTCCGCTTCCTGAATAGAAAGTGCCTTACACACTGAGTTATCTGGCGACTAAAGTCCAGTTTGTAAGAACATAATATAACATTTAAACATATTTGGTGATTTTCGGATCTCTAACAAAATCCCTAAAGACCGCACTTTCGGGACTCTATACAGTATCTTTTAACAATTGTAACTTAAGATTATTTTCATGTAGCAGAGACAAAATAATAGACATTGGAGAATTACCAGTCCAAATTTCAATAAGAAATATCGATTTGTTTATTTATAAGTGACCTAAACGTAAAAACTAACGTATCTCAGCTCCAAAAATGCAAGTAGAGCATTCATTTTTTTTTAAGTTGACTTTTTTAATCTACTTTCATTACTCCTTTACCGTTTTTTAATTTGCAATTGCAATTGCTCTTTGTGATCTACTCTGAAGCCATTAGTTTCTTGAATTGGTGTCTCTTTAGCTTCACACATGTAAATCACATTATTCCTTTGGTAGAAGCATAATGAGAGTTATTTTGAATAGGCAAATGCGAGTTACATTTTTATCCCTCCCGCGACGCTTTTGCGCTATTCATGTGAGTTAAATAATAATTTTAAATGATGCCAATAAAATTATATAATGCGATCTCGTTGGGTGATACATTTATTCAATTGGCATCTCTTTGACTTAACAAATGTAAATCAAAATGTGTTAGTCAATGGGCATTAATGCGATGTCTCAGAGAGGTCTGTGTTTGCTGGGTAGTCTTCTTGCTGTAATACAATACCTCAAAGATAATGATGATGACCAAATAACCATATGTGACTTAGTGAAAAGAATGGAAGCAAATCTAAAGTCTTCAGGTTCAGAATATCATGCATATTCTGAACAGTATATGAAACAGAAAGTTACAGAATTATTAGGTGATAATGTAATATTTACAAATATGAAAGGATGAATAAATGTTGCAACATTTCGAGCAAGTGCTTCATCACTTCTTCATCAATACTACAATACTCCAAAAGGAGATAACGAAGAGGCAGAATAATTGAAACAGCTGCAAAATTTATTAGGAATGATGTTGAAATCATTTCAAACCTGAATATTATCCACTGACTCAAGATATGGCTTCTGTAGACAAAGCAATGAACCTGTTACCGGACAGTGTTTATGAAGACAGTAAATGAGGAAGAACAAAATAATAAGAAATCAGTTTCTATAGGTCAAGCAATTATGCGAGCAATAAAACCACGATTCTTTGTAGCACCTCTCCAATTGGGGCTGGCAGTGCAAATGCACCACCATTTTTGATAGATTCTTTACACCAGCATGGTTTCTGCTCCTCCTATAGCGAAGCACAGAAGTATGAAAAGAGTGCATCAACAACATCAAACCTTGATATTTTGATAGATTCGCATCAGTTAGTTCAGTATGTTGCGGTATAACGGTGTAGGTCACAACCGTTATATTCGATAAATATATGAATCGAAACCTTTGACTTATTCCAGTTCTGACAACCGCTGAGCGGAAGTTAAGACGAGGATGGTGGGGGGACAGGATGAGAACCGAGACACTTGGGTCATTATCTTAGGTCGCGTCGCGTGTGTGTGTGTAACCTTCAGGTGAGCTATTCTTTTAATTATCTTTTATTGTATTAAAGGAATGTAACGTCGGTGGATCAGCTAAGCTGAGAGCAAGTAAAATTTCCTAATTTACAATTTGATTGATTTATTTCCTTTTGGGATGAATTCAGATTTAATATTTGCTTATTGGGCTTGGTATTGGTAATTGCGGCGTTCGCCATATTTGCAAACCACATGCCTGTTCAAGTGGGAATAAAGAGGGTTTTGTAGCCATACTGGTTTATACCCCGACGTTGTTTCAATTATCTTTATCTAGCAGAAATTTGCTGTCTTTGGGAGAGCTCACCTGTTGAAGTTACACACACTTCGATAATATTCGATTTTTAATTATCGAATTCCTTACCTTAAATAATACTTATTGATTACACAGGCCCACAGAAAAAAAAAAAGTGTCTGCGCCGGAGTACTGACCATACCTATCCCTTGTATTTTGAGCCGCTGAACACGAATCTGACCTTAGTTTTTCCCCAGGACGTCAGGTTTTTTTTTTAACAGCAAATAAATATATAGATATTACGATTCAACAGACTTTTTTTGCTGTTAAAAAAAAAACCGGACGTATTGGGGAAAAACTAAGGTCAGATTTGTATTCAGATTCGTGTTCAGCAGCTCAAAATACAAGGAATAGGTGTGGTCAGTACCCCCGCGCAGACCACTTTTTTTTGTTGCCACTGTGCCACACTCAGTGTGGCACAAACCCACACAAAAAAAGTCATCTGCGCGGGGGTACTGACCACACCTATTCCTTGTATTTTGAGCTGCTGAACACGAATCTGTTCTTAGTTTTTCCCCAGCACGTCAGGTTTTTCTTTTAACGGCAAATAAATATATAAATATTAGACTTTTTTGCTTAAAAAAAAATCCTGACGTATAGGGGAAAAATTAAGGTCAGATTCGTGTTCAGCGGGTCAAAATATAAAGGATAGGTATGGTCAATACCCCGGCGAAGACAATTTTTCTTTTTTGTGGGCCTGTGTTACCTAAACTTCGATAATATTCGGGTTTTAATTATTAAATTCATTACCTTAAGTAATACCTATCTCTTGAGTACATAAACTTCGTTTAAATTCGATTTATTATGTTGGATTCCTTATTTTGACTAATCACTGTGGGTTACATAAAGTTTGATAACATTTGATCTACATACTATATTATGTGCCTTATTTCAAATAGTCTCGGGTAAAACAGATTAAAAATTTTCTTCTGGATTGATAGTTTAGGAATGAAACTATTTGATTATATTTTTTTATCTCATTTTCTCTTTTCCTTTTATATAGAAAGTACGTTATTGTGCGTAGCGGGAAGTAAAACCGCTGCCCAAGGAATCACTACTTCCACATCCAGATTTTCTATCCAAGTCACTCACAACGAAAAAATTTTGTATGTGGAAATAATTATTTATGGAACTTTAATAACATAATATTTGAAATCCTCTACCCCACAACCCATAAAACGATACCCCACATCGGTAGTGGGGTGGGCGTGGTGATAGGGGGTTTCGGGGGGTTTGGATGAAGTAAAAAAAATATTTTGAGGTTTCTGGTTCTTGTACACACACTAAATCACAAATTTTTTTTCATCCCTTTTTATAATTGGGTGGGGGTGGTAATGGGGGTGGCTAATGTCAAATTTTTTTTTGAGACCTTAGCTTCTCTTGTATATACTAAATACCAATTTTATGGACTCTTACCTGCTTGATTTACCTATTTACCCAAAATTTACCCCCATTTACCCCCAACCCTTCGCCGGAACAAGATGAAAATATAATCTAGTTCTAGATCTCGTTAAAGTACATATGTGTACCAAATTTCAAGTCAATATCTCAAACGGTTCCAGAGTAAACGTGCGCACAAAAAAAAAGTTACAGACCGACAGACAGACAGAAATTTTTTTTTTCGCTCAAACTTAAAATCTCGACGTTTCATGACATTCTAAGCCTATTTGAACAATAAAAATTTTTAAAAATTTTTTTTGTCGTTACTATACTTCCACCGGATGTGGAAGTAAAAATCAAGATATTAATTTACTTAATTTTTTATTTTCTTTTGTCTAATTTAGATTAAGTTCATATGGAATTATTTTCTCTAATTATAATTTTTTTAAGTTATACAGTGTGTTTCACTTCTCGTGAAGACACCCCTGTATCTTTTTTATTTGTTGCCGAATTAATTTCAAATTTTTATCAGCCATACAAGTCCATAAGGTGACTTTATTCAATACATAAATGCCGTCTAAATCTAAAACGCCGGCCTACTGCGATAAAAAGAAAATGTCAATTTTCGAGAAATCATAGTAGGCTTAGAGATAGACAAAAATTTTGTTAACAAAAGTTGTTCAGAATCACTTGATATGCCCCCCTGTAAAATTTTGTGAAAATCGGAATATTTTCAAAAAATAATTTTTTGTTTCACTTTTCGTATCTTTTTTATTTGTGGCCGAATTAATTTCAAATTTTTATCAGCCATACAAGTCCATAAAGTGACTTTATTCAATACATAAATGCCGTTTAAATCTAAAACGCCGGCCTACTGCGATAAAAAGAAAATGTCAATTTTCGAGAAATCATAGTAGGCTTAGAGATAGACAAAAATTTTGTTAACAAAAGTTGTTCGGAATCACTTGATATGCCCCCCTGTAAAATTTTGTGAAAATCGGAATATTTTCAAAAAAAAATTTTTGTTTCACTTCTCGTGAAGACACCCCTGTATCTTTTTTATTTGTGGCCGAATTAATTTCAAATTTTTATCAGCCATACAAGTCCATAAAGTGACTTTATTCAATACATAAATGCCGTTTAAATCTAAAACGCCGGCCTACTGCGATAAAAAGAAAATGTCAATTTTCGAGAAATCATAGTAGGCTTAGAGATAGACAAAAATTTTGTTAACAAAAGTTGTTCGGAATCACTTGATATGCCCCCCTGTAAAATTTTGTGAAAATTGGAATATTTTCAAAAAAAAATTTTTGTTTCACTTCTCGTGAAGACACCCCTGTATCTTTTTTATTTGTGGCCGAATTAATTTCAAATTTTTATCAGCCATACAAGTCCATAAAGTGACTTTATTCAATACATAAATGCCGTTTAAATCTAAAACGCCGGCCTACTGCGATAAAAAGAAAATGTCAATTTTCGAGAAATCATAGTAGGCTTAGAGATAGACAAAAATTTTGTTAACAAAAGTTGTTCGAAATCACTTGATATGCCCCCCTGTAAAATTTTGTGAAAATCGGAATATTTTCAAAAAAAAAATTTTTGTTTCACTTCTCGTGAAGACACCCCTGTATCTTTTTTATTTGTGGCCGGATTAATTTCAAATTTTTGTCAGCCATACAACTCCATAAGGTGACTTTATTCAACATATAAATGCCGTCTAAATCTAAAACACCTGCCTACTGCGATAAAAAGAAAATGTTAATTTTCGAGAAATCATAGTAGGCTTAGAGATAGACAAAAATTTTGTTAATGAAAGTTGTTCAGGATCACTTCATACGCCCCATGTCGTCTAAATCTAAAATGCCGGCCTTAGAATAATTAAAATTAAAATCTAATTACTTTAATGAGTTTTAACATCTGTCAACAATATGTAGGTTGGTAGGATGCTGTCATATAACGAATTCTTTTTGAATTAAATTGGTGGCCCTGAAAAGGGCCGTTGTTTTTACAGAGAAGACTACTAATAATGAATGATAATATTGTCGGAAAAAAAAATACAGATAAAGCAAAAGCCGCAGTGTTAGAATAGTTCAAAAATAAAAGAAGTTAATGGTTTTTTTTACTTATTTATTATATTGCGCCCCTTTCCACTAAGCCACCCTCAAGTGTAATACACTTCTCAATCCGTTTTCTGTTATTTTTTACAACTCTTCGCAGTTCTTGAGCTGTAACTTCTAAACATGCTTGCCTTATCCTCTCACAAAGCTGCTCTATATTTTGAGGTCTGGTCATATAAACTTTGTTTTTAATGTGACCCCAAAAATAAAAATCCATTGGAGTGAGATCAGGTGTTCTGGGTGGCCAATGTATTAAAGGGCTATTTCGTCCTATCCATCTTTGGGGAAAATGTTCATTCATCCATGCTCTCACTACTACGGAATTGTGGATAGATGCTCCGTCGAGTTGAAAATACAATTGTTCCAAAGGAAAATCAACAATTGCATTCCAAAGATCATTATTTAAAAATTCTAGCAAATTTAACGCATTTATATTTTGAAAAAAGAAAAACGGCCCTATTATTGTTTCGTTAAAAATTCCGCACCATACATTTACTTTCTGGGAATATTGCCTATTACAATTTATTATCCAATCAGGATTTTCTACTGCCCAGAAGTTTTGTGATGACACTACCCCGTTGGTGGAGAAAGTTGCCTCGTCTGTGAAAATTACTTTCTTCAAGAAGTCTCTATTGTTTAAATAATTACCTTGGATCCATAAACAATATTCTAATCTTCTCTCTTCATCACCTTCCTCCAAGGTATGTAAAAATTTTGGTTTAAACGGTTGTAGCTTATGGCGTTTTAAACATCTCCAAATTTTTGATGCCGACAAATTAAGGTCACGAGCCATATTTCGAAGACTGGTAGTGGGATTGGCGTTAAACGCCGCTAATATAACATTATCATCTCCGTGATTTCGATTAAGATGTACTCTCGGTTTAAGCACATTGCCAGTTGTATTGAACAAGTGACATATTCTTGCTACGGTACCATGGTGTATTGGTTGTCTTAGAGGATGTCTTAAATTAAATTATTCTGCTGCTTCTCTTGAAGACCGTACATTTTCACCGACTATCTTTATTATTTCAATTTTTTCATCAGTAGTTAAAAGTATTCTAACCATTATGAGAAAAGATATGAAATAAGGAAACTTTAGTATGAATAAAATTATTAAAACAAGAAAAACTAACAAACTCCACAGAAAATAACAACAATCACTTCTGTCATGAAAGCAATGACGAAATAAATAAAACAATACATATTGACAGTTAATTTCACGGCACTCTTTACATTCAACGCAATAAAACCGTCCATGTTCCTAAATTTCTAAGCCGATAAGGAGGAAGGATATGATGGAGAGTTACTCCTCCAGAAGAGAGATAACAAAAAGAAAAAAAGAAAAGATATTACATTCAACTTGATATGTAAAAATAAAAAGCCCTTTTAGTGTTTTATTGAATGCTGATTTTTGTTCACAACTTTCATTTGTTGGAAAAAGTTCTCTTTATGTGTTCTCTTTTTTTGAAAATATTCCGATTTTCATAAAATTTTACAGAGGGGCATATGAAGTGATCCTGAACAACTTTTATTAACAAAATTTTTGTCTATCTCTAAGCCTACTATGATTTCTCGAAAATTAACATTTTATTTTTATCGCAGTAGGCAGGGGTTTTAGATTTAGACGGCATTTATGTATTGAATAAAGTCACCTTATGGATTTGTTTGGCTGATAAAAATTTGAAATTAATTCGGCCACAAATAAAAAAGATACAGGGGTGTCTTCATGAGAAGTGAAACAAAATTTTTTTTTTTGAAAATATTCCGATTTTCACAAAATTTTACAGGGGCACATGTCAAGTGATTCCGAACTACTTTTGTTAACAAAATTTTTGTCTATCTCTAAGCCTACTATGATTTCTCGAAAATTAACATTTTTTTTTTATCACAGTAGGCCGGCGTTTTAGATTTAGACGGCATTTATGTGTTGAATAAAGTCACCTTATGGACTTGTATGGCTGATAAAAATTTGAAATTAATTCGGCCACAAATAAAAAAGATACAGGGGTGTCTTCACGAGAAGCGAAACAAAAAATTTTTTTTTGAAAATATTCCGATTTTCACAAAATTTTACAGGGGAACATATCAAGTGATTCCGAACAACTTTTGTTAACAAAATTTTTGTCTATCTCTAAGCCTACTATGATTTCTCGAAAATTGATATTTTCTTTTTATCGCAGTAGGCCGGCGTTTTAGATTTGGACGGCATTTATATGTTGAATAAAGTCACCTTATGGACTTGTATGGCTGATAAAAATTTGAAATTAATCCGGCCACAAATAAAAAAGATACAGGGGTGTCTTCACGAGAAGTGAAACAAAAATTTTTTTTTTGAAAATATTCCGATTTTCACAAAATTTTACAGGGGGACATATCAAGTGATTCCGAACAACTTTTGTTAACAAAATTTTTGTCTATCTCTAAGCCTACTATGATTTCTCGAAAATTGACATTTTCTTTTTATCGCAGTAGGCCGGCGTTTTAGATTTAGACGGCATTTATATGTTGAATAAACTCACCTTATGGACTTGCATGGCTGATAAAAATTTGAAATTAATTCGGCAACAAATAAAGAAGATACAGGGGTGTCTTCACGAGAAGTGAAACACACTGTATATGTATTTGGAGCATCCCCATTCTGGGCTTACTAGATAAATTTATTTTATTCACCAAAAAGGGTTTTGGAGTAATTTCCGCGATATGTATATTTTTTTGTCTATTGTCAATATGTTAGTTGGGGTATTTAGGGTTAATTTCTTCGCAATTTTGGGAAGATTGTATTTTAAAATTTATCACTTTTTATTTCAAGTCATTAATAAATTGCTGAAGTAAAGTACCTTTTTTTTTCATAATTTCTTGGCAAGACCACCTTCAGTGGCAATAATAATTTTTCTATCTTCAATTTTATTTTTTTTCCTTCTTCTTTTTATCGTTCGACTGGTAACCTCAGATTTTGCATATCTTCATATTTTTTATTATTGTATCTGGTTTTAACTGGTATGTTTGTAGTTTATATGATCGAGGGATAGACTGCGAAGACGGTTCTGGAAGACAAGGCCGAAACTAAGATTATCGACACCAGCAGCCCGATACTGATAGTCCGCCATCTTGGGAATCAGAGGATCTCTCGTCAATTGGGAACCAGGTCAGCCTGAGCTCAGGATCAACAAGTTCTACATCGACCCATTATCAGGATCAACAATTCCTGTGTCGAACAATCATTATTCAGGACCACCTGGACGATCAATACATCCTCCCCCGGACTACAATGCAGTAGAAAGGTATCCTATTCTGTCTGTGTGTCGAATTAACCATCATTGAACCTACCAGGTCTTTGAAACGGAGAATACCCCAGCAAACACTCATAATTGGCACATAAATGGTCATACACACCGTCGCCAGCATTATCATAATTGGCACTTTTATGGGGAGCCACAAGCGGACCATTGGCGAAATGTCCCACCGGCCAGCAGCTGGCCATCCTTCAATTTGCCAACAGTGTACAATAATATTTATACATCCATAAAGTGCGATATATGGAGATTCTACTTTTTTATATAGATACATTATTCAGGGCGCCTTTTACGAAAAAGTGCAACTTTGACATGTAAGTATTTTACTTGATAAAAATGAAGTAATTATTAATGCATAAATATTGTACTATGAATTTGTTTGTTATCATCCGTATATTTTATTTACATATTTAATATTGTTTACCATAGTTCCAATTTATTCTCACAAGGGTTGCCTGCAAATTATAATGTTTATTAAGTTATTAAATTCATTTTTACTTACCTTTACCAACTGCGGTCGGTAGGGATTGAACCTGCATGTCTGCGTTGTCCGTATTACAGTACTGACTCTTCTACCAACTGAGCTATCTTAATAACCGTTTTTACGGATGCTAAAAGCAGTATTTATGGTGATGTGTATGAAATCTTTATTATATTATGTGAATATGTAGCTATTTATTTCGAAATGTAGAAAAGTATTTGAATGTTTAATAAATGTTTAGTATCAAATAATATCATTAATAATTTACAAAAAACGTTAAAATTAAGTTATTAATGACAAATTACAAATTACTTACCATAAAAAATAAACTACAAATTTTACAGAAATAACGGTCAGATTAAGTCAGATTACACAAATTTTAATAACGCACAGGCCAAGCATAGAATGAAAATGCAAATGGCGGTTGCTGCTCGGTAAAGCCTTGAGAGATTTTTCACAATGCGCATGCGCGTAATCATAAAAATATTAGCCTGCATATTACCATAAAAATACCATCAACGTATAAACCGAAGCAGCATTTTTTATGGTTGCACAATAATTGACCATTTCTGGTTATTATGTGGCAATTCATAACAACATGAAGCTATGGTACGCCTGCATATAATTTATTATGGGCCACCAAAGGTTAGCCTATGCCATAAGAAAGCCATTGATCGCTACAATGGCCCATTTAAGGGCCGCAATTTTTGTGTTTGCTGGGACCAGTCAAGTATTAATTATCCTGTAAATGTAAATTCGGTGTGCCGGCCGAACGAGTTTTGCATTCAATTTGTATATTCAATTTTTGCATTCGACTCTAATTGAAATTTATTTTTATCATTTATTAGACTATTAACCTTCAGTTAATAGATCAATTTTAATTATATAATTTGCACTATTTAAATTCATGTCAAATATCATATTTTGTTCATTTTTTTAAACTAGTTTTTGTATATATTTTATTAATATTTTCACGCTTCTGTTAATAAATAATTTTGTAAATTTTTCTTGTTTTATTTTTCTGGGAGAATTTGAAACTTTAAACCCAAGAGGTCAATTCAGTCAAACATTGAGTTCAGTAAAAAATTTGTTGTTAGTAATTTTTATTAGCAGCTGGCGCCCATAATATCTCATCTTATCTTATCTTCTCTTATCTTATCTTATCTTATCTTATCTTATCTTATCTTATCTTATCTTATTGTATTGAAAACAGACTATAAGTCAACCTGACTAATTTTTAATTTTTCAAGCTCACTAAAATCTAAATAAATTAATTTAACAAATACACACAACTGTGGATCTGCAGCTATTTGTAAATTTAACAGCGGCCTCCGGAACTACTGAGCAGCCGACAGGCAACAAAAAAACTTATAAAATACTAGCTGAGATTCTATGAATCAAATTTGGATAGTTAGCATTATAGCAGACAACATTGACCACAACATTAAGACACTTGATGGACATGATACGGCGGGACAGTAGATTCTTCCGCATGGAACCCCGCCGCCCTTCAACACACTTGCTTGGAGTTAAGCTTGAATGTCAAAATAATACGCAAAATTTAACGTGCGTTGGTGCCTAAACGGTACACGTGAAGAGAAAAAGTAGTAAAGACATAAATTAGATTAAATT
Source organism: Rutpela maculata (assembly GCA_936432065.2). Classification (NCBI taxonomy): domain Eukaryota; kingdom Metazoa; phylum Arthropoda; class Insecta; order Coleoptera; family Cerambycidae; genus Rutpela; species Rutpela maculata. Next base: position 97,238,785 of record OW386290.2, on the reverse strand, counting down.
TTGTGCAGATTATTTTAGTACAGAATGATGTTTTAACCAAAGATGATAATTTTTGAGTTACAAGCAAAACACCGGGAAAAAAAATTCTGTTCTGTTCATGTTTTTTGGCTATAACTCAAATTCCAGGAAAAATTTTTGTTGGCAAACCTCAGATTCGTAATCAACACCCCAGAAAACATAAAGGAGCAAAAATAATAACTACTCCACGATTTGTTTTTGTTTTCAGCACCGTAATGACTGGACCAGTTGCTCAGTTGCTGTAATTTTAAAATAGTTAATTGTGGACGAAATTGTTTAAACAAAAGATTTAGCAAATTTTATATTACATAGTATTGATGAAAACTAATTAAATAGTAATAGTAAAATGAAGTTTATTTATCTCAAGGATATTTCATGTCATATGTATGTAGAATTATCATGTAGGAACAACGTGGATAGAAATAATTGTATAAATCTGCAACGAAGCACTTTCCTTTCTGACGGCTGTAATTTATACAGCAGATTTAGTACCGTCTATTGACCTTTCTTTTAAATAAAGGGTCATTTTATCCTCTATCAGTAACATTATCTTGACATCTGTCATAATGCTGCGACTGACGACGTTAGTACGCACATGTGTAGTCCTTCAGTGACCGAGGCCCAGGGGAAATAGAGGCTACTCATCATGCTGTATAATTATATAATGTTTCATAAGTCAGTAAGGTTATTTTAACAATTTGACAGTTGCGACATGCTGCCAATAGCCATTTACGACGTTAATAGACACACAACAGATCCTTTATTTAAGACGAGGGTCAATAGACGGTAGTAAATATGCTGTATCATTTTTTTTCTGAATTATAACGGTTGACAGCTGTTATAATGTTGTCAATGCCACGGATGAAACAGTAAAAAGGTATATAGGGTGATCTACCATGACATGCGGAAAATATAGGTTGTTCCCACCGAAAGAAGTTGAAAAAATGAAAAAAAAAATTTTTTAAATGACCAAAAAAATTACCAGGTCCAGTTATCGGACAATTGAGGTCATTCGATGTTAGTACGTCATGGTTTAGTTATCAAGAGAGATTGGAGTTTTTTTTTGAAGCTAATGATATCGTTGATGCAACGAAGAAACGTGCTATTTTATTAACACAAATTGGCTCATCAGCATACGATGTTCTGAGATCCCTGCTGGCGCCACAGAGTCCGAAAGAATTCACGTATGAACAACTACTAATTAAACTTAAAAACCATTTCAACCCGAATCCAAATGAGATTGTGGAACGATTCAATTTTAATAAGCGTACACAGAAGCAGGGCGAATCTATCGCAAATTTTGTTGCGGATTTAAGAAGATTAAGTACATTTTGCAGTTTTACTGAATTAAATAACATGCTACGTGATAGAATAGTCTGTGGCGCGACAGACGAAGGATTACAGAAGAAACTTTTCGCTGAACCTAACCTTACTTTTGACAGAGCATATGAACTGGCTATAGCGGCAGAAACAGCACGAAAAAATGTCGAGGAAGTCAGAATTGCAACCGAGAATTCAGTAGCAGTGGTAGACCAAAAGAAGAATGGATCAAATCATAATCCTTGCTACCACTGCGGAAAAATACATGATGGAAAAACATGCAGATTCAGATATGTGACGTGTAATTACTGCGGGAAGAAAGGTCATATTAAAGCGGCCTGTTTCAAAAAGAAGAGCGATGAAAAAGAAGGGAACGCAGAGAATTATAGTTGCGGAAATAAACAGCATCGCCTTCTTCGAAAGAACGCAATTTATTCATAGCTTCTTTCTCCTCTCTGTGATTTGATTTGAGTGCATAAGGATGCATTTTGTCTAGAACTGTGCGTAGCTTCCTTCCCATTAATAGCTCCGCGGGTGTCTTGGCTGTTCCCGCATGTACTGTAGTATGTTGCCGGAAAAGCATTCTCTGAACCTGTAAACCAAGGTCGCCTTCTTCCAATTTCGCCAAACCTTTCTTAGTGACCTGTACCATTCTCTCTGCTTGACCGTTACTTGAAGGATGATATGGTGAAATAGTACTGTATGCGATCAAATTCTTTTTATAGAAATCATGCAGTTCCTCAGAGTCGAAGGAACGTCCATTATCAGAAACCACCTTGTCTGGAATGCCCAGCCTCGCAAACATTTTCCTTAAGCTCCTGATAACCTCGCTAGAGGCCATTGATTTGATAATATCAACCTCTAGCCATTTTGACATTGCGTCCACCACAATCAAGAAAACTTTTCCTCTGTAAGGTCCTGCAAAATCAACATGAAGCGTTGACCACGGGTTTGCGGTAGGCTCCAAACTCTGACGTGGTGCTTTTGCCGGGTTGTTTTGATGAATTTGGCATGTATGACAAGTTGCCACACAATTTCATAAAAATCCCATGTGTCTCCATCGGCGCGATCAGCCGATTTCCCCAATAAGTTCTTTCGAAGAAGGCGATGCTGTTTATTTCCGCAACTATAATTCGCTGGGACCGAAATGGTTGGAAGGCATGGTTGAAGATTGTGTGACTCCTGTGTCGTACCGGATTCGTTTAAGCAATGGAAATGTTATCAAACGTCACATTGATCAACTGCGGCGTAGAGTAATGAATCCAACAATCCATGAGAGAAGTGAGCTCAGCGAACCACCCTCAGCGTCCAATCCTTGTTCAGCCCAACGGTAAATTCCAGTCCAAATTCCACTACCAAACCAATCGACACCACCACATTCCCAATTTATACATCCTAATGTTTCAGATTTATTTCAACCTAGAGAAATGGCACTGGATAATGAATCGAGAGCACCTGACACGCCTCCACGAATCCAGGTTAGAGAATCTAGCAGCCCGGAACAAATTCAAATGGAACGTTTAACTAGGCCAGTGCGGAATCGAACATTGCCCACCCATTTAAAAGATTTTGTTGTGAAATAAAAGGGGGAGGGATGTTATATATGTACTATGATATGCTATATATGTACTAGAATAAAGGTTTAAGCTTAAACCTAGGGAAACACCTTTTGTTTAATAACAAATATGTTAGTTGACATTTTGCTGTAATTATTATATTATTTCAAGTGATTCAAGTTATAAATAAATGATCAAGGTTATCTGTATTATTAATACTGTATTCTATTCAATATACATAACATAACATGAGGTGAGGTACGGTACCGGTTTCAGTGACTGGGCTCGATCGGCGAAGTTAAACACGTCCGGGCGAGTCCATCACTTGGATGTGGATGGGTTACCGTAACTCATCTCGCCGTCCTGGTTAAGTGGTAGAGTAGCATTAGCTAAACTTCGCCAGGACGTTAATATAAATAAGGCATTTAAAATAAAAAAAAAAAAAAAATAAAAAAAACACATTCTATATAGAAAAAAATAAAAATCAGATCGAAAATTGCTGACAGAATTGCCTTATTTATAATGCAAATTATATTACATTCATAATTTACAAGTTTCTCAAAAACAGTTTTAGAAAATAAAAACAAATATTTGTTACCAAATCGACACTTCTTACAGTATTAAAGTATGTCATCTATGTTATTCCCTGTCACCACGGTCCCGTCTTTTTCCGCTTGAAGTTGCATGCCGTCGTCCCCTTCTCTGGCGATGGCTATCTTTTCTGGTTTTAATTAAACGTCTCAGTATTTTGACCTGATGGCATATTAAATGTAGCGCTACGTTTTCCGATCGACGAACAATTCTTTCCACCTTTTCTGCTCTTGCCTCTTCCGGAATCTTTGATAAATTGCTTATTACCTTTCTCAGACAGAGCTTTCGTCGTCGTTTACGCTCCTTTATAGTTGAGCAGTCCTGTAACTCTATAGCGTCATTAATAAATTCTTCGAACCGTTTATCGTTATTTGCAAATTTATCACACTGAAACCGTAAATAGTCAGAATCTGCATCCGGAAATAACTCTTTAACAATTTCAAACTGTTCATCGTGATCGACTATGGGCATTGGTACTGTGCTGTCGGGGATACTAGTTTTAGAATGACTCTCCATTACACACAAATTTGAATGACTTGAACTTAATAATTTTATGATTTATGATTAAAAACCTAAATGTCACAAATTTAGCGGAAACCGTCAGAAACAAGACAAAAATTTCACAAGGCAATACCGACTGATAATAATAATAATAAAAATAATAATAATAATAATAATAATGACAGTGCTGATCCCCAAGAACGGAGATTTGTCCAACCCAAGGAACTACCGACCGATAACCTGTTTAAACGCATGTTACAAGGTGTTTACGCGCATCTTGAACATGCGATTGCTCCACGCAGTTGAACCGGTTTACGAACGGATATATGAGCAACGAGGGTCGCTGGCTGCAAGGAGAACCTGTTGATTGACAGATGTGTCATACAGGACTCCGTGCAGTATAAGCGGAACCTCTCCATGGCCTGGATCGACTACCGCAAGGCATTTGATATGACACCGCATGAGCTTATTGTTCACTTGCTCCGATGTCTTGCGGTACCCGGTCCCGTAGTGAGATGCATCGAAGAACTGATGCCGCTCTGGAGGACTCGCTTTACCATTACATCGGGTAATGATAGAGTCCAGACGGAGTCGGTAACTTTCAGAAGGGGAGTATTTCAGGGAGACTCCCTCAGCCCCCTTCTGTTTTGCATCTCACTACTGCCATTATCCGTTTCACTCCGGAAAACCCATGGATACAACTGCGGTACCCCCGGCGATAGGAGGCATAAGGTCACCCATCTGTTTTATATGGATGACCTTAAACTTTATGCCTCCGGAGAGAGGGACCTACACCAGTCCCTCAGGGTGGTACAGGAGTACACGCAGGCTGTCGGTATGGAGTTCGGGTTAGACAAATGTGCACTGGTCCATCTCAAGAGAGGACGATGCGGGGACTATGGAGAGGACGCGCAGCTCGTAGACGGAAGCATCTTACATCATCTAGATGCCGGAGAGTCGTACACTTACTTGGGTGTCGAGCAACGCTCCACCCAAGAAGTGGGTGTAGTGAAAAACGCTCTCCGCGGCAAGTATCAGCACCGACTCCGACAGATCTGGTCTTCAGAACTGTCAGGGAAGAACAAGGTGTCTGCTACCAATATGCTTACCGTTCCGATCCTCCTCTACTCCTTTGGAGTAATTAAATGAAATCAAGAGGAGCTGCGACAACTCGATGTAGAAACCCGAAAAAAGATGCATCTCTATAGGAGTTTGCACCCTAAATCGTCCGTTCCACGGTTATATCTCCCACGACATCGGGGAGGCCATGGACTCTTGAGTTTGGAGAGTCTCCATAACAGGATGGTTCGGATCCCCTCCTCTGCATGGTCCGAGACCATGAAAGTGAAGGGGTAGGAGCCTTTTTGTTTAAGGCAGCACGCAGCTGCTTGCTACCCATCCCGATGATCCATACTTTGTATCTCGAATATTTATACAAAAACCCGTCCAAATACCCCCACTTACCACCCAAGCTGGCGTGGCGACGACCGACTCGGAAAAAGCTGCTACTTTTTCCGACTACCTCGCATCCGTGTTTCAACCAAACCCCATTCCCCAAACAACCCTCAACCTAGTCCTACCATATACCGAATCCCTTAAACAAACCTCCCTTCCTACTGTTATGGATCCGATATTTTTTAAGAGAGTCAGGGCAGCCATTAATTCTATGCACCCTAGGAAAGCTCCTGGGCTTGACAAAATACCAGCATTTGCTTTAAATCACCTGCCTATTGTTGCATACATGTACCTTACTAGGCTCTTTAATGCCTGTATGAGGACCACTTGCTCTCCGGCTAAATAGCGAATAGCAAAAATAATAAACATACAAAAGCCAAATAAAAATAAGACTCATCCCTCGGGATATAGGCCAATAAACCTATTATCATCTTTGGCCAAAATACTGGACTTACTTGTTTTAAGTCGAGTCCAGGAGCACCTAGAAGCGGCAAATACCATAAACCAGTGCCAATTCGGCTTTCGCACCAGTCACTCAACAACCCAGCAGCTCTACCGAGTGGGAGAAATCGTCACGACCAACTTCAATCGAGGCCTACAAACATGGTTTGTCGCCCTAGACCTCGAGAAAGCCTTCGACAAAGTTTGGCACCCCGGACTGCTCTACAAACTCCATATCGCGGGTTTTCCGACTCACATTATTAAAATAATCGAGTCATACATTTCAGACCACCAATTCCGAGTTTCAGTCAACCAGGAGTGCTCTCCCCTACAACCCATCCTGTCCGGCATCCCCCAAGGGTCATCCCTTGGTTCAATCATGTATAACGTATACACCAATGACATACCACCCCCTAACGACCACAGAACTACCCTGTGTTTATTTGCGGACGACACCGCCGTTATATCCACGTCTAAGAATGCGGACATAATGTCTAATCTACTTGAAACACAAACAAATATTACCATCAATTATTATAAAAACTGGGGGTTGACCACCAATATGAATAAAACTCAATCCACATATTTCACCAAGCGCCGAACTACAATCAATACCAAAATCAACATACAAGGCCAATCACTGGATTGGCTCGACGAAATTAAATACTTAGGTTACTCTGGACCGCAAGCTAACCTTCAAATCCCATATTAGAACCAATCTCGGGAAGTACTGGCAACGGACTTCCCGATTATTCCCTATCATAAAAACCTCCCCACTCAACATAGCAAACATAATCTATAAATCCTACCTCAGACCAATCCTTACCTACGCATTCCCAATTTGGTACCCTATCACCGCTCCCACTTACCAAAAACAACTCCAAACAGCACAAAACAAAATCCTACGTATAGCAAACAACCTTCCCCCTTACACCCCCACACAACTTCTACATGACTTGTCTGGAACCCCTACCATCTCCAATTTTATCCTAAATAGACTCCTACCCAACTTCGCTAATACCCTTGTAACTTCTAAAAATCCCGTTCTCTTAAAAAAAAAATTACAAAAATAACAAAAACCAAAAAAAAACACAAAACGATAAAAAAAACAAAAAAAAACCTACCAAAATTCACTATCAAAAAAAAAAAAACAAGAACAGAAGATCAGAGCGTAAAAAAAGCCATACACGCCCCAAACTACAAACAAAAGAGTCATACGTGCACCGCACAACCTAGATTAAGTTATCCCACAAAATGTATCATCCCAAAATAAAATTATGTACAACCAATAACTAACACTCTAACCCTAAAATCAAAAATTAAGTCATACAACTACGTCATCGCCTCAGAGCTAGCTATTCTAATAACAACTATCAGACCGAGATAAGCATCAAGAAGATGGACGTCTCAAGCATCTGCACCACTTACGAGGCAGGTTGATCCGGTCTTAGAGCTGATATACGAGCAGCGTGACGCCAAGAAGGGCATGGCAGGTTGTAGGGACAGCCTGCTAGTAGACCGCTGTATTACACAGGACTCTGTGCAGTACAAGCGGAATCTATCGATGGCCTGGATTGACTATCGTAAGGCATTTGACACAACATCGCATGAACTTTTGTTACATTTGCTCAAATATCTTGCTGTAGCAGAGCCACTAGTGAGGTGCATAGAACAACTGTGCCACTCTGGAGGACCCCTTCATCATAACATCAGGTGCACAGCGGGTTACGACAGTGCAGGTGGCATTCCGAAGAGGAGTTTTTCAGGGAGATTCTCTGAGCCCTCTCCTCTTCTGCATCTCACTGCTACCGTTGTCTGTTGAGCTCCGCCAAACTCGCGGGTACCTCTGTGGCCCACCTAGCAACCGGAGGCATAAGGTCACCCATCTATCCTATATGGATGACCTAAAACTGTATGCCTCCAGAGAGCGTGCACTTCAAAATGCTCTAAGGGTGGACGAGGAGTACACGCGGGCCATTGGTATGGAGTTCGGGCTCCGATTAAAGAACTTATATCTAGATACATAATGGCATTGATTTATTTGTCGCTGAAAGACTGACAATCTAAGGCACTTCTTCCCATAAGTTGCTGATTGGCCCGTCGGCGTATTCGCGGCCGCTCGTGCACGATCGGCTTCAGTTCGATTATCATAATTTCAGTTGACAGTTCGGCCATTAATGTCAATAAATGTTTTTCGTGTTCTCCGACTAAAAACTGGTGAAAAAGTAATTTTATTTTAAGTTGTGATTTGCTTAATACCTAAATAATATTCTCTATTCATATTTACACAGTTTAGTGACAATATATTTTGTGCAAATAAATAGTGAAGTGCTCTGCCGTTTGCAGAAAGCAGTTTAGAAAAGAAGAAAATCGATCGTTCCATAGTCGTAACATGATGAAGTTCAGTTTACAGTTATAAAGTAAATAGCAATTAAATTTTAATATCCTTTCAATACATATTTATCTTACTGTTTTATCTTACTGTAATATCGTATGCCTACATCACGTTATATAAATAGTCGGTAATGCAGGAATTGCAATAATTCATTATAATGAAACTATTTACCATTCTACACATTTTCTACACACACAACGCCACTGTTGCCTATGGGATGTGATGTTCATCTATCCATTTAAATGGACATTTAATGTGACTATGTTAGGAGCAAACAAGGTATATAGTGAAAAGATAGCCTGTTATGTATCTAGATATAAGTTCTTTAATCGGAGAGTTCGGGTTAGACAAGTGCGCGGTAATCCTCCTCAAGAGGAGGACCATGCGGGGAATTCTCTGGGGACGTGCAGCTCGCGGACGGAAGCATCCTAAGACATCTTGACCTGTAGACGGGGATCCAGAGCCCATTTACTTTCAGTCCTATGCATCTGTTGGACATACTTTTAAAATTAAGTCTATGTTATGTAAAATTTTCTGTCAAATCCATTTCCGGAAGGCGATTTGCGATACAAGGTGGCGTTCATCCCCTATATTAATTTTTCACCCCCTTTCGGCGATACACGATATTTAACATTTTTCAGAGATGTGTTATCTCGGAAACTATAAAATCTACATGGATCAAATTTTGAATTTTGAAATATTGTAGGGAAAATTGTAGCATCTAGGTACTTTTTCTATGTGTAGAAATATTATATCAGTTATGTAATAGTAGAAACATCAAATTTAATTTTAGTGAAAAAAATTTTCCAATCGGATCAGTCTGGCGGAAGATATAAATTATTTAATATCGGAGAACTTAGTATGCGAAATGATCTTCACACAAGAACGTGTGCTGGATGCGGAGAGGAAATCAGTAATTAGTGGGTAGTTAATGAAATATGCTGTGGATACTTTTGCTTATGATAGGGCAGTGTTGGTTGCTAATGATACAGATATCTTCGTACTGTCATTGTACTTCGCTACAATATTTCTTATTGAATTATGGTTATTCCGATCAGATAGCTATATATTATCTAATAAAATCATTGAAGAATTATCAATACATGCTGCAAAGTCATTGTCGTATGTTGCAAGTCAGCTTTTAGCAGCTTATGTACTCAGCGGTTGTGATAGTACAAGTTATCCGTTCAAGAAGGGCAAAAAATAGTACTTAAGACTCTCTTGCGAAACATTAACGCCAATGAAATGGTTCCTTTAGCGCAATACCCTCAGAAAGCGGATGTTTTTCAATTTACGGCAGCCGCTTCTTACTTTTTCAAATGCTTGTATGGTCATCCCAATTTTGAAGATAGTTTAGATCATTTACGAGCACATTTATTTAAAAACTGCAAAATGAATTTGAGGAAGTTGCCACCTACTGAGGATGCCTTCATTCAGCATGCAAAACAAAGTGCCTATACAATATTTTTATGGAAAAATGCTAGTAATCCGTCCCCTGAATTACTGAATATTCATGAATGTGGTTGGAAAAAGGAGCACAACATTTGGATGTGACAACCTGCAAGTGTAAAAATAATAGCTGCAGTATTAGGTTTGTTGTAAAAAATTAGGAGTTGATTGTATAATAAGCTGCATATGCATGGGAAATTGTAAATCTGACTAGAGTATTTACTGAATAAATTATTTTTAATCTATTTACATAGATAGCTTCTTTCTGTACGACATTAAATAATGAGTTGAATTAAATTTTAACTGTTTGGTATATAAGCAAATAAATATATTCCCCATACAGAATAAATAATTGTATTTAAAATTAATGATTATTTTACTTTACATTTTTGTTAATCATAAAAAAAAATATTGCAAATCAATTTTTTACAATTTTTTATTCATTATTCATTATGAAATTGTATATCGTTTCTTTTTAATAATTTTGTCAAGAAAGTAAGTAATGGGTTTTAATAAATCATTTTGTTTATAACAAATTTTTAGAACTTGCCACTAAAATATATGTTTATATGAAGAGTTTGTTAATTGGCGCTTATATATGAGACGAAATATTCTTGATTCAAAATTAATTTTCTCTTTGTACACAGACAGACTTATCCCAATGTCACAATTCTTTTCTTACATTAAATTTGCAAACGAGCATTTTTGTATACACACGTTTCTATTTGCTATTTTAATCGTATTCAAATAATGCCTTGCGATGTCGAATGATGCTAAGGGCGCGTTCTACCACAGTTTACAACACTCTATGCATGTGCGATCAAAGCGCAGGGTATCGCTCCCGATACTAAATAATTGGTATCTTCCGCCAGACTGATCCGGTTGTAAAAATTTTTTCACTAAAATTAAATTTGATATTTCTGCTACAATACTGCTCACATAACTGATACATAACTGATATAATATTTCTACACATAGAAAAAGTACCTCGATGCTACAATTATCCCTACAATATTTCAGCATCTCCACAGTTTTTATTTTTTTTTTTTTAGAAGATCAATAATCTAAATATCATTTTAGTACGCTATCGTAATCGTCATACATTATTTAATCTCCGTCTAAAATTTGATACTCGTAGATTTTATAGTTTCCGAGATAACACGAGATATAAAAATTAATGTATTGGATGAACGCCAGCTTGTATCGTAAATCGCCCTCCGGAAATGGATTCGGCAGAAAATTTTACATGACATAGACCTAGTTTTAAAAGTATGTCCAAAAGATGCATAGCAATAAGCGGAATTTAGTTTACTGGATCCCGGTCTACTGGGTGTGCAGCAACATCACATCCAGGATGTGCAACAAATAAAGGAATCTCTTCACGGCAAGTACAGACGCCTACTCCGAAAGATTTGGTCGTCCGAACTTTCGGAGAAAAACAAGGTGTCTGCTACTAATATGCTTGCCGTTCCTGTTCTGCTCTACTCCTTTGGAGTAGTCAAATGGACGGTAGATGAGCTGCGTCCGCAAGATGATGAACATCCATAGAAGTATTCATCCTAGATCGTCCGTTCCTCGTGTTTATCTCCCACGTCATCGTGGAGGCCGAGGACTCTTGGGATTGGAGTGCATGCATGGCAGAGTAGCACTTAGGAGCTCTGATACGTTCCTGCTGTTAGTGAGAGACCATGAAATAGCAGGGGTGGGCGGATTGTTTAAGGCAGCAAAAAGAGCTACAGATGAACTTGGTCTCGTATTCGACATCAGACGAGAGGCCGGCGCGGTGCTGACCCTGAGTCAGTCACTGAGCTTCAGCCAAATCGTCTGAAAGCCCAAATAAAAGCTGCCGAGCAGGAAAGTCTGTTTAGGCAGCATGTCAATAAACTCATGCATGGTGTACTCTATAAGAACCTAGAAAAACTGGGTTTATCGACTAAGCTGATATTTGCCTTCTTAAAGTCAGCTGGGCTTAAGTCGGAGATCGAGGGATTCATTGTGGCTTGCCAAGATGGTGTAATTAATACACTGGTCTACTGAAGCCGCGTAATGCGTAACTGCCCCCCCAATATTTTCAACTGCCCCCCAATATTTTCAACTGCCCTTCCAATATTTTGAAAGATAATTTTTTTGGATTTCTCCACCCCGCTAATCAAAAAATTTTTTTGGATTTCTAATTAACAAAAAAAATACTAGAATACTACAAAAATAGCGAAATAAATCGAAAAGACATTGACCTTATGCTAGTGAACTCTGCAGCAACAAGTAGATATAAGAGGTATCTACTTAAACCCGCCAATAACACAGAAACACCAACTTCGGCGGTTCTTTGTACCTTCCGGTGTCCTGATTGTTCGACAGAAAGCAAGAAACGCGGCACTTTGACCGCACCCCCCAGCTTCACTTTTTATGCCAATTAAGGAAATATAAACATCTCCAATATGTTCTTTCACAAGTAAGTTCGTCGCCCTATTACTGACCACAGACACGTAACAATAGCGTACCTTCGTAATTTGTAACCCTTTTTTAATTTACCTCGGAGCACTCTAAAATTTTGCAGGGGCTTTCCCACATTGAAGACTAGTACACCATTTTATTTTCCGCATATCATGGTAAATCATGTTGTATAGAGGGTCTTTAGTTGACCGATGCATAGGGTCTACTGATACTATGAATTCTGCTGTATTAAAAGTATTTTTGCATGAGTAAATTACATTTCTGTCAGTCATTTATACTTTAATGATTTCTATAAACTTTATAGTACATCGAACGATTGACAAAAATGACTAACTCAAAAAGAAATTGTGCAAACTTTAAACTTTGGTTACAAGTTTAAAATAGGCCAAAGTTCACGAAACAAAAAAGTTTAGGAGTTTTATGGATCTGCAGGTACCTATACTTTTAATTTAAAAAATCAATTTTTCTCCATTTTCTCGAAAAATATGGCATTTACAAAAAAATAGTTCAAATAAAAGTTGTTTCTGGCAAAATTATATTTAATTTGGTGTTTTTAAATTAATTTTATAGCAGTAATTTACCGAAATATGGCCATTTTTCAACGGGGGGATGGAATTTTTTTCTAAAACAAGTGTTTTAAAGAAACAAAATAAATTAAGCACCTAGGTGATGCTATATATTAACGAAAAACAGCATTTCTCAAAGAATAAATAATTACTGAGCAATTACAATAACAAAATGACGACATTTTGTTAACAAAAATTTGAAAACGCACATTGAATCGGCCATAACTTCTTTATTTTTTGTGATGTAGAAACAAACAAAAAATTGTTAATTCTTATTTTGAAGATTGATTAATTACCTTTGATTTTGTTTCTTAGAACATTTAATGGAAGTGTCACAGTTTCAAAGGTTTTCAACAATTTAAACTAAACACTTAATCCTAAAAACGGCCGGATGCCATATGCCATCTATAAAATTAAATATCTCCGAAACAATCAACCCCACACAAATATATAACCAAAATAAATTTATTCTCAGTTTATAAGCTTCATTTTTAATGTCCACCATATTTTCTATTAAACTAATATTTATTGAGACATTGGCAGAGAAACAAGAATGTTACGTTTTTTCTAAAATCCCTTTACATGCAATTTTTTTTCTAAAGCAAGCACTGTAAGAGGACAAAGAAAAATTGAGCGTCTGGATCATACTGTATATTAACGAAAAACAATATATGGAAATATTACTACTTACATTCACAAAATTGCGACGTTTTTATAAAAAAAGAAAATTGAAAAAGTACATTGTTTCTGTCATAACTTCTCTATTTTTTATGCTATAAAAATCATTTGAAAGCCTAATTAATAGTTTTTCATTTTGTTTATTAGTGTTTGTGGCCTAAGTGCCATAGTTTCTGAGATATTTAACATTTAAACTAAGTACTTCGTCTTATAAACGATCGGACGCCGTCTTTAGACTTCCAGATCTCCGAAACTACTAACTCTACAAAAATTAGAAAAAAAAAACGAAATTCATCCTTATTTAGTAGCTTTCTTAGTTGTCTCTAGCATGTTTTTGCTCAATGTAATACCTGTTGAGTTATTTCACGAAAACGTATTTGAAATACCACTTTTTCAAGCTAATATTCCAAATTTTCTAGTAGTTATAACTTAAATCTATCAATTTATATGAAAAGTTGCATAGAACCTTTTCTTCTTAAAATTTCGTTCTCTCTCAACTCCAATGTTTTTGTTTTTCTTGTTTTTTTGGTGCCGCCCCCCTGAAAAGGGGTGGCATCCACCCCCTATAAATTAGCAAGACCTCGCATAATATAGAATAGTATATTATTCAACGAGCGGTAATGTAGGTAATAACTCACGCAGATGAAAGTTGTAATTCATCAAGTGAGTTATTACCATTACCGCAAGTTGAATACTATAGTCTATCTACGATTATAACAATAAATATTAAATTGAGAAAATTTTGTTTAAATTACTCAGTTTGTTTATTAATAAAATTAACTGCAAAATTTAATTTTTGTTCATCCTTTTATATTTGTTGTCTTCAAAGATTTAGCCACCTTTATGCGGAGGTAGAATGTGATTTTTAATCGAAATAGTGCATAAACTGCTTGTAGACAAAAAATTAGCTTTGCTTGTCTTGTTTTTATGTTAGAGAAAAAATTAAAAAAGCGTCGGAAAGCTCAATCAATTCTCTTTACATAAGCTGTCTGCAAATTTTTCAGCAAAAACGATAATTATCGAGATATTCGAGGAAATATAAGAAATTACACGTTTTCCTATAGAGTGTATGTAAATCTTAATAAAATAATTTCTCTCAGAAACCTTTGTTTCGAAGGGCCAAGATTAACGGAGTGTCAAAGTAGTACATGATATTTAGTGAACATCGCATATGAGATCGATTTTAGTTAATTACCGATTAAATACGGTGACAAAATGGAGAAATTTTACCGAAAAAAAAAGACCCAAAGCCGCTCCCTCTAATTCCTTAATTTTTGTCGGAATAAAAAAAACAGTTTTAGCAAATTGAATCCTATTTAAGTTAACTAGAGTAGCCTTTTGGCGAAGGAGCCAGGATTAAAAAGTTGCCAACTGTAGAAGCTCAAGACACCTTTTAAGAAAAGTAATTTCATAAAAAAAGAGGGACAACCGCCCAAACAGTCTTTAAACTCTTGGCATAATTATTCCACACCCAGGATGAAGAATCAGGGGACGTACAGAAAACCACAAGCAGCTCAACGGCAGCCATCATACAGGAGAAGACACTAGAGGTAAAAGAGAAAAAATATGCAGGTAGAATAAGAAAATTTTATAACCTTTAACCCAGAATAAAACAATATTAAATTGGGTCAAGGGATATTCAATCCCTTTTATAAAAAAACCAATGCAACTTTACAGATCCTGGTCAAAAAAAGTTAGCCCCGTCGAGCGTCAAAAATATTCTACATGTATTTCACATTTGCAATCTATTGGGACTATCAGACAATGTAACCCACATAAGAATCAATTTATTTCTCCATATTTTTTAATTCAGAAACCAAATGGAGATTATCGGTTTGTTTTAAATTTAAAAGAATTGAATAAATTTGTTTCCTTATCACATTTTAAAATGGAAAATTATAAATCAGTTAAGAATATTATCCATAAAAATGCTTATCTGTGCTCTTTAGATTTACAGGATGCATATTTTTTAATTCCAGTAAAGAAAAAACACAGAAAATATCTTAGATTTATCTTTGAGGGTCGCACATTTGAATTTTCTTGTTTGCCCTTTGGCTTGTGCTCAGCACCCTATGTGTTTACAAAATTATGTAAACCAATTTTACATTATCTACGATCTAAAGGCATCATCTTGGTTATGTATTTAGATGACTCATTAATTTGTAGTAATTCAAGTAAACAATGTGTTACCGATACCAAGGTAGTTAGCGAAATGTTTCAAGCTTTAGGTTTTATTATAAATGTTGATAAAAGTATGTTAACACCTGCACATACCTGTAAATTTTTAGGATTTCTATTTGATAGTAAACAATTTATTTTATCATTACCTAAGGATAAAGAGGTAACGGCAATGCAAAAGATTTCAAAAATTTTGCATAGAAAAACCTGTATAATTCTCCAATTAGCACAACTTCTTGGATATCTTGTATCTACCTGCCCAACATTTGTTTACGGTTGGCTGTATACAAAATCTCTCGAAAGATTAAAATATACTGCGTTACGAGATAATAAAGATAATTATAAAAGTAAAATTTGTCTTTCGTCGGAAGTTCGTAATGATCTTTCTTGGTGGCTTCAAAATATCACTGAGTCTAAGGTTGATTTAGGATCTCCTGTCTTTCAATATGAAATTTTTTCGGACGTATCAACTAAAGCTTGGGGGGCGGTGTGTGGTAGTGAAAAGACCCATGGGTTCTGGACTCAAACGGAATGTAATTATCACATTAATTATTTGGAACTCTTAGCAGTATTTTATGCATTAGAATGTTTCGCAAAAGATAAAATAAACTGTAATATCTTACTGCCAATTGATAATACTACTGCAGTTAGCTACATAAACAGAATGGGAGGAGTAAAATACGTAAAACTACATAAGCTCTTTAAAGAAATTTGGCAATGGTGCGAGGAAAGGAAATTGTGGATTTTTGCATCGTTTATTGCTTCCAAAGACAACGTAGAGGCAGACCTTGAATCGCGTTCGCTAGCTATTGAAACTGAATATTCATTAGCCCCCGCTATTTTCAAAGAAATAGTTTCTATATTTGGCAAACCAGAAGTTGATTTGTTTGCTTCTAAATCAAATGCTAAATGTAAGAAATATGTTTCCTGGAAGAAACATTCAGATTCGATCTTTGTGGATGCTTTTACCAAGCAGTGGTCTTTTTTCTTTTATGCCTTTCCGCCATTTTCAATTATTTCTAAAATTCTTAATAAAATCATCACTGACGAAGCGCAAGGCATCTTAGTAGTTCCAGACTGGCATACCCAACCTTGGTACCCAGTATTTATAAAACTACTAATTAAAAAACCATTATATTTTAAGTCTCAGGCCCTAATTTATTTCTTTCTCCTTTTAGGGAGAGCCACCCTTCATGGGACAAAATTACCCTGGTTGTATCAGGGAAAAACATCCCAGAATCAGCAATTGATATATTAAGAGCGTCGTTGAGCCCTAGTTCTCTAAAACAGTATGATGTTTCTCTAAAACGTTGGTGGAATTTTATTGCTCCAAGAAATATATCCCTAAGCAACCCCTCAATGAAGGATATAATTAGTTTCTTTACCATTGAATTTGAAAATGGAAGTAGTTATTCTACTCTCAATTCTCACCGATCGGCATTAAAACTTTTATATAATAATATTGAAGATGAATTTGTTATTAGTAGATTTCTTAAAGGTGTGTTTAAACTTAAACCAGTTTTTCCGAGATATTCCTCTACTTGGGATCCAAGTATTGTACTAAAACATCTTTCTACCTTTTTTCCTTTGGAATGATTATCATTGGAAAGGCTAACTTTAAAATTGGCAGCTTTATTAGCGCTAGCTTCTGTCCAGCGAATGCAAACCTTGTCTAAGATTCACATTACAAATATACGGGAATTAGATAAGCATATTGAAATTGAAATTACAGAGTTAATTAAAACCTCAGGCCCTAATAGGGCCCAACCTATAATCATTTTACCTTTCTTTCGGGAAAAACCAGAGTTATGTGTAGCTGGTACCTTGCAAGCTTACATTAGAAGAACAAAAGACATCAGAGGAAACATACCTTGTCTTTTTCTCACGCACAAAAAACCTCATCATCGAGCCTCGGTTCAGACCATTTCGAGATGGGTAAAAAAGATTCTTCAAGAAAGCGGAATTGATACAAATCAATTTAAGGGGCACAGTACCAGACACGTGTCAACCTCAGCCGTGTTTAGAAAAGGATTAAATATGGAGTGTATTAGAAATACAGCGGGTTGGTCTAAAAATTCCAATGTATTTGCAAAATTTTACAACAGACACTTTTTAAACTTGCGTAATATAATACGATACTTTAATTTTTGTTTACATATTATGTATAATGTATTATGTATTATAGCAGTTCTTACACCAATCTTGTTATTCTTTCTTTCTTTCCTATACACCGTCTAGATCGCATTTAGTCTTTAAACATCTACATGGTGGTCTATAAGGAAGTGGTTCCGAAATATAATCACAGATTAAACGACTTACCTGTAAGGAAGTTCGATCTTGATTATATGAGGAACCACTTCCGCATAGACCAAACCCTCCCCTTTCCGGTTCTACCCACCCTTCTGTGCGATCTAGACACTAGAAACCATAATGGAGTGATCCGCGGGCTTGGGCCCTGAGTATGCAGATTTTGAATTTCTTCTGTAAACATAGTGTGTTCGTTCCCGCCAGAGGCGTAACTACATGGTGGTCTATGCGGAAGTGGTTCCTCATATAATCAAGATCGAACTTCCTTACAGGTAAGTCGTTTAATCTGTGAGTATATTGTGTATTTAGGTGTGAAAGCAATACACTCCCGGACGACGATGCCAACAAGCATCGAAGTCCGGGAATGTGCTTTCACACCGAAGTACACATACTATTTTTTCTGAAATCACAATCAATATTATTATAAATTAAGGAATTTTTATTAATGCATAACATTTCTTCATTACAATCTAACTGCTTACTAATAAATGCAATTTTAATGTGAATTGGTTTGTCTGCGTGTATTTATTTACTCTCTAAAATATACATAAAAAAACCGTACGGGAATGTTACTTTCCCGGCCTAGGCCTGGAAAGTAACATTCCAGTACGGTTTTGTTGATCGTTGCTTGGCAACGGATCTTTTCCGGCCTGTTTTCTGATAGTTTCTTAACAACGGACTAAAATACTGGAATTGTGCATTTCTCGATCTGAAATCGCACCGAAAATGTAGACATTGCCCATCGATTTCAGAAAATAGAATATTGTGTATTTAGGTGTGAAAGCAATACATTCCCGGACGACGATGCAAATTGTTGGTCAAGGCGCTAGCCGAGGCCAACAAGCATCGAAGTCCGGGAATGTGCTTTCACACCGAAGTACACATACTATTTTTTCTGAAATCACAATGTTATTGTAAATTAAAGAATTTGTATTAATGCATAACATTTCTTCATTACAATCTAACTGCTTACTAATAAATGCAATTTGAATGTGAGTTGGTTTGTCTGCGTGTATTTATTTATTGTTTAAAATATACATTTTTCTGAAATCGATCGGCAATGTCTACATTTTCGGCGCGATTTCAGATCGAAAAATGCACAATTTCAGTATTTTAGTCCGTTGCTAAGAAACTATGACAAAACAGACCGGAAAAGATCTGTTGCCAAGCAACGATCAACAAAACCGTACGGGAATGTTACTTTCCCGGCCTAGGCCGGGAAAGTAACATTCCCGTACGGTTTTTCATGTATATTTTAAACAGTAAATAAGTACACGCAGACAAACCAACTCACATAAAAATTGCATTTATTAGTAAGCAGTTAGATTGTAATGAAGAAATCTTATGCATTAATACAATTCCTTAATTTATAATAATATTGATTGTGATTTCAGAAAAAATAGTATGTGTACTTCGGTGTGAAAGCACTTTCCCGAACTTTGATGCTTGTTGCATCGTCGTCCGGGAATGTATTGCTTTCACACCCAAGTACACAATATACTATTCCCGGCCTAGGCCGGGAAAGTAACATTCCCGTACGGTTTTATTGATCGCTGCTTGGCAACGTATCTTTTCCGGTCTGTTTTCTGATAGTTTCTTAGCAACGGACTAAAATACTGGAATTGTGCATTTTTCGATCTGAAATCGCGCCGAAAATGTAGACATTGCCTATCGATTTCAGAAAAATGTTATTTAATTAATGATATGCTGTGAATCACAATTTTTGAATTAATTCAAGGGTCTGGTAAAGTTTAAGTACGTCCGGAATCAATCGTATTTTACACTGTTTTCAGCGTACATACCTTTTATATGTTAATATTAATCGATTTAGGTATGGATGGTTACTAGATATTAATAATAAAAGGATATAAAACTATGTATTTCTTTACTATTTTTGTACGTCAAATGTGGTATCCATATTATTTGGCGTACTTGGTAAGACACGCCCCGTTCGGATGTTTTCGGACATTTTCCAAATTTTTGCATAGATGTGTTCACGGACGTTGTAGTAATCGTTTCTGATAGTTGAAATGTTGTGCTTATGAAAATTATTTAGGGCAAAGACAAAAGTATTTCTTTCGGCAAGAAATACCTTTGTCCTTGCCCTAAATAATTGCTTCTTTATTTTTATAAAACATGCCTTATTTCCTCGATATAATCCAATCATAACTTTTTCTTCGTTTTCTACAATTTGCATCAAGTCCGGTCAGTTAGACTGGGCTATTAGTTAGGTTATGGCTTTTTTATTTTCCAATTAGGGCTGTGCACCGGAGGTCGCTAATTAATTGCTATTGCGTTGTACAACTGTATTGCCCATCTTTTCCATTATTATATTCCACTATCTCCTCACCGAGCACCCCATTTCGCTCCCAGGGACCCAATTCTTGAAATCGTAGGAATTAATTCTCCTGAGAAAATTTTCTGATGCTGTAATTCTCATGCGAATCGACAAATCAACAGAATTGCTATTCTTGAATTTCATAGGAATCAAATTCCTATGAGAACGACAGTGGGACATATGCCAAATTACATGTTTTTACTAATATTTGTAACAGCCAAGGAACAGATTGAATTATTAGTGATCTTTGTATATCTATTGTTGGCAATACTGATGACGTGATGACACTATTATTTTCTTGACGTTTATGTTTTGGTTTCCAGGTTAATATAAGAATGCGTTATATACGGTTTCTCAATTGATATTTTGTTACACAACCTCTCCAGTAAGTGAAGCTTTTAAATCCCAGCCCGAAGATGATGTAATGAATTTCCAAATTTTTGTCTTCAACGTGCTTCATAAAGAATGTAGATAAGAATCTTCTGGTAGAGAATCAAATTATAAGAAAGACACACTTTTTTGTTAAAATGCATATTTTTCGAGATGCTGCGAACTGAAAATCGGCATTCCTAGACGTTCATTTTTAAATTACTCGAAAAATGTGGGCTTTAATAAAAAAATGCAATGGTACAAAATTAAATCTTTTACAAAAACAAATCGAATGGTTTTTTCTTTTTTTTTTCTCTGATGTTTAGTATTGGAAATATGGCATTTTTAAAATGACGCCGAAACGTTCAGAAAAAATATACTACGTTAAAATCTAAAATTACTCAAAATCTACACTATGAGAAAAATTGTAAAAATTAAAGGTATCGAAATTTTCTTTCGATTGAGAGATATTACGACCTTTTATAATGAAAACCAAAAAAGTTTCAAACAAAAAAGTAGCGCGTTCAAAAATTTATGGGCCATTTTTTTTTTAGTCTTATTGCTCTAATTTCTTATTAATTCAAATTTTTTAAAAATCCTTCTAGGTATTGTTAATACATATTATTATTAACATGCTCAAATTTTTTAGAATTTCTAAAAGAATTATAACGAAAATTTTCATAATTTTTTGAAAAAAATCGGATTTTTGGAAATTGCTCAGAAAATATTTTTTTTATAAAAAATAGTAAGAGGACAAAAATGAAGCTTATATAAAAAAAAAAAGTTTGTTTTTTTATACTATATATTACTATATATTTTTCCTACGACAAACTGTTCCAGAGATATAAAGGTTTAAAGATGGCGCTTGAGCGCATACGCAAGAAAATGATGTATTTAAAATTGAAATATCTCAAAAACTAGAAGATTGGTACAAACATAATATAAGAATGAAATGAAGCTTATAAAAAAACGAAGAGTTTGGGTTTTTATTTTTTTTGCTACGACAAACTATTCCAGAGATATGACGGTTTTAAATAATGTTGACTTTTACTTTGTACGCGCATATTAAATGTCTATAGAAGGTAGAGAAACGAGCAATAGCCGTCTATTTTTTCGAAGAGTACGCGGAAAAAGCGGGTTGCATTGCACTTTAGCATGTTTAGAGTGCAGATTAAAAATATTATTTAATTAATTTACTTAATTGTATTAATTCGATTTATTTATAACAATCTGTATTTTTAATAAAATTAGACATATTACTATACTTTTTTGTGACCACTTTTAATCCACCATTTGTTAAATACATTTAGACCTCGTAATCATATTTAGCGACCTAAAAAACATAAGTATATGGATTTTCATCAATTTATTTGTAACATTAGAAGAATTATTAATTTTTCAGTATTTAAGGGTGGTTTCAACCCTTAATATTTTCGTCTTTCCTGTGTTGTGACCTCATAATCATATTCAGCGACCTCAATAACATAAGTATATGGATTTTCGTGTTTATTCGTAAAATTAAAAGACATTAATTTTTCAGTATTTAAGGGTGATTCCAACCCTTAATATTTTCGTCTCATAAGTCTTGATCTCACAGTCATATTCCTCTAAAACATAAGCATATGGATTTCTGTTAATTTATTCGTAAAACTAGAAGAGTTATTAATTTTTCAGAAACCACCCTTAAACATAAAAAGGAGGTGATGCGAAAATATAGATTTTGATGTACATATTTTATAAAGCATATTGCAAAAAAATTAAGGAAACTCCTTTCATCGTTTTCGGGTTGGGAATTTTACCATTTTTACTGCTTCGCTTACTGTACTCTTTGTTAAAAAGTTTTTATTTTAATAAAAACACTCTTTTTTAAAAGTGGTTAAAAATGAACAAATATCGAAAGAAAAATAAATAATTGAATGTGATCAAAAATATTTAGTGAAATCTAAGATTATTTTTAATTTGTTGTTGCAGTCTTTCTTATTCAACACCTAATTCTAGATTTAGATTTGCACATACTAGTTCAGCTGGTATAATATTAACATCGTCTTCCAATAAGCCAAAATCTAGTTCTTCATGTCCCATAATTAACGTCGCAATATGTACACATAACCTAAAAGTAAAATTTATTGAGAATTTTCGAATTCCCCGTTAAAAACCCTTGGGAATTTTTTCCATCAATATATAATTCTCATTCAAATCAACAAATCAAGAGAATTGCTATTCTTGAATCTCGTAGGAAACAATTTCCTATGATAATGACAGTGGGACGTATATCAAATTATATGTTTGTACTAATATTTGCAACAGCCAATGAATAGACTGAATGTTTAGTAATCTTTGTTAATCTATTATTAGCAACCATGAAGACACTATTATTTTCTTGAAGTTTAAGTTCTGGTTTTCAGGTTAATATTCTTTAGCTAATCCCGTTATGAAATGTCAAATTTTAAACGCATTTTTGACGTTACGAAACGTCACATTTTTCATAACTGTCAGTTTCATTACATAACTAGTGATGCAATGAATTTTTACATAACTCATTATTAAACCCATCATCTAGAGAAAGACTAAGACTAAGAAAAAAACACTTTATTAATTAATTAGAACTCAAAACATAATTATTAATTTAATTTGTTTGCATATACATTAACAACAAAATTACTACAAACACAGTTACTAAAACTTATCCCTGAGCCTGACGGAATATTTATTTCTTTTTTTGTAATAGTTATTTCAGAATATCCCTCCTCGTTATAGACCGACTCTGATTGATTTGCTTCTTTTGAAACAACTACCTCAGAATGTTCTCCTCGTATGTTACTTGCAATTCTTTTCTTGTTGGCCAAAGAATTTTCGAGGTAGCCTTCTGCTACGGTATTGGATTTCCAGCCCCCATGCTGCTTAATTTTTAATATGTCAGCTTCCGAATCTGCGAGCAGGGACGCAGATGACCGCCGGAAGCAATGTCCAGCAGCATTTGGTAAACCAAGATGTTGTGCAATTAATTTTGGTAAATATCCAAATGTATTTATACCTACAGGTTGTACTCCACATTTGTTATTATTGTATTTGACAAAAAGACGGTCATGCTTTGTATTTTGTGGTCGCAGGTTGACATATTTTCGAACAATATCTACTAAATTTTCTCTGTATTCAGAAATATTGCTATTTATGACCACAAATTCCCGTATTACATTTGTATTTGTGTTTGGAATAGTAATTTTAAAAAAAGTTCCTTCATCCACAACATTTCTGATGCGCATGTCACACAGTTCCGCTTTTCTACAAGCACCGGCAACTCCAATAATCATTGCTACCTAAAATAATCAATAAATTAAAATCTCTAAAGTTTCAAATACAGTGACAATACAAACCTTTCAAAATTCAAAAATTTCCCGTCATCAGCATTTCTAATAAAATTTTCAAAGTTTTCTCTTGTCAAAATAATAGATTTTTTAGCGTGATAACCTGCAGATTTTCTCTTCAAAAATGCTATTAATATGGTATATTTTTTTATGTCAATGTTTCTTTTGACATTTAATTCTGCCTTTAACATTGAGTAGGTAGTCCATATTGTAGATGCTTTGTGCCTAATTTTTCATCGTTTCAAAGTACGCTAAGAGAACCTTTTCACAAACATTTTCTACTCCTTTTTGTTGTCACCAATTTTCAAATTTCTTGTATGCTTCTTCATATCTGCTTTTTGATTTTCTAGGTATAATTGAATCTACTGCTAATTTAGCCGATTCTTCTATATCACATCAATATTCGTATCTGAATCAACCATTATCGATTTAATTTTCTTCAAAAAATTCAACGAATTGACATATGAAGTTTGTTTATACAAATAAATGTCAACCCATAGTAACGCTCAGGTAAAGCGATAAACACAAAATTTATTAGTGCGACTGCAAGCGTAGCTATGATGGAAACCACAAAATAGTATTCAAAATAAATTGTCATTTCTTTTATAATTATTTAGAGTGGGATTAGATAAAATTTTGTACTTAACATGTTATGAAAACAGTAATTTTACTTGACTCATGTAATTTGCAAAACTCGCTCGCTTCGCTCGCTCGTTTTGGCAAATATTACATTCGTCATGTAAAATTACTCTTTTCATAACTGGTTACGTAAATAACTATTGTATTTAAGTTTGTTAACTTATCATGGTTTTACAGTTTATTTTTTGTCAATAATACAGATATGAAATTAAAATTTCTTTACTTAACTCTACGCAACTTCTCCTTATTAAGAATCTTTATTTTAATAAAAACACTTTTTGTAATAGCGGTTTAAAATGAATAAAGATAATAAAAAAAGCAAGCGATTGAATGTGATTAAAAATATTTTAGTTAATTCTAAAATTATTTATAATTTGTTGTTGCAGTCAAGATCTTCAGCACCTAAATCTGGATTCAGATTTGCACACACACACACACACACACCTCAGCTCATCTTCAAATAATCCAAAATCTAATCCCTCATCTCCCATAATTAAGTTCACAATCTGTATACATAACCTAAAAGTAAAATTTATTAAGAAAATTTTCGAATTCCCCATCAAAAACCCTTGGGAATTTTTTCCATCAATATCGAGAGAAATATTTCCTACGATTTTTTTCAAGAATACAGTTGTACTTAAATCTCACAAAATCGTGAGAAAATGACGTAATTATCTCATGAGAATTAATTCCTACGATTTCAAGAATTGGGTCTCAGAAGTCCCGTAACTTTCGTAATTTTTTTCTCAATACTTTATGGTTCATCCAAAAATTTTCTTTCTGCTCTATTAAACATGTTCTTTTCATAACTCATTGTTAAAATCGGATGTACTTAAACCATAATTCAAATAAAGTAATCAAAACGAGGGAAAAGTTGCAGCAAAGCGATTTTTAAAAAATAATTACCAGGAAATTGCAATGGTAAAGAACATAAATATTCTAATATGTATAAGCCACAAAAGTAGATAAAAGTTGTTTGAAAATCAAAGCTCATTCGACAATTTAGGAAAAACGCAACGGGAAATATGGTGTAGAATATATAAATAGAAAAATTCCCAATAATTTAGTTTGCAATAATACGTGAAATGCCGAACCAGAAAATAGGAAACACAGATTAGGCAAATGACCAAGCTTGCAGTAAATATCAATGTTTGTAATTGAGGCTAATCTACATTGATTTTGCGAATGTAATTAAGAACATTGAAGCAATGAAGCTTGGTGTTAAAAAAGCAAACCATTTTAATGTAAAGCAGGTAGGAAACTATTGGACTACTTATCGCATTAATGTATTATATTCCAATATTTCTCTTAGTTCAGTAAATTCAGCACGAGATTTACATGCATGTTGCGTAGTCAATGATTTTTTTTTTTTTTGATAGGGGAGTCGGTCGTGAGTGTAAAACTGAGTTTCCACACATGGAGGTGTTTTGTCATTCTGCCGCCATCTACAAATATGCACCCTTATTTTGAAGATGGAGGCAGAATGACAAAACATTCGTTTTTTACTTATCCTCGTAACCGTTAACAACCAAATGAAAGACTATTAATAAGACTTTCAAACTATTTTTTTGTCTATTTCTATAGCACAATAAACCGCTGCCCAAGGAATCATTACTTCCACATCGGGATTTTCCATCCAAGTCTCTCACAATGAAAAAATTTTGTATGTGGAAATAATTGTTTATGGAACTTTAATAATATAATGTTTGAAACCCATAAAACGATATCGGCAGTGGGGTGGGGGTGGTGATAAGGGGGTGTTAGTGGGAATAGATGAAGTAAAAAAATATTTTGAGGTTTTTGGTTCTTGTACACACACTAAATCACAAATTTTTTCACCCCCTTTAATAATGGGTGGTAATGGGAGTGGCTAATGCCAAAATTTTTTTTCAGACCTTATAGCTTGATTTACCTATTTACCCCAATTTGCCTCCAACGGAATACGATGAAAATATAATTTAGTTCCAGATCATGTTAAAGTACATGGGTGTACCTAATTTCAAGGCATTATCTTAAACGGTTCCAGAGTAATCGTGCGCACAAAAAAAGTTACAGACAGACAGACCGACCGACCGACAGACAGAAATTTTTTGTTCGCTCAAACTTAAAATCTCAACGTTTAATGAAATTCTAAGCCTATTTGAACAATAAAAGCTTTCAAAATTTGTATTGTCGTTAGTATACTTCCACTGGATGTGGAAGTAAAACAAGAAAGTTATGACAGAAACGATGCACTCTTTCACATTTTTTTAATAAAAGCGTCGCCATTTTGTTAATGTAAGTAGTCAGTAATTAAAAAAATATATTTCCGTATACTGTTTTTCGTTAATATACAGTATTATCCAGGCGCTCAATTTTTTTCTTGTCCGCTTGCGCTTACTTTAGAAAAAAATTGTATTTTAAACTGTAAAGGTACCTATTTTAGAAAAAAACGTAACATCCTTGTTTCTCTGCAAATATCTCCATAAATATTAGTTTTAGAGAAAATATGGTGGACATAAAAAATGAAGCTTATAAACTGAGAATGAATATATTTGTTTAAATGTTTCTGTGGAGTTGATAGTTTCGGAGATATTTAATTTTATAGATGGCATTCGACCGTTTTTAGAATGAAGTATTTAGTTTAAAATGTTGAGTATCTTAGAAACTATGACACTTCCATCAACAATTCTAAAGAACAAAATTAAAGATAATTAATGAATCGTTAAAATGATTTTTTTTTGTTTCTACATCACGAAAAATAAAGAAGTTTTTCATATTTCATATTTTTTCTAACAAAATGTCGCCATTTTGTTATTGTAATTACTTAATAATTAATTTTTTTTTCAAAAATGCTGTTTTTCGTTAATATAGAGCATCACCTAGATGCTCAATTTTTTATGTCTGTTTAAAATACTTGTTCCGGAAAAAAAATTCCATCCGCCATAATAAAGCCGTCATTTTGAATTTTTTAATTTTAATTTCAATTTCCTAATCAGTGATCCCAAAAACATAACTATCCTACGTGTCAAAAATAAATTAGTAATACTTTTTCAAATATTGAATATTTAAATTTAGGTTTTCACCCCTTGAGAGTAAGAGCAAGTATCCGGCCATATAGAAACTGAAGACGATACCTTTTACTACAATAATATCCCATAAAGTAAAATACCATTACATATGAAATTATTCCGAAATTTTACATATTTCTTACCTCTAGGGAGTCTACTACCCAGTAAACACACTCTGCCACATCCACATTATAGCCACTCACATTTTAGTGGATTTTGTAAATGGCAAAGCATCACATCACTGTGATGACACTCTTTGGACCGTTTCAGAACGTTCACATTATAACCACTCCCATGTCAGTGGAGATTGGGATGTCCACAATCACCACATCATTTTAATGATACATTTTAAAACGTGGATGTAACTAACTGAGCCACCACTCACTTTGGTGTCACCATCTCTTACTAAATAGTGACCACCGCCGGCAGCGCCACTAGTCTAGTACTACTACTGGAATTTTCTTTGTTCTACTCTTCAGTCATCTGTTATCTCCAGTTTATACTTGTCTGTGTTCTATTAACGACGTTGACGTCAATAAACTTTAGTTTTAATGTTTTTGGTTTTTGTTTGGTAAATATCAACACATTTTTACGTAAAGGTAAGTACTTACTTGTATTAGCTGCATTGTTACTATGAAATGTTGTATTCTTATTTTATACCTTGCCTGTAATTTTCATGTTTGGTGACATATCGAATGACATCATTAAAATTCAAGGGAAAAAAGCTAATTTATCATTTAACATAATATATTGGTTAACACTGGTTATTTATTTTTCAATTACAGAATACTTTCGAATTCATAATTTAGTTTTTGTACCACATATTAGGTATACCAATAGGTACAGTACAGTGTTGTCTCTATGTCATCCATGCGGCGTGCCCCATTTAAATAAATATAGATTTATAAGCAAATATCAAACGATTATGTATGAACTGCCTTTTTATATATTTTCCGAAATCTCAAGAAAAATTTAAGGTGAAGGTATGTAAATCGAATGTGAAATATACTTTTTTGTGTAAAATTTCAGCAATATCAGGCTACTTTGATGAAATGTTTTGTCTGAAGTAAGCCATTAAAATAAAAATGAATTGTGAATAAATTATGATGCTTTATAATGTATATTATAACAACTTGAATGTTACCGCTGAGTTAATTTTAAAATAAATGAAAAGAATCTATTTTGCAACAAATAAATCTTCTTTTATATTACGAAAAAAATAACTCAATGAAATAACGATGAAAGATTTATATTTATACCCAGCTCCAATATAAAATGATTAATTTTGAATAAATTATGTTTCCTCATATTGAATTTTTTATTGTTTTTAATCGAAAAAAATTATTTCATCAAAGTCGGCTGACGTTTTATACTTAGGTAGTGTATGATTTTACATTCTGAACAACTTTTCTCTTTATTTTTTTTCATTTAGAAAAATAAAGGTGTACTTATTTCTTAAATATTTGTTTACAAATCACCCTGTATTAGAATAATTTTAGGTATGCAGGAGGATTTTGAAACAAATATTTAAGAAATAATATAAGTTCACCTTTATTTTTAAAATGAAAAAAAAAATGAGAAAAATTTTTCAGAATGTAAAATCACACATACACAAGGTATAAAATGTCAGCCGACTTTAATGAAATAATTTTTTTCGATAAAAAAACAAAAAATTCAACGAGGAAACATAATTTATTCAAAAATTCATCATTTTTTTGAGCCGGATATAAAATATTAATCTTTAATCAGTGATTTTTAAGTTTCAATGGAGCTATTTTTTCGTAATATAAAAGTAGATTTATTTGTTGCAATATAGATTCTTTTTATTTATTTTAAAAGTAATTGGGCGGTAACATTCAAGTTGTTATAATATATATTTTTTGTACACAATATGATCATATCTATAACACAAATGAGTGGTACTGATGTGGCTGAAAAGTGGAAAATAAGTAAGTCACTTTTGATGACGTGGATGAGTGCGGCCGTGTAGCGTCACTGTGACGACATTTCCACGTGGTTGCAAACAAGAATGACGACGTCACTGTTGCAAAAATCACATCATCACATCATCATTATGATGTTAAAATGATGTGGTTTGGTTTGCTGGGTATATTATAAACTCTTGATTTTAAATAACTGTACAATGAGACTAAGAGGAGTAAGGTCAGGAGACCGAACAGGCTAGTTAATCGGTGTATCTGCATACCGACCAATTCATTAATTAGGATAGTGGTTATTTAACCATCTTCTAAATACTCTGTTATAATGCCAGGGTGCACTGTCATGCGTAAGACAACATGTTTCTTCTCTTTTGCAATGAAACATTACCTAATTCATTACCTTCTTCAAAAATCATAGCACATATATTTACATTTCTAAGAAAAATATGGTATCCAACAAACTTATTCCCTAGAGTTGCTGCCCATACATTTATTTTAAAAGTATGTTGAAAATAGATTTCATTTCATACTGTCCGGTAAATTATATATATATATATATATATATATATATATATATATATATATATATATATATATATATATATATATATATATATATATATATATATATATATATATATATATATATATATATATATATATATATTAATATAGCTCCAACTTAAATAAAAATTAATAATTTACTTAAGCAAAATATTAAAAATTTTGTAAGTAGAAGCCTAATCTGTACTTATCTAACATTCTTCATTTACTAAAATTGGTAGAAAAGTAGGTTTTATAAGTAGATGTAGGGGCCAAAGTGCTTACTTCACAATAGTATCAATAAGTGGATAAAGGTGTTATGTCGCATTTTTAAAAAAAATTACTTTATGCAACTTTTGAACACCCATGATATAGATTTAACACCCAATAAATGGTGAATTCTAAATTTGTAATATTTTATAGAAACTTTTTAATTATAAAGGCGCCATGTATCGGATAGTATCAGATACCGTAACACATTACGGTATCAGATACTGTAATGTTCGATTTACCGGCCGCAAATGAGTCCGGGAAATAGTCATTTACCGGACAGTATGAAATGAAATCTATTTTCAACATACTTTTAAAATAAATGTATGGGCAGTAACTCTAGGGAATAAGTTTGTTGGATACCATATTTTTCTTAGAAATGTAAATATATGTGCTATGATTTTTGAAGAAGGTAATGAATTAGGTAATGTTTCATTGCAAAAGAGAAGAAACATGTGTCTTACGCATGACAGTGCACCCTGGCATTATAACAGAGTATTTAGAAGATGGTTAAATAACCACTATCCTAATTAATGAATTGGTCGGTATGCAGATACACCGATTAACTAGCCTGTTCGGTCTCCTGACCTTACTCCTCTTAGTCTCATTGTACAGTTATTTAAAATCAAGAGTTTATAATATACCCAGCAAACCAAACCACATCATTTTAACATCATAATGATGATGTGATGATGTGATTTTTGCAACAGTGACGTCGTCAATCTTGTTTGCAACCACGTGGAAATGCCGTCACAGTGACGCTACACGGCCGCACTCATCCACGTCATCAAAAGTGACTTACTTATTTTCCACTTTTCAGCCACATCAGTACCACTCATTTGTGTTATAGATATGATCATATTGTGTACAAAAAATATATATTATAACAACTTGAATGTTACCGCCCAATTACTTTTAAAATAAATAAAAAGAATCTATATTGCAACAAATAAATCTACTTTTATATTACGAAAAAATAGCTCCATTGAAACTTAAAAATCACTGATTAAAGATTAATATTTTATATCCGGCTCAAAAAAATGATGAATTTTTGAATAAATTATGTTTCCTCGTTGAATTTTTTGTTTTTTTATCGAAAAAAATTATTTCATTAAAGTCGGCTGACATTTTATACCTTGTGTATGTGTGATTTTACATTCTGAAAAATTTTTCTCATTTTTTTTTTCATTTTAAAAATAAAGGTGAACTTATATTATTTCTTAAATATTTGTTTCAAAATCCTCCTGCATACCTAAAATTATTCTAATACAGGGTGATTTGTAAACAAATATTTAAGAAATAAGTACACCTTTATTTTTCTAAATGAAAAAAAATAAAGAGAAAAGTTGTTCAGAATGTAAAATCATACACTACCTAAGTATAAAACGTCAGCCGACTTTGATGAAATAATTTTTTTCGATTAAAAACAATAAAAAATTCAATATGAGGAAACATAATTTATTCAAAATTAATCATTTTATATTGGAGCCGGGTATAAATATAAATCTTTCATCGTTATTTCATTGAGTTATTTTTTTCGTAATATAAAAGAAGATTTATTTGTTGCAAAATAGATTCTTTTCATTTATTTTAAAATTAACTCAGCGGTAACATTCAAGTTGTTATAATATACATTATAAAGCATCATAATTTATTCACAATTCATTTTTATTTTAATGGCTTACTTCAGACAAAACATTTCATCAAAGTAGCCTGATATTGCTGAAATTTTACACAAAAAAGTATATTTCACATTCGATTTACTTACCTTCACCTTAAATTTTTCTTGAGATTTCGGAAAAATATAAAAAGGCAGTTCATACATAATCGTTTGATATTTGCTTATAAATCTATATTTATTTAAATGGGGCACGCCGCATGGATGACATGGAGACAACACTGTACTGTACCTATTGGTATACCTAATATGTGGTACAAAAACTAAATTATGAATTCGAAAGTATTCTGTAATTGAAAAATAAATAACCAGTGTTAACCAATATATTATGTTAAATGATAAATTAGCTTTTTTCCCTTGAATTTTAATGATGTCATTCGATATGTCACCAAACATGAAAATTACAGGCAAGGTATAAAATAAGAATACAACATTTCATAGTAACAATGCAGCTAATACAAGTAAGTACTTACCTTTACGTAAAAATGTGTTGATATTTACCAAACAAAAACCAAAAACATTAAAACTAAAGTTTATTGACGTCAACGTCGTTAATAGAACACAGACAAGTATAAACTGGAGATAACAGATGACTGAAGAGTATATATATATATATATATATATATATATATATATATATATATATATATATATATATATATATATATATATATATATATATATTTATTAAAATGCACTGTACTGTGTGTGTAGTTGTTGTTTGGGTGAGTGCTTGAGATGTTGACAGCACTTCTATTTAGCATGCGAGGTAGTCTTGGGGCGCCAGGCAGCACGAGGGCTGTCAAATTTATTTTCTACCTCTACATGCACAACACAGGCATTCTCAGCACGATTTCCACACCAGGAGGATTGACTCTGCTCAGGGAAGAAGCCGGTTCAAGTTTACTTTTTACAAATCAGGAAGCAAATAAATAATACACAAGTTATGGTTAGAAACGTTTGAATAGAAACCTTTTATTTAATTTTTATATTTTGACCTGGGTTGAATTTTCTTTTTAACAAAATGGTGAACAATATCTCTTAAAATAACTTATGCTAATCGGCCTTTAGATTTTTGACTTGATAATGACCAATGTTTTTACCTTTTTATGAAAATTTATGTTCAAATTGAAATTTTTTTATGACGAAGACAAATTTTATGACAGAAATAAATAAGTTGACACTTTTGTGCCTAATATTCTTTATTTAGAATTTGATAAAAGCTTTTACCTTTGTGCTAATCCCAATTGACGTCGAAAGTTTGGTTGCAACCACGCGACCGTTCTTCACAAACGAAAAGTCCTATCGAAACAGCCTGAAGTTCTCTGTTGACACGCTGTCTTCAAGTCGGTAAGGTGATTCGTTAAAATGGTGATGTTTTGTTTTGATCCTGTCTGAAATTCTTGAAAATTCCTCTTGAAAATCCTGGATAATGATTGCGTTGCACTAATTAGGCACTTTATTTAGACGCAGGTAGGTGTTTTACCTTTACCTTTCGAAGCACACACTTTTTATTTTTATTTTCGAAGACGATACTTTTTTGTTGTTTACAAAATTTTTATTTCCATTTAGTTTACTAATTTCCAATTCATCAGGTATGTTTACTTTGAGTCAGGGTATATTAAATAGGTGGTCCGACTAAGGCACTTTCCTATGATAATCATGGCTTCATAAGTGCATGCTTCCTATTTAATTTAGTAGATGGCGCGAGCTTTAGCGTCCTACAAAAACCTGTATATAGGTACATGAATTTGCTTTGCTGCATATAGGGTTGCATATATTCACAACTGAACAGCAATTTCAGTTATGTAAAGAAACAAATATTGACCAGTTTCAAATTTATATAGGTATGGTAAGAAAATAAAACTTATGTAAAATATACAAATTTATTTGTAACAACAGTACTGGGCATAATGGGTTGCAATATTATAAGAACAAGATTTACATATGTTTACAAATAGTTCCTTTCTCCAAAATTACTCAGCATTCTCTATGCCTCCAACACAAATTGACTTTAATTGCACATCAGAATGAACACTTTGATAATAATATTTGTACTTGGTCCACCTAAGCAAGCGTTGTAGATTCAATTTTCAGAAAAATATGCTGCAAATTCTTCTACAGTGATCGGTTCACTGATTGATGTTAACCTAATATCCTTATGCAAAAAATAACCTCTATTGTAGGACCAAACCCAACCTGAAAATAGAAATTATACAAATAATTACCTACTTGAAAAACTAAATTATCATTTGGAAACAAATACTATCTAAAAAGCACTTACCGTCTTAAAACATGTAATTAATTTTTCATGCTGTTCTGCCTTATGTAAACACTAAGCTTCTACTTTCAATATATTTATGAATACCCCAATTCTTATTTGGTAATTTGACGTCACATTCTTCAGACAAAATTTTTTCTAGTAAGTGTAAATACAAACTCTCAGAAATAAGGATAAATTATACTATCGTGAACATCACTCATATTTAATAACTTCTTAATTTTCTTAGCGACATTTTTTGAAGAACAAGCATCTAATTTGCTTGGAAGTTTACCTTTCTTCAATCTTTTTCTTTAAAACTGCCGCTAAAAGCTTAAAATATATTTAAAAAGACGTTTTTATACCTATAGGTTATGTTACAAATATCTATGTAAATTTAAAACTTACAGTGTATATAACAACTCCATTTTCAGACTGTGAAGTAAAAACACTTTTTATATTGCTGGAGCAAAAATGTTTTTCACAAATATGTGGCTTTTTATTTCAAGTAGGTACTTTGTAAACTCCACATTTCTATCTCTTCAGTATTTTTTGGCACTAAGTGATAATTTTTGGTCTTTACAGTCATAAGCATAAGTACACAAATAGGCACTCCATATTTTCTATCCATGTCTTATGAAAATATAGCTGACTTTTTTATATTTAGCGCTAGCGTATTGAATGTATTTCTTCGAGGAATTTGATGTCAAATGTCACTGATATTTTGTTTGACTACAAGATTTTTCACTAAAAACGAAAGGCCGGGAATGTATGCAACACTGTATGCACGTGTGTACAGAACCTGCAAAATTATCTTTATATGCGTAAATAACGACAGACGCTATTGCTCCTGCCATCTATTACATTATGTACAAAGTAAGCACTTATGAAGCCACTCAACGGGTCCTTGTCGCACCACCTATTTAATACACCCTGCTTTGAGTCGTGACTATTTTTCAAACGTATAAATATTAAAACTTGACTTGACCAATCACAGGTCACAAAATAGATTTTTCAAAAACTTAGGTTATAATTTCAGCAAATCTTCAATAAACCTTTCCCTTTAAATGATAATTCACGACTGAATGCTAAAATATGGCTTCTAATTGGCTTGTTTTGACAATTTAAGAAAAATCTGGAGTCCTAGATTTTTGACTTTTGTTGTTCATTTTAGGAATTTTATGATTTTGAGCTTATTTTTAATAAAATGCTTATTTTTCTTTCTGTACTTTATTCTTGGCTTTAAGCTGATCATTTTGGTATGCAACATGCCTAGTTTGAATGATGTATTTTGAGGTTATCTGATCAGTTGGAAATTTCACAAAAACACTCTTAAAAACTAATTACAGCTAATAAAAACACTTCCAGGTCAAACATAAAGCTATAACGAATATTTTCTTACATAATACACATAGAACAACATTTTATTTAATCTAACATGAACAAATGTTTTTTCAGAGTCTCGGAGACCCTATACTGTGAAGTGTCCAGCCCTAACTATGAACATTGCATGTAGCAATTTGCATTAAAACAACATTGTGTAACATAATCTAACTTCTAGTAGTGAAATTACACTGAAAAAATCATAATTTATACCAGTTTGACAAGAAAATGTGATAGCGTTCCATACCTAGAAGTTTGAAAGTCAGCTGTGGCCCCCTTTTCAAGTCTTTTGTTGGAAATTACCACGCTGTTAAGTGAACTAAGGTATGTAACTTTATGTTTTAATGCTTTTTAGCCTATTACGATTAACATTTTACACAATTTTTGACATGGTTAGAATTTACCGTTGGCTGTCCGAGCCTTGTTTTGACCAAATTCATAGGAGCTTAAAATGTTTGTTTGATTTTGTTCCTTATGAACTTATAAGTTTATTATGAGTAATTTCTCACTTTCTAACATATGTTTAGTCTATTTAGAATTTTAATAGTAATGATTTTGTCTATTTGTAGGCTGTCCTTGTAGCCAGAAAGTACCTAGGTAGGTTCTACCCTGCTCCAACAAGCAAATCCCGCACTGTGGTCCTTTTGCCTGCCGTTGAGAGTTTTCGAAGCACTAATTTTACAATTAGATTGTATAGAGTGATTTTCTCTATAGGTATGTTACAATTTTTATACAATATTTTACAAAGTACATGTTTAATTACAAAATATGGCAAAGCATTTCTAAACCAGACCTTGCCTATCATTTCATTGTTCCTTCTGTGTAGTTTGAACATGAAGAAAGTCAAAACGCCATGCTATGGCTCTATATATATATATATATATATATATGTATATATTTACTAAACGTAATTTCTCTCTGAAGCAACCCTCTATACATTCATTTCAAAAATAAGGAAATTGACCAGACTACAACAAATTGCAAGTCTGGCGCGTTAAGTGTAATAATCACATATTACTACGAAACGCTGTAATTCGTAATTCGATTTTAGCAAACACCGACCGAAAGACTTATTCCTAAATTAAAGGAACTCTCGTGTCAGCCACTGCACACCACTTGCAGACTGCAGTTTCGAGCTGTTGGCTCTCATCAGTGCAAGGTAGGCATGCAGTGACTGGCAACGAGATTTCGGGTGACATGGTACATGTTCACAATCTTAAGACTGCGACATGCAAAATACATCGAAGGCGCCATCTCGCGGTCGCTGTTCACTACAATCGAATTGGTTAGCCTGAGATGGGCAGCAAATGTCCAAATGTTCTAGAAGCATATTTTTGACAGTATCACTTAATATTGAAAGATGAAAACAGTGGCGTTCTGCTGTAAAATCTAAACAAATAGGTATTTCATCTGGGAAAAGATTTGTTATAAAAAAATTATTCATCATTTCAAAGACTACTTTAGGTAAATTATCAGCGGCACGTTTAACATATCCCTTTTCCACTTTACTCATTTTGATCGTAGAATTAATAAAACATAAACCAGAAACTGATAAAATGATAATATTTTCACTCCAAACAATCCAAACATCAAAATATAGATAAAGTTTTAGGTAGTCATTTGTCATCTGATGCAGTGCAGAAGCGGGTGAAAGTTAAACCTAAACTACAAAATATCAACATCCGACGCTTTTACGAATAACTTGTGTGGCATTTTTTATATGGATTCTGATTGGCCAATATTTATAAGTCCACTGCCTTGGACCAATCACAGTACAAGCAATAAAAGAGGAAATTCTGAGAATTTTAGAGGAAAGCTTCCTTTAACACAAAGTTATATCCATAATCTCATTGGTTTTCCGGGTAGATACGTAATTCTGTCGCGTAAAAATGCCCGTTATAAAAAACCCTGAAATTATCAGCAAGTTGTTTCAACGATATTTTCTTAGAAGCTATTCTTATTAGAAAAGTAAATTGTTGTAAATTAATAGAATGTTTTATTATATCATTTTCACAACATAAAATGTTAAAATAAAATTAGTGGGAAAATCCCATTGTACTTAAAAAATAACTTTTTACATTTTTCCACTTCTGAACATTATATCACGTGATTGTTTTTTTTTTTGTTCAAATAACAACTTAGAAAAGATAGATTAAATTAATTTATTCATAATTGTACACCTATTGTACATTATTATACTCTTCGCAAAAACGAAGTATTTGAATTTGATCGGCACATTTCTAAAATCGTAAATATCGCTCGTAGAGAAAAAATTTTCATATCATTGTGTTAGTTAACGAATTCTGAACATCTTTCAAAATGTCCGTCTCTCCGTCCGTCTGTCCGTCCGTCACGTTCCTTGTAAGTACGATAACTTAAGAAAGAAAAATCCGATTGTATTGAAATTTAAAAAGTAAGTTAGTGTTAGCTAGAGGAAGAACCCTATTGTTTTTGAAGAAAATCGAACAGTAAATAAAAAAGTTATTAATTATTTAATTAAAAAAAAATATATTCTCTTCATTTTTGTCGCCTGTACTAAAATGGAAATCTTGCGAAATATTATTTCCATAATATTTTTTTTTTTGTTATGAATTTTACTAATATATATTTCATACAAGTACGAGTTGAAATACCCATGTATGATTGTCGAAAGATATATATCACAGACAATCAGCTTTCCTAGCAATAGCTGGTGGCGCAGCGGCTAAAGCTTTGCGTTGCAATCCTCATCTCTATAGAGATCTATATAATCGTTGCCACGACATAACGCCACTAGCGGACTACGTCCAAGACATCTCCCAAAAATTCTATCAATTCAAGCTGGGCGATAGTCCGCTAACCCGTAACATAACACGAATCGGACAGCATAAGTTTCGATATTCGACATCTCCTACCATACCAGGCGTTGCCTATCTTTCGGCAACCTCTCTAACCACACTTTCCTCTACGAAAACTTCTCCTTTCCCCACCTTTAATCCTCACCAAAACCTATAACCAACCCCTCTCTATTCAATCTATTTGTTTTTACCTTTTTTGTTCCTTCCCCATTTTTTGTCTCTAAATTCAGTCTCGACCAATAAATTCTTAACAAACAACAATTTCACATATCATTACACACTTTTAACTATTCACGACACTTTCCTGGCGTCAGGAAGACTACCAGGGTGGAATTGTCTCAAACGGGTTTTTTCGTTGAGTTTTGTTTTCCCGTGCCAGCAATCAAAATTTGTAAGTGTTCGCGTGTGCGCGAAATCGATAGTTTTACAGTTTTAATTTTAATTATTTTTAAGTACGCTCGTGTACTACGTTGCACGATACTGTTATATTTAAGCCTTTTTCCATTAGGTAGGAGTTTTAACTCACAATTAATTTTCGTCACCGCCAAACCGGACCCTCCCCGCCCAACCTCACACCCACCTCGGCGATGTTCGCCGTGGTTGTCTGGGTGGCTCCGGGCCGGATTCTGGAATGACGCATTATTGTATGTGAATATTAATAAATGCTTGTTGTTGTTGTTGTCGTTTTCGTTGTCGTTGTCGTTGTTGTTGTTGTTGCAATCCAAAGGTCCCGTGTTCGAATCTTACACAGGTTGGACATTTTTTTTTTCATTTTTTTTTCATATAATTTTTTTCACAACAAAGATGGTATCACAAAATTTAGGATGTCCAAAAACTAACATTATTTACAAGAAACTGCGAAGAGTATCCTATAGAATGTGTAACAATTATATATAAAAAGCTCAGTAAATAGGCGAAGAGTACGTTTTTAGCTTGTTTATGTTTCTAACTGTACATTATTTATGAAATTATTTAAATGCTGGATTTAACATATTTGAGGCGAGTACATTCAATGTAGCAATATGTACTTAAAGTATTTGACAAATAAGTTATTGAAATTTGAAAAAATAGGTAAAAATTAGCAAAAAAAGTTACTTTGAAATGCTATATTATCTCGGTCACTATTAATCGTAAAAATTTTTACATTTTAACGGGTAATACGCCAGCTTTCTTTTATGCAGCAATGTCTATGCCTAAATGTAACCGAAAAAAAGTTACAGGCTAAAATAAAGATAAATAAAAAATTGCATTTTTTCGTTTTTTTTTGCTTTGTTTTTTGGACGTATTTTTGCAAAAAAAAAACATTTTTTTTGACTTCTGAAGGTGCCATCTCGTTTGAAAATTTAATTCTCTACAACTTTTCTATTGAAGTGTTTATAGAAAAATTGCATAGTTTTCGAGCAAAACTCAAAAATGTGAAAAGTGGACCTTTTTATTTCGATCTCAACACTTTAAATGGTAGCACTCCGCGGTTTTCTCATATTTTGGGGTCAGCTGAACATAAGAAACAATAAAAACCCTTTAACGTTTTAGTTCCTTTCAACCCTCTTTTTTTTTGGACATAGACAATAGCCTAAGAGATTTAACCTAAAAATATAGTTTTTCTTCTTCAATGTTTGAGTCATTTTCATTTTTATACATATTTACAAAAGTACATACTTGTATGCGATGTCCAACTAGTTAAAAAAAGTACAAAAAAGTATAAAAAATATGATTATACTTTTATAATTCTGTGAGATTTTACCGCGAAACGAGCAATATCGTAATTTGCTAAAACGAGGCCCGCTCCTTATTTCCGTCATATCTCCTTTGCAATTAACGATA
Source organism: Rutpela maculata (assembly GCA_936432065.2). NCBI lineage: Eukaryota > Metazoa > Arthropoda > Insecta > Coleoptera > Cerambycidae > Rutpela > Rutpela maculata. The sequence continues at coordinate 97,198,380 of OW386290.2, read as the reverse complement.
AAAATCATCAAGATAAAGCACCTTAAGCCTCTTTAAGGTCAGTAAAGAGTTTGTCAGTTTTTCAATTTAAAAAAAAACGTTAAGCGTTAACTTCAAACACTTCTACCTCCTAAGCTATTATCTTTATCAAAAAAATCCTTAGTTTATTGCCATAATTTTTTCTCTCGAGTAAAAATCAGCTAAAATGCTTCCTTTAACCTTAAAGCCAAGAAAATGTATATCTTCATAAATTCTCAAAATACATAAGTGTAAAATCTTTTAGATAATGCATTCATCAGGGTCAAAAAAATTTGGGCGTATATATAACAGTTAGGACTGACAAAGAAACACCATTTCGATTTTTTTTTTCCAATTTATAATTTGGGATTTACTGGAACCAAAGAACGTTAAGTATTTTGTGTAACAAATCAAAATTTTGACTTTATTTTCCTTGTACGTTTTTTGACTTTGCAGGTATCAAAATTTGCTAAATGAAAATTTTAAGCTACTGTAATAAGCTTTAATTTGGTTCAAGGTACATATTACAAAGTGTTTTAAACCAGAGTTATGACTGTTTGAAGAGCCTGACATTTTTATGGCTACGTTCAAATGCACCTAACATTAACTGTATCTCGGCAACTATGAACCTAAACAAATTTTTATTTCATGGATAATTTTTGTTATTTCATAAGCTAACTTTTTTGTTATGACAAACTTTTTCGAGTAATTTGCTTAAAATCCTTTGAAAATCAACATTTTCAAACCCATATAACTCGGCGGGTATTAATAGTACGTCGGATGGCTGGCTCTATCGTTCACTAACCCAGTACCGAGGTATAACCAAATAAAACCTATTTCATTTTATTCAGCAGGAAATCACTTTTGACGACACTCTCCATTGGTCGAGACTGAAGTTACAAGAAAAAAACAAAAAAAAATGAAAATAACAAAATTCAAATTCAACCACGAATAACTTTCAAACGAAAAAAGATAAAATTATATATTTTTTTTAGTATAATAGTACAAACGATTTTCTTTAATTTGATGTATAATTTATTACAAAAATAATAACTTTAACATTAAAAAATTGAAGTTGATTTAGATGGTACACAAATTGTCAATTTGTTTGAAAGGTCTAACTCATTGTAACTCGCTTATGTATTGAGCTATTTGAATGTTTTATTCACCAAAAACTGCCAAATTTCATAGACTTCATTTTGTCTCAATTAATGCTGGGTCTAGCTCTGTAAATAAAAGCGGTACAGCCTTTTAAACAGAACGAAGCGCGCTACGGCGACGGAGTCGCGAGGCTTCCCCACTCATTCCCGGTACATCCCGCGTTCACCATAAATCGCGCAAGGCTACAATCAGCGGCCGTAACAAAAGCTTTAGAATTATCTTCCTTTATTGTAAGATGATAAAATTAACAAATCAAATTGAATAATATGATATTAGTTGTAATAATCTGCTATATATGGTGTCGTACTACGCGAGTGGTGCATTAATAAAGTGAAAATAATAGGTAGGTATCAGACAGATATAACTGATTTTCAGATATATCATTGTAAAAACCGCTGCCCAAGGAATCACTACTTCCATATCCGGATTTTCTATCCAAGTCACACAACGAAAAAATTTTGTATCTGGAAATAATTGTTTATGGACCTTTAATAATATAATATTTGAAATCCTCTACCCTAAAAACCCATAAAACGATACCCCACATCGGTAGTGGGGTGGAGGTGGTGACGGGGTGGGAGTGGGGGGTGGATAAAGTAAAAAAATATTTTGAGGTTTCTGGTTCTTGTACACACACTAAATCACATTTTTTTTTCATGGTAATGGAGGTGGCTAATGCCAAAATTTTTTTTTAAGACCTTAGCTTCTCTTGTCTATACTAAATATCAACTTTATGAACTCTTATCTGCTTGATTTACCTATTTACTCCAAATTTACCCCAATTTACCCCCCAACCCTTCGACGGAACAAGATGAAAATATAATCTAGTTCTAGATCTTGTTAAAGTACATATGTGTACCAAATTTCAAGTCAATATCTCAAACGGTTCCAGAGTAAACGTGCGCACAAAAAAAAAGTTACAGACCGGCAGACAGACAGAAATTTTTTTTTCGCTCAAACTTGAAATTTCGACGTTTCATGACATTCTAAGCCTATCGGAACAATAAAATTTTTAAAAATTTTTTTGTCGTTACTATACTTCCACTGGATGTGGAAGTAAAATCATGCCAGCTAGTTAAAGTTTTTACTTTGCTTCGTATATTTTAATATTTTCCATAAAATGTCAGAGGTAACCACATAATCAAAACAATTATTTACCATGCTTTCACAACTCGTAGAGGCTCTGAACGATTAGTTGGATTTTTGTACATAACTATATTTTTGTTTTCGTGTAAACTGGAAGGGTTAAAATCGGTTAAAATTGGATAGACGATCTAAATATGCTTATGTAAATAGGCTGTTCTTTTTTTTAAATAATACTATTCCTAGTGGGATTTTTACCATCTAGCCTGTCTTCGTTTTGATCAAAATTATCGCTGCGATAAATGTAATTGTTTTCTTCAGAACTTACTGGAGGAACTCCAGGTGGTATAAAAATGTCGTCACCAGTTTTTACTAATACGTGACTAGCTAAAGACGTTAAAAATGTACGTATTTCATCGTAGGAATAACCATACCCAAAAGAATAAAGCATATCATTAAGTTCTTTTTCTTCTGACGGCACAAAACACATAGTGATATGTAAAGGATTAAAAAAATGGCCTAAGCTGATTGTTTTTTTTTCCATAAGTATTAATATAAATTCCATTACTATAGAAATAACGTTTAAATCGAATTTGTCTGTCCTGACATATTTAGTATCTACGACATAAATGTTTATAACAAATCTGAAACTTCTTGTTTACATTTATGTTCATTCAGATTAGTGGTCGTGTTTTTTTTATAGTTTTAAAACATCCAGCTATAGCTTCTCTTAAGATACCGGCAGCTTTATCAGGAATTGTCAATTCATTCTCATGAACCAAGTTTTCTTCGCCTGATTCACTTGTGACTGACAGCAAAAATCCTTTTAGCTTTATTATCACTTGAATGAACTGTTGTTGTATTTTCTTTGTGTTCACAAAACACTTTGTTTGCTTAAATGCTTTTCTAATCTCTTTCTTATATTTCCACTGCTATAATAATCTAATTTTTCTTCAGTCATTTCTTCAAATATATCATTAAGGCGTGTTTTTAGAAATATTAGAGTTAAGAATTCTTTTTTGCAAAACAGCTGCAAGATAAACCTCCTTAAATAAAATATTTAACGCTACTTTAAATTCATTTTTTTTTTCAGTTGTTTAGTTTGTACACATTTAATTTTTTTTTGCTAATATATTTTGCATAATAAATTTTATGATAATTTCCATTAGCCCAAATAAATCTGAATAAATGTGTAACCTGCCTTGTATTTCTGTATCACAATGCGACACTGCAGCTTTGATATATATTTTTTTCTAGTTTCCGCACCCGTTCCTGTACAAACTGGTACTTAAAGATGTCCTTAATTTATTCTTCATTTTTCTGGATTTTCCACAAATCAGACAATGCCATTTTATTTTAAACTGATTTTTTTTCTTTATAACTACATGAAGGCTCACTTGCATTTTTTTATCGCGTTACTAATATCAGAGACAATACGTATTATCTTTGCTAATGTTATTTATTACAAAAAGATATCAGACAAGAATAATGAAATCGGTATCGAAGGGTGTGCAAATAAGTGCCACCACTTTGTTTTATAAAAATTTTAATGAAATTGCATATTTTCTTTCATTTGCACAATTAATAATAGACCTGATGCCAGTAATAGTTGGTTTTTTACCATTAGATTTTCACTGCTTTCAGCAGTTTCGTAAAACAAACATGTAGTTTTTCTCCATTGATAAAAATGAATCTACAATATACATAAACTGTAATAGCCTACATGTAAGTAAAATAGTATATACTTATTAATATTTATCCAGACAATAATGAGGCCAGCAGCCGATACGTTTCTTGATGGGCCGAGAAAGTAGCGGGGGCGGGAAAGGAAGCCTCGCGTCTTCGTCGCCGTACTGTGCTTCGTTGTGTTTCAAGGGCTGTAGCGCTTTTAGTTAAGAAATTAGATCGAGCATTAATCGAGACAAAATAAAGCCTATTAAATTTGTCAGTTTTTGGTGAAAGAAAAAATTGAATACCTCGTTATATAAGCGAGTTATGGAGACTTAAGAATTAGAAAAATGTTGCTGATTTGTGTATCTTTTTGAATTTTGCTAGTTTTTTTATGTTAATTTTTTAATAATTGCAATAAATTACACTTCAAATTAAAGAGCAATGTTTATTTGTCAAAACCAAAAAAAAAAATGTATTTTTATCTGTTTTAGTTCTAAAATTATATTTGATTGAAAATTAAATTTCTAAATTTCTTTTTTTTTAGTTTTTTTCTTATATCTTCGGTCTCGACCAATGGAGAGTGTCGTCAATTTTGATTTCCTATGTAAAATAACATGCTTTAATAAGTAGCGAAGGTCCCATCTGGTTATACTTCAGTATTGGGTAGGTCAAGAAAGAGAAGGCTTTTCGCGCTCTGCCCGACGGGCTATAAAGCAAATATAATTTGGGGTAGAATTTGACGATTTACACATTCCAACAGTCACTTTGTTTTCGAAACCCCTGCGTTGGGGTGAAACTCACCCCCTTTTTATTAATTTATATTTGATCCATTTTGAATTAAAATATCCAAAAATATTCGAATTCAAAACTGTTACAGAATTAGTCCGAAGTGAGATCATCAAGTTACTGTACTATCTTAATTTTTTTTTAATACAATTAAAATATCAGTTAACAAGGGAATGTACAAATATTCGTAATTAAATGAAATTGATTTAATCAGTGCCGAGAATTTCACCATGAAATATATAACTAAAACTTTATTTCAGAGTGATTTATTTTTACGCTGCCTGTTTAACAAATTTTTTTCGTAACTATGAAATTCAAATTATAAAATCCCACATGAACTTTCAACAATGGTCAAAAATTCGAAATATTTCCTGTATTGAAGAGAAAATATATTCTACACTTTTGATGCTTTATATGTAGAAAAATGCCACTCACTGGGGAATTAAAACGAATTTAATTTTAAATTAAAGGTTGGGAATCAATCATGCAAAGCCAGCCGTATTCACAATCATTCTGTGTAGGTAATCATTTATCAGTCAGTTATTTACGTTTGGGCGAATTTTGTCCCCAAAATAGCCACTGCAATTTATTCTGTCTAAATTTAGATGCTTTCATTCTTCAACTAACGCTAATTAATAATCAACATTGACTGCATTGCCAATTGTTATAGTTATATATTTCATTTGTCCATTTGTGAAACCAGATGCTGAAAACAATAATATTTCAATTTAAATTCTTGACTACTGGTGGAGTAAAAGGACTCAAATCACCCAAAAAAGAATTGTCTTCATTAGCATATCTTGCTGGATATTGTTTTAAACATTTCAATAAATCTAATAAAAAGTTTTAAATAAATCCAAGTTCTTAAAGACATCTGTTTAACTCTTTGTGGCCTAGTGGCTATCCGGTGAAACCGCCTCATATAAGAAAAAATGAACTTTGATAAATAATAAGAAATTTTGTAAGTAGTATTAGGCCAGGCAACGAATGATTATAGAGGGAAATGTAAGGGACAGAAAATTTGACTTCGGAACTTTGTTTGGACTAGTCTGGAGATGAACATATCAAAAGTCCCCACTCCTAGGTGGTGAGCGGGGGGGAGGGGGGCACTTTAAAGGTCCCATTTTTTGGTTTTGCGCTTATATCTCGGAAACTATGCATCGTAGCGGCTTGACCACTCTATACAAAATTGAAGCTGACAAAATTAGCTACAAGAGTCACTTACGTTTTCGATATGTTGTTCTGTTCTCGAGATATCCGCCCTCAAAATTCGGAAATTACGGAAAACAATTTTTCCGCGTCACATTTTTTGCTCTATTTGTTAAGATAACTCTTCAAATGTTGTTCCCACGAAAAAGTCGTGAGAAAAGAAATTGTAGAGCATTAAATTTCCTTCAAGAATATATATTATTTTGATTTTTGCTATCAAGAGTACTATTAGGTCGACGTCCTCACCAATAACACCTACAGTGGTTGTTTCAGATAATTCCACAGCCGTGCCCACAATGAGTACGTCTGCATCGTTTTGGGCTTGAAGCACTCTGATTCCCTTTGTCTGTAACTTCAATTTCAGCAAGTCGATGAGTCGGCTTTTGTTGAAGACGTTTGAAAGAAAATTTTCCTGTTTCACATTTATCTCTGTATCCTCACCGAAATTAATGTTGGCAGATTTACTGAGGCGGTACCTCCTTTGCTGTTCAGCAACCTTGGTACTTGCTGATGAAGTAGTGAGTAGTGTATCCATCAAAAAAAATTGTTTTCCGCAATTTCCGAGATATCTCGAGAGCAGAACAACATATCGACAAATGTAAGTAGTGACTCTTGTAGCAAATTTTGTCAGCTTCAATTGCATAGTTTCCGAGATATAAGCGAAAAACTAAAAAAATGGGACCTTTAAAGTGCCCCCCTCCCCCGCTCACCACCTAGGAGTAGGGACTTTTGATATGTTCATCTCCAGACTAGTCCAAACAAAGTTCCGAAGTCAAATTTTCTGTCCCTAAAATTTCCCTCTACACTCTTTTTTGAGCATTCGTTGCCTGGATTATATACCAAATCACGAGAATTATATGAAAAAAAATTGCATCTGTTTTTTTTTTTCATTATCTGAAAGAATGTTCAACCATAGAAAGTCATTTGAATTAATGTATTAATTAGATCAAAGCAATGATGTCTCAGTGTACCACTTGTAGGAATACGTATCACTCGAGATCCACTAACAAAAGAATTTAAAAATGCAAACCATCCACACGAAAACAAAATTTAGACAAAGGTATTGGTTATTCATAAAACTAGTAGACGAAACCATGAAAACTTCTTCCGATTGTATAAAACGTTTCAGTCTTCAAATGTGGATAACGTTATGAGAGCTACTTTTAAGAAACGAAAGAGTTCCCAAGGTGTTACCATGGCGTATTACGACAAATTGAAGATTCGGATCAACGCCGAAAAGTCTGAGGCAATCCTCTTCATGCGCCGGCTCATCGAAAATCGTATTTTAACGCCACTTTCAAACGGGGGTAGAGAAATTTCTATCAAACGATGCGTGAGGTATTTGGGGATCAATTTAGTAGACAGTACGCAAGATCTACTTCATGGCCAGGAGTCTGTACCCGCTCCTGGTCAGGGGTAGCGGAGTGAATAGAAATAATAAAAAACTGTTGTATATATGGTGATCAGGCCGGCAATCACATACGCGGCGCCGGCATGGTGCAGCATGCTGGCCACGACAATGCGCAAATTTAAAGTTCTAGTACACAAATTTATGCGCCTTATTTCAGACTACGATAGGTACACCTCCCTCAGAGATACACGTTGCCATGACACTAGCGGACTACGTCCAGGAAATTACCAAACATTTTACGTCACCAAACTGGGCGAGAGTCCGCTAACTCGCAACATGACCCAAATCAGACAGCATAATGCGATATTATTCAATCTGAGATACCCCTTACCATACCAGGCGTTGCCTATTTTTCGGCAACTCCCTTAGCCAAATCTTCCCCTACCTAACCTAATCTTAACCTTTATGAACTCTATTCTATCATATTTCCTAAACTTTATCTTTAATCCCCTCTTTCCTTTCCTATTTGTTCGTTTTTATGGTTCTGTTGATTTTCCTTTTTGTTCTTTTTGTCATTTTGTTCGTAAATTCTTATAATAGGCCGAGAAAATTCTTGAAAATTAACAAATGTCACCTCGACATTCTCGAGCGCGGTCGATTTTTTTTTATTTTGAAAAAATAATTCACAGATAATGGGAAAAATATAATCTGCCGATTTGCACAAGCCGAAGTAACAAAAATCGTCAATAAAGTTTAGCACGTGCAGCTGCAGTGAAGCATGTATTCCCCACTCCGCGCCTCTCTCTCCCTTTCACTCTTTCTTCACTCTCACTCTCTCGCACCGTCCCCACACGCCAGCCATCACGCCATCATAGCTGATCACAGCACTCTTGATATTATATGTGCAGTACAACGCTCTGGCTTGTTTGTGTTTTAAGTTCTGTGAATTAAATTTTGTGAATTTAATATCTGCTACGACGATGAGTGACAATATTATGAAGTGTGTGTTTTGTGGACAAAATACATCTCAAAAGATTGTTAAATTTATGTCGGAAACAATAAAAAAATGCAAGACGGTTTTGGAATATCGTCGGAGCAAACCGATCCTCAGGAAATCACAGATATGCAAGCTGTGGATGAAATTGATGACCAAATCGAACCAGACTTGCTGTATGATGATAATTCCACGGATGAAGATGAAGATCAAAAAAAATTTATTTTTAACATTTTTATTTTATTTTACTAATTTTTTGTGAATTCTGTATTACCCATCAATAAAACTATCAAAATTTTAAAATAGTATATTAAAGTATAAGTGGATATTAAGGTCTTTAAAACACGCGCGATTTTTCGAGCACGACGGCGCAGCCGGAGTGCTCGAAATAGAGCAAGTGTTTTAAAGACCAGTTATCCACGAATACTTTACGCTATTTTTTTTTATTGGTACACTTTGAAATCATAAATACTGGTATTATTACTACAAAAAATGGAAATAAGGATTAAGAATGTAAAATGGTTGAATTCGTGATGTGACATCAGGATACCTGTCAGTGTCATGAAAATGAGAAAACAAAAATTAATTTGCTATCTGTCACATAGGATTAATTATTGTCACTACAGTTGTCACTGATTGTATATTGCTTTAAAATGAGTTCCAACATTGATTACTTAAATAGAAAAGCAGAATCGCGGTTAATACCGCAAAAATCGGAAGACGCTTATAAAAAAAGAATACGACAAGTTCATCAAATGGATGGAAGAGCAAAAGGTAACAGATACAGATGAACGAGTTGTACTTGCTTACCTTTGATGTTGCCATGGTAACTTTAAAACACGCGCGTTTTTAAAACTTGGATTTAAACACTCTGAAGCGTACTTTAAATAAGCAAAATAGGGTACCAATAAAAAAAAATATCGTTTTTTATTAACCCCGACCATAATTTTTTTTTTTACCTCTTATTTAACTATTTATCATTTGTAATTCTATCAGAGAAAGAGATTACCGAAAGTATATATATAATATATGTGTTTATATGTATTATAATTAAAAGAACTAGATTTACGTGTGCAGAAAATAAAATAAAAAACTTTTTTACAAATTTCAACAAAAATTTTTTCAAACCGTCAGATTAAGAAAATCCCTCCAAATAATCGTCAGATTATTGATCAGCACGACCAGGACATCAAGCTGAACCGTCTGTATGAAAATCTGACGCGCTCGAGTATTTCAAAATGGCGATTTTTTTTTGTATTCTCAAAAAGCCGCCACGAGCTTGCGTCACATCGGAATCGTCAGTCTTTTGAATGGGAGCTTAACATCCCCTCTGAATATCTGACGCGCTCGAGTAAATTTTTTTTTCACCATTTTTAACCCTTCCGTACGGCCGCCCCCACCATGCAAACCGGCAGATTAACATACCTCCGTCATCGGAGACACGTGGGGCATATACGCTATCAATATCTGACGCGCTCGAGTATTTCCATGTGACTGTTTTTTTTTTTACATTTTTGAAAGCCTGTAGACGTTCCCTCCACCGGTGAAAGGGTATACATCATAAAAAAAAAAAATTCTTTCTACCATCTAATCTTCAAAATCCAATAGGTCTCCACGATGCTCGAGTAAATCCCCATTTAGCATCATGGGCTCCCCTATTACTACTCCAAAAACCCATAATACGATACCCCACATCGGTAGTGGGCTGGGGGTGGTGATAGGGGGGTAGTAGTGAGGGTGTATGAAGTAAAAAAATATTTTGAGGTTTCTGGTTCTTGTACATACACTAAATCACAATATTTTTTTCATCCCCTTTAATAATGGGGGTGGCTAATGCCAAAATTTTTTTTGAGACCTTAGCTTCTCTTGTATATACTAAATAGCAATTTTATGGACTCTTACCTGATTGATTTACCCATTTACACCAAATTTACCCCAATTTACCCCGCAAATCTTAGACGGAACAAGATGAAAATATAATCTAGTTTCAGATCTCGTTAAAGTACATATGTGTACCAAATTTCAAGTCAATATCTTAAACAGTCCCAGAGTAAACGTGCGCACAAAAAAAGTTAGACAGATAGAAATTTTCTTTTGCTCAAACTTAAAATCTCGACGTTTCAAGACATTTTAAGCCTATCTGAACAAAACCGGAGTGAAATAATTACTTTTTGCAATAACTCAAACAAGAGATAATGTTACATATAACAGTGACATACATACAACAAGTGACGATATAGCAGTAACGTCAACTACATTCCAAATATTATTTTCCTTCGTCGTTATTAGCAATTTTTTAGATTGACCACCCTGTACATTTTTCACTAACAGTATAGTGGGTTTTTCCTCGGCAATAGTGTCAACAACATTGCAAATATTACTTTCTACAATATTTTCTTAATTATTACTTAGAGTGACCACCCTGTATATTTTTCAGTAAAAGTATAATATATTTTTTCCTCGGCAATAGTTTCATTTACAATCCAAACATTATATTCTTCCGTAGTTTTTAAATATCTTTTAAGTTGACCACTCTGTACATTTTTCACTAAAAGTATAATAGGTTTCTTTCTCGGCAATAGTGTCAACAACATTGCAAGTATTCATTTCCACAATATTTCTTTAATTGTATTTAAAGCGACTCTACCTTGCATATATTTCGCTACAAGTATAACGGGTTTCTTCTTCGGTAACATCATTTACAGTCGTTGTTAATTAGTTTTTGGGTTGCTCACCCTGCACATTTCTCATTAAAAGTACAGTAGGTTTCTTCCTCGGCAATAGTTTCAACTACACTTGTGAGCAAATAAATCGACCCACTTCGCGTTTTCGACTTTGAAAGCATTTTCTTCAGGCAGCGCGGTGTATATCACAATTAAAATGCCTTTATGTGGTTGGAAAGACCTGTTAATAAACTTTAAAATCAGTGTAAATTTTCTAATATTATTTCTTTTTTTTTTCAAGTCAAGACAAGTTATACAAGAGTAAAAGTTGAATTCACATGCACCCGATATCCTATGATACGATGATCCTAATGTTTTGCTGTTGGTGGAATGATTTGAAATTAAGTTTTAACTTTTAACTTTTATACGGTGCAGCATCCCGGCCACGACAATGTGGCAGGAAATGCGAGTATTAGAACACAAATTTATGCGCCTCATTTCAGACTCAGAGATCTCTATGCACGTTGCCAGGACATAACCTCACTAGCGAACTACGTCCAAGAAACTTCACAAAAACTCTACCAATTCAAACTAGGCGGTAGTCCGCTAACCCGCAATATAACCCGAATCAGAGAGAATAATGCCATACTTTTCAATATAAAACACCCATTACCATACCATGCGTTGCCTATTTACCGGCAACTTCCTTAGCCACACTTCCTCCTACGACAACTTACCTATACCCTTACTCTTTGTCTTTCCTCAACTTTACAACTTTCCAGTCCTTCTTTCCCACCTCTTTATGTTTGTACAATTTTGTTCTTTTATCGTTTTTGGTCTTTTTGTCCTCTTTTTGTTTTTTGTTTTTTCTGGCCTCTAGGCTGAAAATTTCTGATAAATCCTAATTTTTTAAACTACAGCTTTTAACCATTTACAGTGTGCGGAAACTATTCAAACTTAAATTCGTATCCCACAATATATTTACCTTTTTTGGACCAATATAATATGTTATTACTCTTGTGAATTTTTTCGAAAAATGCATATTTTTCGAGATATGACAGCTCTAAAATTCCTAAAAGTGGATGAAAGGAAATGTAAAAGTTGAAAAAATAATCCGAAAAAATTCAGGTGAATGTATGTATCATCGAAATACAAGACCTTTTTTTTATTTTTAACTTTTCTATAAAGTGCGTTTTCTGGAAAAACTTGAAAAACTACCCCTTTCTTTGAAATTGTAGCGCTTTAAAAATGTGTAATTTAAAAATTTAGACGTATGCATTGAGGCTTTCTAAATATTTTTTGTCTCTTGGAATTTTTTTATAACTTGCTAATTTTCCGAGTCACACGCAGTTTTTGACGATAAATAATGTAGGTACTAAATTTTTGAAAACTTTTTTAAAATTTTCGATTTAAAAATTATATTGAATTTAAAAATTGTATAACTAGATAGGTTTCATATTTTTTTATAATAATATATATAAATCACGCTCATTTTTCGAATTTTCATGTAGGTATTTTATAATGTGCAGAAATATAATACATTATTTATCGTGAAAAACTACCTGTAACTCGGAAAATTAGCAAGTTACAAAAAAATACCAAGAGACAAAAAAATGTTTAGAAGGCCTCAGTGCATATGTCTGAATTTTTACAAATTTTTAAATTTCCTATTTTTAAAGCGCTATAGTTTCAAAGAAAGGAGTAGTTTTTCATGTTTTTCCGGAAAAACTCGGTGAAAACGCACTTTACAGAAAAGTTGCAAATAAAAAAAGTCTTGTATTTCAATGGTACATTCACCTGAATTTTTTCAAATTTTATTTTTTCACCTTTTACATTTCTCCTCCCCCTACTTTTAGGAATTTTAGAGTGGCCATATCTCGAAAAATATGAATTTTTTGAAAAAATTCACAAGAGTAAAAACATCTTATTTTGGGCCAAAAAAGGTAAATATATTGTTTTCTTTTTCATTTTTGACCTAATTCTACAAGTTACGGAACCTGCGATAAAAGGAGTGTTTTCTACCACTTCCGATGATTTCCTACTCTAACCTTTTTTAACCCCCGACCCAAAAAGAGGAGTGTTATAAGTATGACGCGTATGTCTGTCTGTCTGTGGCTTCATATCTCTTCAACGGGTGATCCGATTTTGATGCACTTTTTTTATTTGAAAGAGTATTTTGTAGAGAAGGTTTTTGTCATATTAGATTTTGATATTTGGTCGCCAACTTGATTACAAGCTTTTATTTAACTTGCCTTGTTCTTGTGAGTCAAATCTTGCAACTGAATTTTGCATTCGTTGCGTACGTTGCATTCTAAGAAATGGTGAAGGATTCGGTTTAAACTATACGTTTTATATCGGATAGGAACGACGCAATGAATATACACTTCTCCAAAAAATTAACGCACCACCAAAAAATAACCAAAAGTTTGAAGTTAGTTAATTTTTAACCCCCGACCCAAAAAGAAGTCTGACGCGTATGTTTGTATGTTTGTCTGTCTGTCTGTCTGTGGCTTCATATCTCTTCAACGGGTGATCCGATTTTGATGCACTTTTTTTTATTTGAAAGAGTATTTTGTCGGGAAGGTTTTAGGCCATATTAGATTTTGATGTTTGGTCGCCATCTTGAATTCGCCATGTTGAACTTCTCTAGAAAATGTTCGATTGAAGTAAAATTGAAAATGTGCAGACAATCATGGTAGCCGAATATGATTTCGGCCTCATTTTGATTCGGTCGTATGAAACTGGTACGATTAGATACATTGATCGGGAGTTTTTAAAAATTTTCAATTTTTTATCCCCCGACTCAAAAAGAGAGGTGTTATAAGTTTGACTCGTATGTTTGTCTGTCTGTCTGCCTGTCTGTCTGCGGCTTTATATCTCTTCAACGGGAGATACGATTTTGTTGCAGTTTTTATTAAAATTAAATATAACCCATAAATATATTTATAATAGAACCGGTCTTGTAGACCGTGTGCGACTAGTAGAATACAAAATTGGACCGCGTCGGCTTAAAGGTTAAAAAATCCTGTATGGGACTCGTGATATAATAATACGCTATGTTGTATGTATATGTTTAGTTTAAAAAGTATAAAATAAAATTAAATTACAAATTTAAAAAAACCCCCGACACAAAAATATCGACTAAATAACTAATATGAAAAAAAAAAATAAACACAACTTTAAAAATCATAAAATAATTTTGATTCCATATACGAACTCTTATGATTTATTTAAATCCAGCTCACATTTTCTTTATGTCCTCGAGATTTGCTTTCTTATACGCATGAATATGTCGGGGACTGCTGTAAAGACGAACTACTAAACAGCGGCTCCCGATATATTCATGTGTATAAGAAAGCAAATCTCGAGGACATAAAGAAAATGTAAGCTGGATTTAAATAAATCATAAGAGTTCGTATATGGAATCAAAATTATTTCATAATTTGTAAAGTTGTGTTAGTTTATTTTTTTTATATTAGTTATTTAGTCGATATTTTTGTGTCGGGGTTTTTTTAAATTTGTAATTTAATTTTGTTTCAACTTTTTTATTAACGTCATTATAAACACATTGCACAAGGTCGAAATCCATTCATTAGCACTCAAATTAGAGGTTGAGTGGACTAGCAATTGACATAATTTTATTGACGGAATAGAACTTAACATTGACGTTATTCAGCTTTCTGAACGTTGTAGGGGGACTTCGCAGCGGCATTTTCGTCTGACGATTTTAATTTGTGCTTAGAATGGTCTCTGTTGCAATATGTTAAAACGTCAGGTAAACAAAAAAATTTTTTGAAAAAAAATGACAACTTTGAGGGCGACCTAGGCGTCTGACGATTTACATACGTTATCTGTGACCTTCAAACAGGTATTGTGCAAATTTTCAGCCGAAGGTATGATCATTTTTTGAGCAAAAATGTTTTCATTTTTGAGTCGTCTGACGTGTCCTTTGCAGGGGTTTTGAGCAAAATCCTTGCAGATGGCACTTCCTGATGGTCCCCCCAACCACTTCTCAAAATTCCAGCCGGAGGTAATATCGTAGTACCTCCGCGGCCGCCAGCTCTCCGTCTATAAACTCTTTTGTTTCGTGAACTTTGGCCTATTTTGAACCTATAACCAAAATTTAAGACCTGCACAATTTTTTTTTTTTTCGAGTTAAAATAAAGTTTTCCTGTACTAAACCAGGTGTGGGTTGTCAGAGAATTACAAAGATTAAAAATTGACATTTTAAATAGATTTTTTATTTTTGATTGAATAGATAGTTATTTTTTGTAAATACATTCAATTTAGAATTTCTTATTTTGTAATATAATCAAAAAAGAAAATAAAAAGAACGCAAAGATTTGAAATTAACATTTTCATAGAATATTCTTCACTATAAACAAACAAAAATAATTTCCTTTAAAATATTTAATGAGTTTTTGAGTCAAAATATTAATATTATTAAACAAACATAATTATGGCATTATATTTTTACATTATATTAGATAAATGGAAAAGACCAACAAAAAACGGAATTATTTTAAAAGAAGTCATGTGCTAGGACTTTCGGAGTAATGGAGAAACGGATTATAGGACTTAGTACTCATTCTAGTAGTAAACTGACAGCAGTTTAGAGGACATAAAATAAATTGAAAAGATTGGTTCTATCATCTGAAATTTTTCCCAAGGTTTCAATTTTCAATTAAATACCGACAAATAGTATTTTCTTATGACAAAGAAGGAAGTATCTAAGTAAGTAAGTTTTGTTATATCTAGAACTCGAATTGCAATTTTAAAATCATTGATAGTACCATAGTCAATATTAACAAAGAAAAGTAGTTAGTCAGTAAACAATGTAAAACGAGCAGAATTAGTTTCTGGGCAAAGGAGGCATTCAACAGCTTATTGTTCAAAATATCTCTCTGTGTGTATATAGATAATAAAATTGCTACAGTGCTAAAACATTATTTATTGAGGGATTATGGACTAATACATTAAATCATCATGAAAGGGGAACGAAGGAAGTCTTTAACATTTGTCATAATCTAGCTTTTCCGTTCGATAATCTATATTGATTACACTTTATTCTCATATACTCATGAAAAATGAGGTCGTAAATATGTTACGCTTGATAATATTTCACTATTTATTTCAAGTGAAGTTATGAAGAACTGTAAATATATACCTGTCAAATGCCAGATCATTTCCACTGTTAAATTTACTCTGCGCTGAGGGATAAGTTAGCAGAATTTCTGACTGCTTTATACAAAGGAAAATGCGTGATTTATATCCAATCAGATCGCTCCAAATACCTATAGAAATGTTTTTAAATTTTTACCTAGAAATAATTTGGTTTTATTTCCTGTTTTTGTAACACATATATACAAAGTTAAGTCAATTTAGAAAGTACAAACTAATAATACCATGCGTGTAATTGCCTATTAGGCATGTACATTCACGTAGCGCGAGAGATATGACAACACAGCGCAGTAAACTCGTACGTCAGCGGAGTATCCCAACTCTCAGTAATTTCATTTCAGCCGGCTGGCACATGCGTTGTAATTCTTATTCCCTATGCCTAGCCCGCCACTACACACGCGGTATAAATAGATCACTGGACACTCAACGAGCCACCACGCAGTTTCGTTGATAAAGGTATTTTACTTCCACATTTAATAGAAGTATAGTAACGCAAAAAAAATTGAAATTTTTTATTGTTCAAATAGGCTTAGAACGTCGAGATTTTAAATTTGAGCAAAAAAATTCTCTGTCGGCTTGACTGTAATTTTTTTTGTGCGTAGAATTACTCTGGAACCGTTTACGATATTGACTTTGATTCACGTATGTATTTTAAGATCTGGAACTAGATTATATTTTGGTCTTATTCCGTTGAAGGGTTGAGAGGTAAATTGGGGTAAATGGGGGGTAAATATGTATAGTGGAGTGCCGTTAGATTTATACCTAGAAACGTTTTGCATTGTGTTGCTAAAACCTAATACTAAAATGTTTATGGATTAGAAATTGACGTTTTTTTTTATTTAAAAGTTCATCGAGATCTACAAATTCTTTAAAAAAATACTCAATTCACATCAGTTTTAATAGTGTTTGTTCTGTAGACAAAAAAATCGTACCTAAGCAGTATTGTAGGTCTGTGATTACAAATTTAATGTAAAAAAATTACAAATTCAAAATGTGGGACACAAAATGGTGACCAAAAAACTCTGTAGAAACAAACTTATTGTTAAATCACACAATTCATAATAATTTTAACAAAATATACTATTTATCTTCGACATATTCGTTTTCAACTGCGCTTATTTCTACAATAGGAAAAGGGCTCAAGCAACTATCATCATTGCATTCGGAACAAGCTGCAGTGCAATGTAATCCATGCTTTCTGCATCCACAAGCAGCTCCGCATCCTGTCTTACATGTACAAAAAATAATTCTAAGTAGATTTTCAGGGGCTGGTGGCTTATTCAACGAGACTGATTTTAGCAGCGAAACAAGCAGCGAAAACAAAAAATTTTTTGTTTGCATTTTTGAATACATATATTCATAGGTAACGATAATATCAACATTTTTACCTGCAAATTATGACCCAGGAGCTAATGAGAAGACTATTAGCCTCTTCAAATTCTCAAAATAATTTTGACGACCAACGTGTATTTTTCATGTAAAACTCGTATTAAAAAAAAAATAGTAGCCCGGCCCTATTCGGACCGATTTTAATCGAAAGGAAAGATCTTTCTCTTTAATTTTAAAAAAAATTAAGTCCCCAGCACATCTAACATAGAAGTTAATTGGGAAATAGTAGTTGACGGCGTTTCCGCTGCTAACGCATTTTTTATGTTAAACTAAAATAAAATAAGATCTATTAATCTGACCCATTTTAGTCGAAAGATGGGCTGTTTACCTTTAATTTAAAAAAAATTAAGACTCTAGTACATCTACGTAGAAGTTAGCCGCAAAATAGACGTTCACACCGTTTACACATTTTTTAAGATACACTAAAATAAAATGAGAACTATTAACCTGGCCCTTTTCGGACTGATTTTAATCGAAAGTTGGACTCTTTACCTTTAATTTTTTTTAAAAATTATGTCCCTAACACGTCTAACATAAAAGTTAGCCTCGAAACAGACGACAGCGTTTTCGCTGCTAGAGCGTAACTTCTCAAGTAATATGTTAATAAAAAAAAAATTAATAGCCTGACCTATTTCAGACCACTTTTAGTCGAAGGGTGAGTTCTCAGCACATCTAACATAGAAGTTAATCGCGAAATAGTCATTGGCGGCGTTTTCCGCTGCTAGCGCATTTTTTATGCTAAACTAAAATAAATAAGATCTATAAACCTGGCACATTTCGGACCCTTTTTAATCGAAAGGCGGGCTCTTTAGCTTTAATTTAAAGAAAATATTAAGTCCTTAGTACATCTAACAGAAATTCTAATGTTTTTTGTATTAGTGATGTCTTATTTTAAAGTTTTTTGGCCGCCATTTTGGGTCCCACATTTTGAATTTGTCATTTTTTACCTTAAATTTGTAATCACAAACCTACAATACCACTCAGGTACGATTTTTTTGTCTACAGAACAAAAGCTATTAAAACTGATGTGAATTGAGTATTTTTTCAAAGAATTTGTAGAAGATCTCGATGAACTTTTAAATAAAAAAAAACGTCAATTTCTAATCCATATACATTTTAGTATTAGATTTTAGCAATACAATGCAAAAAGTTTCATTAAAGTTGATTCATAGGAACAGGGTTCCAAGGTTTTTTAGTTTTCACGCCTAACGGCACTTCGCTAGTAAATCAAGCAAGTAAGAATCCATAAAATTTATTTACGATTCTAGAAATATTCCGATCAAATGCAATATACTATTTGTTTTTTTATTTGCAAATAGTATAATAATAATTTGACCAATTAACCAAAAATGTGAAAAAATAATAAATACAATTATTTTTCGTTTAACTCGTTCTAACTCAAAAACGGGATAACGAATTAATCTCAATGTTTTACCTTGTTATGACTCCATATCTATTAAAAAAAATGTCTTGATATGAAGGTCGAATTTTAATAAGTGTAGAAAATATGATTTTTTTTTTTTTTCGATAAACTGAAAATTTATAAGTGCGAATATAACAAAAGAGAAACTTTATTTTTCGAAATAAATACCAAGTATATTAAGGGCATAAAAAGATAAAGGACGTGCTAGCTTTTTTTGTTTGAAACTTTTTTTTGATTACCATTTTTCAAGAAAATTGCAATTAAGTAAAGGGAACGCCCTCGCGGACGTTACAACACAGAAAATGCGGCGTAAGAACTATGTACGTTAGAGTCTTGTTTAATGAAATATAATTCAGATTTTCTTGCAGGGTCAAAAAATGAATGAGATTTTTTTGCAAATCAGTGGAGAGTCGTTAAATGTTTGTAATAATTATATGAGAGAACACATTGATATGTCCGGCGCTATTGAATTAAGTCATACTGCGAAAACGCTATTTTGCAGATGTGAAATGTATTGTCATAATAGAAACATTAAAGACTCCGGCCATTTATGGTTTTAACCCAAAAATTGTATAATGCTCAGGTGTGCTGTAAACTGGAAAAAATGTCATTCTTTTGATTCACTGTATAACTTCCCGTTTTCTTTCTTAAAACTCAAGATTTGTGCACTTTTAAAGTGGTTTTATTAAGAATAGTAACGGCTTCGTATTATTGCTAAAAACTATAATATAATCTACAGCGTTCTTGTTTTATTTTATCAAGCTTGTGAAATTTGGTCGAACAATGTATACTGAAGAAATTGTTTAATTAAATATAAAATGTAAACTAATCTAATTACTTAGGTACGGACGAAGTGGAACTAAACATTTATTAATGTGACATATGTAGGATATAAAAGTTTTTCTACAATATTGCGTAAAATGCTATTTTCCAAAACAAGTGGTTGGCAAATCAGTAACGATATACCTATGCTAGTACTCCTAATTCAACGTACTTTGAAAACTGTTCCTAAATCGTGTTTGAAGTTTGTTGCATGTGCATGTAAACAATGCTTTGCAGGTTGGAACTAAATTATATGTGAATATGCTCTTGTGCCGCAAAATGTCTAAATATATCACTAAATCTGCCACCTACATCAGAACTTTTAAAAAATATATATTGTATAGTAACGGTAAAAAATATATTTTTTTTTGTTCAAATAGGCTTAGAATGTCGCAAATCGATCCAGTGGAAGCCGATGACGAAGCCGGAAAAGAAAACTTTAAGTTTTAAATATATAGATAGTCTATTGAATTTAACATAGTTTTATTATAGATATATAAATGATCACAATCCCATGTATAGGGGGCGTAGGTTATGTACATTGAAATATCTCCCTGTCAAAAAAAATTAAAAATTTACTAGGTTAATGTGTTACATTGTGGTAATGAAATCAAATCTTTATATCCGACCAAATATAAATTGATACAATGTACAGCATAACGTATTTAGAAGTTTACGTTCTTTATTCGTCTCGTTTACGAAAGCTCTGAAAGGCCAGATAATTAGTTTTTTTAAGCTTGAAATTTCAACTTTTTTTTTAATTTCCAAATTTTAGAAATTTTATGGTTTAACCGAGCATAATAGTATGTTCGTTGTTAGGGCACATTGTCAGGACAATTGACAATTGAATAATTATCTTTGCAGTTAACAATTAAGTATTTCGTTATCAATTGTTAATTGTCGACATGATTTAATTGTACTCAACTGTACTTGTTTAAATTCTTTGTAGAGGGAATCGTGAAATTGTTGCATCTACCTGGGTTCATATTCAGAGGATAGTCCAACGAATTAAATTATTAAGAATTGTAAATAATCAGCTGTCAATAAATTTAATAATAATTATTCATGAAATTCTTATTATTTCTTGTGTTATTGCAAATCTCTCAAATTCATATTTTAGTAGATGATGGATTTGTTGCAAATACAGTACTTAGTTAAATGTTTATTTAAAATTTATTTTTAAATATATTTTAAACTATACATAAACATTATATAATTATATTCTTCTTAGCTTTTTTGATAAAAATGTTTGTGTTATGAATCAAGATTCCTTCTAACAAAACCTTAGAGCGACTAAAAAGCAATCAGTCAGAGATATAAAACACACATGTTATGTTGTGTTCTAATTTGTAGATAAGTTACATCAGTCTTTTATTTTTAATTTCATAATCTCCCGATGATACCGAGTGTGTTGACGAAATGAGTCAATATAATTCACATTATATTGGTGTTTGCAGAAACTACTTCAGGCTTAGTTTTTCAATAAAAGTTGCAACCTTCTTCAGATCCATTTTTTAATTACTAATCGATTTCTTTAAATAACAATACCGCCCAAGTTCCAATACGACCGAATTTTCTGTCCTTAAGTTATAGTGCTTGCAAAAAACGTAAGCATAGACGGATGGACATTTAGAAATTTATTCAGAATTCGATGGTGTATATAAGACAATCTTAATAAAATCCGTACCTGCATATTTCTACTTTAATATTTGTAAAACAATTATCCTTGCTGGATTATTAAATAACATGGCAATAATATTACTATTAGTATTCACTTACTAATCAGCAAACAAGAAAACACAACAAAACTGTAATAAAAAACTGTTTAAAACTCCACGAGACCGACGCGACCTATGCTATGCTATGCGAATAGTACCTTACCTTAAGAGTCTCCCCATCATGGCGTCACTCAGCATGAGTTGCCAAAGGTAAGAATATTAATTTAAATTGCCAATAAAGTAGTCACCATTTATTTAAGGCACACAATTCGAGTATCTACAGTCACTAAGACTGCGAGATGTAGGGAGTAGCTGTTAATTATAATTTGGGGGCGTTAGTCCAGTCTGACTAGAAACCAGAGTTAATACCAACAAGAACGAACCGAGGATGATGGCCTTCCGCATTCTGCCGGCTAAGATCTCTGTCGAGTTTCGGCATGCCGGTATGATCTTCAGTTCCGAAAGCAGTGAGTGTCTCGCTCCACCGAGGGCTACTAGGATCAGTACCACCAACTTAACAGTATGGTCTGGATAAAGTCTGCGGAGTTCGAAGAGCAAATCTCTATGTCTTTTCCGTTTTTTCTCCTGCTTCAAGACAATGTTGTTTTCCGCGGGAGCCGAGAATTCTACATTGTCTTGAGTTGGTGATCGAGGAGGACTACGTCAGGCTTGTTGGCTTGAATTTACCTGACGGTGGGAAACAATAAACTCTCTCATTTCCCACAACGGACTCAATATTCCCCGGAGCGTAAGGCAGCACTGGTGTATCGTCTATGCCATACGAGTGCCTTAAATGGTAATAAAGCACTCGTAATGCTCTGTCGTGCCTTTGGATATAGGCCGAGACTGCATATTTTGGACAAGCCGACAGCAAGTGCATTAGAGTCTCTGGCACCCTGCGGCAGACCCTGCAACTGACATCAGGGACCTCTATACCCATGACAGGACTACGATAGACGAGGATGTTGAATACACCATCCTGGCAAACCGTTATGAATCCCTCGGTCTCAGACTTCAGACCGGCTGACCTTAAGAAGGCAACGGTCAGCCTTTTGGATAAGCCAAGGTCTTCTATATTTTTATAGAAGACTCCATGCATTGGCTTATCCATGTGAAGTTGCAGAAAGATGTTGTTTACAGCAATAATTCGGGCTTTTTGCCGAGCAGGTTCCAGCTCGGTGACAGAGTCGCAATTTACCCGCTCGACGTCGAAGGAGAGACCAAGTTCATCGGCTGCTCTCTGTGGTGCCTTAAACAAAAACGCTCCTACTCCTGTATTTTCATGGTCCCGAAGCATGCAGAAGATGGGATCCGAACTTCAGATTACCTTACAGGCTCCATCCAGAACCATCCTGTTATGGAGACTCTCCAAGCTCAAGAGCCTACGGCCTCCCCAAAGTCGAAAGAGGTATAGCCGTGGAACGGACGATTTAGGATGCATCTTCTAGCGGGTTCCTACGGTGAGTTAACGCAACTCCTCTCGACTCCATTTCACTACTACAAAGAAGTAGAGAAAGATCGGAACGGCATGCATATTGGTAGCAGACGCCTTGTTCTTCCCCGACAGTTCTGAAGACCAGATCTGTCGGAGTCGGTGATTATATTTGCCGCGGAGAGCGTTTTTCACTACACACTTCTTGGGTGGAACGTTGCTTGACACCCAAGTAAGTGTACGACACTCCGGCATCTAGATGATTTAGGATGCTTCCGTCTACGAGCTGCACGTCATCTCCGTAGTCCCCGCATCATCCTCTCTTAAGATGGACCGGTGCATATTTTTTTGTCCAACCTGAACTCCATACTGACAGCCTGTGTGTACTCCTGTACCACCCTGAGGGACTGGTGTAGCTTCTCTCCAGAGGCATAAAGTTTAAGATCATCCGTATGAAACAGATGAGTGACCTTATGCCTCCTGTCGCCGGGAATACCGCAGTTGTAGCCAGGAGTTTTCCTGTGCGAAACGAATAATGGCTGTAGTGAGATGCAAACCAGAAAGGGGCTGAGGGAGTCTCCCTGAAATATTCCCCTTCTGAACGATACCGGCTCCGTCTGAACTCTATCGTTACCCGAGGTTATGGTAAAGCGAATCCTCCAGAGCGGCTTCAGTTCTTTAATACATCTCACTATTAATATTATTATTATTATAAATATAATTATCATTATTATTAGACGGTTGATTATGCATTCCGTTTTCGAGATTTTCGAATTTCTGGTCGTCATATTTCCCCTCAATTGCCATCTTAATTTTTTATAATAGCTAATTTCATTAATGTATTACTAATGAATCATTACTAAAATGTCATGTCAAGTGATTTA
This sequence comes from Rutpela maculata, assembly GCA_936432065.2. Classification (NCBI taxonomy): domain Eukaryota; kingdom Metazoa; phylum Arthropoda; class Insecta; order Coleoptera; family Cerambycidae; genus Rutpela; species Rutpela maculata. Next base: position 97,174,616 of record OW386290.2, on the reverse strand, counting down.
AAAGTTAAGTTGAAGTTAAAATTTACAAAAGAAGGAACGTTTTTATTTCATTTCGTAACATTTGAGAAAAAAGCTAAGGTCATTAGTAGAAAATCCTTACAATCGTTTCTGCTTCTTGTTTTATAATCCTTGATTTGTAAGCTTTTTATTACTTTTACATAAAACTAACGACGGAGTGATATTCATTTCTTTTCACTATCTTTTACGTTTTTGTCCCGATAAATTAAGGAAATATAGAAAAGGCACCTCAAAAGAGTTATTTGAAGGGGAATTTGAATAAATAGGGTCCTAACAAAGAATGACAGCATGAATAAAATGGAGGCGTCTCATCTATAGGTGAAAATAACGAAGGCATTTTAAATCTCTTTGTCTGTTTTGCTAAAAATATTGCTCTGGGTCGACCGATCTTAATCTTTTTAATCATTTCTTCTCATTAGTGTGTAATGAGGGAGATGATGATATATTTAGATAAAATTTTGTAGCATCTAGCAAAAAGACCCCAGATTTATTACACTTGCCTTTTCTTTGCGAATCTGCTCGCTTGAAATGTTATTCGCCAACTTTTAATTTCCTAATGCGGATCTTTTAATTATTTCAAAACGCGTGTACTTGGATAAATTATTAATATTAAAGAAGTTTTCAGGATTCCAGGAACTTAATATACAAGGTGTCCAAATCAGATAGCACTTTATTTAAATAAGGGGTAATATATGAAAAATGTCTATATCTTTTAACATATTTGTTTAATAAAGAAACATTCCTAATAAAAAAAAATTTATTAATTTTGTTACATATGCCGGTATTGAAATTTTCTATTTGTTGTATTTATCGTTGCTGTGATAAAGATTTCTTTCGCATGGCATACCATGTTTTTCATTTTGCACAGACCGCTGGATGTGCGCTCTACTCTCTCTCAGCACGCCAGCTCTCAGTTTCACTAGTTAAAATAATTTTTAATCGGTTAATTTTGCAAGGCATCGATTTTAATTACAGGGGATATATTCTACTTAAAGAAATTATACCATTTTTGGATTGATTTTAGCTTTCGCTACGTTTAAAGTTTCTATCAAAAATTACCATAATATGACTTAGTTAGTTCATCTAGTACACAAGATGACATTTTTCTAACTACCCTCTGTGAACATATTAACACGTTCGGTAGTGACCGCCGCGCGCTATACTAGTACGCTTATTTCCTATGCTTACGACAAAGCATGATTTGTAGACTATAAGGTTACCTAATAAACACATTTTCTCCGCCAAAAATATTATTAGCCAATGAGCAGCTGGTGTGTAACGCACCAAGAGTCAGGGTCGGATCCAAAATATTAGTAAGAATTCGTGTAATATTAATTACTTCCACGTCCAGTATAGTAACGACAAAAAAATTTTAAAAACTTTTATTGTTCAAATAGGCTTAGACTATCATGAAACGTCGAGATTTTAAATTTGAAAGAAAAAAATATTCTGTCTGTCTGTCTGTCGGTCGGTCTGTCTGTCTGTCGGTCGGTCTGTCTGTCTGTCTGTAACTTTTTTTGTGCGCACGTTTAGTCTGGAACCGTTTAAGATATTAACTTGAAATTTGGTACACGTATGTATTTTAACGAGATCTGGAACTAGATCATATTTTCATCTTGTTCCGTTGAAAGGTTGGGGTAAATGGGAGTAAATAGGTAAATGAAGCAGGTAGGAGTTCATAAAATTGGTATTTAGTATATACAAGAGAAGCTAAGGTCTCAAAAAATTTTTTGACATTAGCCACCCCCTTTACCACCCCCATTATTAAAGGGGATGAGAAAAGATTATGATTGAGTGGGTGCACTGTGTACAAGAATCAAAAACTTCAAAATATTTTTTTACTTCATCCACCCCCCACTACCCCCTATCACCACCCCCACTACCCCCTATCACCACCCCCACCCCACTACCGATGTGGGGTATCGTTTTATGGGTTTTTGGGGTAGAGGATTTCAAATATTATATTATTAAAGTTCCATAAACAATTATTTCCACATACAAATTTTTTTCGTTGTGAGAGACTTGGATAGAAGTTCTGGATGTGGAAGTAGTGATTCCTTGGGCAGCGGTTTTTTTTGTTTGTTTAAATTTTGGGCTAAAGGTTTTTGGACAATTCTGAACAAGTTTCATTAACAAAATTGTCCGATAAAGAAATGCCTAATATGATTTTTATATATATATATATATATATATATATATATATATATATATATATATATATATATATACCATACAGACACACAGACTTTTTTATTTGATATTTGAGTTCAGAATGTTATGAAACGCATTTCTGTTGAAAGATTCTTTTGCACGATGATTATTTAAAAAATGTCCCTTTATAATAAATCTATTTGATTAAATCAAATTTGTCATTCAATATAAATTACTATGGTTTGTAAACCAGATATAGTTAATATGGTTGGTACTAGAAAAATCAATAAAATTCATAAAATGTTTAGAGTCAAAGCAACTTCTTATTTTGAGTTTTATTTGTGTGGAGTTAAAGGTGAAGTAATCCAATTGGTGACTAATGTATATCAATAGATCAATTGACTGAAATAATAATAATAAAAATATTTATTTACCAAAAGAGCAGTATATAAAATAGACACACAAAAAACATAAATAAAGGTAAATAAACGGGCAAACCTACAAAGATTATCCTTGTCGTGGGTATCAGCTCAATTATTTCAATTTATGACAACAATTATGCTTAAAATAGTATCAATTTAATACTAGTATAATAAAAGGAAATTACATATATAGAATTTATAATAAACAAACAAGAAATTACCACTAACTATAATAAAAAAAGTAGTATGAAAGGAACACACGTATATTTACAAGTAAATTTTTTTTAAAAAACATTAAAAAAACATTCACTAACTTCATTAAGATATTAAAATTATGTATTTTATGACATTTGAGTTGTATAATTTTTCCTGTCAATGATTTCATGAATTTTTGATCTTGATGTTAACTTTAGCCAGTTTTTATTTTTCATTTGCATAAGGTAAGCCAATTAACGTTTCTTAAATTTATTGGAAATCTTGCATACACAAATGATCTCAAATAATTATAAGTTCTTTGACTAACCGGTTTTTTTTTTTTTCATTTTAGGGACTACAGGCTGCAAATTGACTCTTGACCTTGTTTCAATACTATGGGTGGCAAGACTAATGTGTTCCTTATTGTTATATAAATTAATGGCCATGCTTAGAACAACAAGTTGTCTCTTATCAAATATTTCGGTTTCTTCAAACAATGTGGTTCTTGGGTAAATATAGTTTTTTTATATATAATTCTGAGTAACCATTTTTGTATAGATTCCAATTTTTTTAAATAGTTATTTATTATATCTCCCCATGCAAGTATTCCGTAATTAATATGAGGCTGTACTAGGGCATAGTATAATATTTTGAGTTGTTTAATATCGAGCATCTCTCTAAAGAATTTGAATTTACTTAATAAGCTTCTTAATTTTTTTACCATCAATCGACTGATTATTTATATTAATTAACCGGCTCATTGGCGCAATGCTTAAGGTGTTAGACTTGTGACCACGAGGTCCCGGATTCGAATCCTGGCTAGGGTATGGATGTCTAGTGGCGTTTTTCATGTGTTGCCGAGACGGTAGACTGCGGTTGAGAGAGAGACAACACGGCCTAGTCGCTCTCCTCTCCTGAGTTCGAGTCTCAGCTGCGGCAGATGGCAATGTCGAAGGAAATGGATGTTATGATGTTCTCTGTGTCCGTTCGTGCGTCCTGGTTGAGTGGTAGAATAGCCTACAGCTAAACTTCTCCAGGACATATTAATTGTCTTATTTATATTAATGAAATGAAAAAATTAATATAAATAATTTTTCTTTACTGATTATGCATGTATAGATCGTTTCTTGTGAAGACGATCATTTCTGTTAGACTTAAAGTTTGTAAATAAAACTTGAGATAAAAAATAGTGTGGTAGACATTTTTTTGAAATTGCGCCATATCCGCCATGCGTGATCACCAGAAGCGTTTAAACTATTTAAGAATATTTTATTCTATTTTAGAGCAAAATGTTACTAAGGTTTTTGATGAAGCATACAAGAATGTGAAGAAGTACAAAATATTGGAAAATATATGATGCAGTGCGTCTCGGGATCGAGCGAACTGTACATAGATTAGGTGATATCAATTTCACTTTACGATGTTATTTAAGTCATTTTGGTAAGACTATTACGAGGCGGGCGAAAGTTGCAATCAGGCGTTGCCGTCTTTAAGTACGTATCTGCCGTCTATATAATATCCTAATGTTTCTTTCTATGCCTAAGAAGTCCCACATCGTCACAAAAAGCTGAAGCTTTGCGCACGCTTATAGCGGAGTCTGATATGCAATTTCTTCCGAATGGCAGAAATCTATGGGAAACTCAACTCCTGAACGTGAGCATGTATTTAATAACATATTCCTCTTAGTTTGACCTCGTGGGTTGGAGAGCCCCCCCGGGTATCCGAACTTCAGTAGGGATCAGTCCTGATTATATATCCAGTCGAAAATATCTAGCAAATTAATACTGGGCAAGGATATCCTACTGAAAAACCCTCAGACCAAAGAAGTATCCTCGGAAGAAATATCATTTTAGAATGCAAGATGAATAAATATTGGAGGCATAGTAATGGCAATAGTTCAAGTTGGCAAATTCATAATCACGAAATCTGTAATATACTTTTCCTGAAGAATCCATAATCCATATCCCTGTGATAAAAGGAGAGTACGTATTATGACTCTCCCGATTTATTGAGCGCCTCGTAGATATAGATCAAACCAGATGAACTCGGTAGGGTTTGGTTGCACTTCCTAGAATCTGAAAGGTCGCATGATGTTGATACATCGAAAGGGGAACTTGAACAGGTTCGACGCATAGTGAAAATCACACCCGAATCGAAAAATTAATCACAGCAAGAGATAACAAAGACGGTAATTCTTTAACCGGGCTCTATTTTGTGTTATGAAGCAGTAACATTTCTTGAGACGAGTGTTTTCTATTACGACTAACAAGATGTAAGCTCATGCCTAAGGTAAAACATATTGTGGAAGAACCACTGGGGTAAGAAACCAAAGCCAATAAAAGCAACCTACCATGGTTACCGCTGCACTTCCTGCTTCATAATATATGTATTTTCTCAACCCATATATTTATCTTAAGTAGTATTCAGTCACTGACAGTTTTTTTTAACTATTTATTTAACGTCGACCTATTTGCGCTACCAGCCCAAGGAGCATTGAAAGGCACATTTTAGGCAATGTGTCGACACTGTGTCGAAACATGTTTTTGGACACGACACATTTTATAGGCACAGTTTCGAAACAGAGTCCACACTGTGTAGGATATATGCCCAGTGGTGGTGAAAATGTGTACTAACATTGAACTTGAGTGTACTCGATTGATGAAAATATGGCTTAGTTAAGCCTGTAACTGGTTTCCAAAATTTTACTCTGATGAGACCACTATGTGTATATGTATATAAAATGTGTCGCATGTTTACGAAATGTTACTGTAATGAAGCCAATATGTGACCAACATGTTTCTTATTGTTTCCAATATGTTATTGCAATGAGTCTTACTATGTGTAGTTACAAAATTGACACAAATAAATCTAAATTGTACCGAGAACCACATTTTGGTGTCCGAATATTTTAAAAATAGACTTAAAGCCGACACAATGCATTATTCTCTAAAAATTTGGACAAACAATAGACACAGTAGGAATGCAATGATCTTCTTACAAAAATTACTTTAGACAAGGAATACGTTTTCACGTGTGAATAAATAGGTAAAGTATATGACCCAAAAAACTAAAACAACCCTTTCTCTGTGAAGTGTGACCAGATACTCATAAAAAATAGAAGCCCTTAAAAAATTGTAAAATTTATTTTGCATATTTTGTTACGTGTTCAAATGAAATTAAGCCTTCAAAAAAACTAAAAGTACTAAAATGCTCATATAACTCAAGGTTGACTAGCTCCAGCAAGAGACTTCAGTGGTGAGATTCGTTTATTTTTAACGATTTTATATTTTGCCAAAAAAAAGGCTTGAGCGCCAGGTAATTTCCAAAAAAATTTCACCAACCTTAAGCAGCCTTTCGACACACCGATTTAAAAACCGCTGCTTAAGGAATCACTACTTCCACATCCAAATTTTCTATTCAAGTCACTCACAATGAAAAAAATTTGTACGTGGAAATAATTGTTTATGGAACTTTAATAATATAATATTTGAAATCCTCTACCACAAAAACCCATAAAATGATACCCCATATCGGTAGTGGGGTGGGGGTGGTAGTGGGGGTGGTAGTGGGGGTGGATGAATTAAAAATATATTTTGAGGTTTTCTGGTTCTTGTGCACACACTAAATCACATTATTTTTCATCCCCTTTAATAATGGGGTGGGGGTGGTAATGGGGGTGCCTAATGCCAAAATTTTTTTGAGACCTTCTCTTGTTTATACTAAATACCAATTTTATGGACTCTTACCTGCTTGATTTACCTATTTACCCCAAATTTACTCCAATTTACCCCCCAACCCTTCGACAAGATGAAAATATAATCTAGTTCTAGATCTCATTAAACTACATATGTGTACCAAATTTCAAGTCAATATCTCAATCGGTTCCATAGTAAACGTGCGCACAAAAAAAAGTTACAGACCGACAGACAGACCGACAGACAGACAGAAATTTTTTTTCGATCAAACTTAAAATCTCGACGTTTCATGACGTTCTAAGCCTATTTGAACAATAAAAATTTTTTAAAAAAATTTTGTCGTTACTATACTTCCACTGGATGTGGAAGTAATTACCAAACTCCGTGTTTATTCTAATACTTGAAGTCTCCTTTGACAACATAATCAATAAACAGTAGAGTCAATTTTAAGATAAAATTTTATTACAGAAAATAGGACAAATTTATAACAAAATGGTGAAAGGAATAAATTCAGTATACTGTACGGACGTTACTATCATCCAACATCTTTCTAGTATCCTAAGATATGTGCATGTACCAAAACAATTAAAGATACGTATATAACTGCGCAGTTACATTAATTGTAAAAAAAATAAGTATACTACATGAGTAACATATCAAATGTTTAGGTACTCAAAATGGCCATCGTTATAAAAAAATTACAGGAACAAAAAAATTGAAACGCAACAGGGGGTCCTTTATTCTGGACATCACTGTAATGCGAATTAAAAATAAGCCACCGACCTCAAAGTCTTTAAAGGTGATGAATGATACCAGAAACTCCAGGCTATCCACGTGAATTCCCGTCATGTAACTTGATGCGTGATTGCAGCCTACGTAATTAAAGTCTGACCTAGTAGCGTCCTCACAACCACAAACTCGTAAATTCGTAACCATAACAGCAGATTCCAATCCAAAATTCGGCACGTGGGCCTCCAACAAAACTTCCATAATAAGAAAAATCTAGTTACCAAACTTGAAAGTAAAGACTTAACTCTCCAAGAGATTAAATAACCATATACAATGTCTTGCCTATATAAAAGGATAAAACGTTTAGAATTTGGTATTCTAAGAAAATCGCAAAAGTACTCTTACCCAACAAAACCGGAATGGGCTCAAACAAAAAACAAGGAACCGATAGCTTCATTTCCTACCTATTTAGAAGTTCCACAATAACCATAATCGGCTTCAAACAGCTTAACAAACAATCAGGCACTTCTAAACTTTAAGGCTTTCCAGTATAATCCCCAAAAGTGAATATCGGGATGTTTTTTTTGTAAAAAAAAACAGTCAGAAAAATCTGGTCTAAACGGCGGAACGACGCGCTACCCAATGAACAAGAAAACCACGTTTTCTTTTCCGGTCAACCACATGTTCTCGAGCACCAATCACAGCTTGCCATTTCATTAGGAACTTACCCATAATTCCACGTACTAATTTATAAATACGCAGAAAATAATCCTAACCATAGAATGATTAAAGCAATTCTTAAAATAGAGAATAATAAGCATAAAACCTATGATCGAACCACATTTACAATAAAAATAAATAAAACTAGGATTAATAATTTAAATGCCATAAATTTTCCTCCATAACCAATGTTGGTAACACTTTTCCTCAAACTGAAATATGACAGCTGACAAAAAGGAATAATAAAAAGGTCTACCAGGCTTATTTATTTAAATAAATAAATAAGAACTTGTTAACTACAGGTTAAGAGAGTGTGGTTTTGTTGTAACTACTAGAAGTGTAACTAAATCCTTTTTACAGCCTATACGCCCTGAAATGTGTATATTTGCCTACACTTACAGACATTCCCAAAGATGTTTACACACTGTGTCGGAACCGAATCCCAGAGAACATAGCAAGGAAAAATAACAGGAGTAGCTCAATCCAACAGTAAGTCACACAATATAAACTCTCCCTGGTAGCTATTACTAACTTGTGTTTTATTTATCGTTTTAGGTTAGGCAGCCAAAATACCTCCTGCCAGCAACCAAAGGAAAAATACATAAAATAAAAACTATTATAACCCTCCAGACATGACAAATCCATGAACCTAAATTATAATGATTCTATGAAATAAAACCCATAGGTAACAAGAAGGTTTCCAGAGTATTTGTATTTAACCAACGATACACAAACAAGTTACTTTCTCTATCCACTTTGCTATCAACAAAAGTAAAGAAGCAAATATAAATACCCTTTTCCTCAGGTATCAACTAAAACATTTAAAAAAACAAGCCTCACTCATTTTTACATTTACATCCGCATATACAACTATCGGAACCTAATTTAACGTTACAATTTAATTAATGATGGTAATTAATAAATAAGATAATTGTAATTTTTGGAGATAAAATTATTTCTAATGTATTTTGTATCTTACAAGACACCAAGTTAAGTGTACTTTTATAACATTTTTGTGTAAAAATATATAAATCGTTAATTTTTAAAATAACTATTTTTCTTTAAGTTCCGTATTTCAACATGGATGCCCATTTATCTGAAGAAAATATGGTGGATTTGTATAATGTGTCTAAATGGAACTACAAATTCTCATTTGGAACGAATTTCACTCAAAATTTGCCTGTATGGACACACAGCTACATACTAAACAATAATCAGACTCAAATTTCGACTATTTCATTAAATGTGTACTAAAATGTGTGTATGTTGATACATACTCACATATTTGACACACTTTAAAGTTTTGTGTTCATTACTGGTACAAATTGTTCCCAAAATATTACCTATACGAAACAGGTTATATTTTAGACCCAATTAGGGAATCCAACGACCTGTCAAAATATGGCGTTGTGGGCAAACAATTGGCAAACACGGGTTTATTTTTACTAAATTCCGGAAACGTAGCCAAGCCAACAGCAAAACACAAACGTTTAACGAATGAAAATGAATGTTTGCCCTCGAGGCCCACACACGCCATGTTGGATGTCACGTGGTTTGGATTACCTAATTTGGACTCCAACTGGCCACCTAGGTCAGAGTAAATAGCAGCTTTCTTGTTATTTGATGGTACTTTTAATGATAATAAAGACAGAAATGGCCTTTGCTTCACCTCTTTCATATAAGTTAAAAACTTCGCTTGATTTTCTTGTACACATTTTTTTACATTTCTATAGTATGTTGTATTATAAATTTTCGATTGCTTGTTAACTACTTTTGGCATTTTTAAAAAGTACTTTATGTAACTAGAGTGCACCATTGTCAAAAATGACCTCTGCTAACAGGTGGTAGTGTGCCCTCACAATTTATATATAAAATGGAAAAAACGTGTCTTAAATTCTACCTTATGGAAACATGTGTTGGTGTAGACGCATTTATAGACCGGGAGCCCGTGTATAAAATGGCTGACTATCCGGCGAACTTTGAGAATATGAAAAATGGATTGTTCTTATATAAGTTAGCAATGAATGGACCGTCAGCTGGTTGGGTAGCGGTGGGGGTGGCCGTCAAAGGGTTGAAAACACGTAAAAATGAGAAAAAAAACTAACTGGCGAACGCTGCGACTTATATGAGGGGAAGATTATGTTATATAATGAAAGTAGAACCTAGTCAGCTGGACGGGGGGCGGTGGATTTACCGTCAGCTGATCGATCAAACAGGTCCAAAAACATGAAAAATTTAAATTATTCGGCGAACTTTAAAATTTGGGTATAAGATAATATTTACACTGAGATTCACGAAAAACATAGTCAGCTGCAAGTATGTGGGTGGAAAAGTCGTCAGCTGGTACAGAACAGTGCGGAGTGTTGATCACCTGCGAGGCAACGCGCATCACCTTTCTTGCATCAGCTGACGACTTTTCCACCCACATACTTGCAGCTGACTGTGTTTATCATTAATCTTAGTATGAATATTATTATATACCCGAATTTGAAAGTTCGCCATAAAGATTTAATTAGTAATATCGATATTGATAACTTAATGTTAGAAAACGTGCGTGCGGCACTCCCGAGTTTCTTTTTTAATTTGATTAAATATTCAATTTATTATTAATATACATTATTTTATGAGAATACAAATTAATACATTCTATATTTCAAAATTATACAGGATGATCTGCTCAGAAAATTTATTTAGTTTAGTGAAAATAAAAATAAATTTATTCGGCTTCCGATAACAGATCTTCCTCATTCTCATTTTCATCCAACTCATCACTCTCTTGATGCTCAGTGGGTGAAAGATCATTTTTCTCTTTGTCACTCGCATCTAAAAAAAATTATTATTTATAAAAAATTGATTAAGATTATAATAGGATGAAAAGTGAAAAGCATAAATGATATAATACCTTCAGTATTTGTGGAATCTCGGATAATCATTTCCACTTATGGAGGTAATTGGAGGTAAAATGTCCACACTCCCAACATCACAAACAAGTATCTACTAGAATACTTCTGTGAAACCTGAGTGTTTATTTGGAAAATTTCTTTCTTTGTCAAATGATGTATCTAATCTTTTAAATTCAAATAAACATTATTATTATTATTATTATTATTATTGATCTCCATCAAACCACTTGCAAGTTAAATTTGTTTTCCTCAAGCTGTCACCCATAGCCAAGGGATTTAATGTAGATGGCACTTGTTTGTGTGCGTTGTTCCAAATCGTATACATACATACACACTATACACAGTTCTTAAAACGTGCTGTACAAGTTCCGATTTCGACGGAGGCGAGAGAGATGCATCAAAATTTTTGTGTGGTAACCGAAATTCGTTATCATTTTCGCTAAATTTATACACCTTAGTGAAGGTAGCTACACGAGCATCATTGACGTTTTTTATAGCTTTAAACCCATACATCGTGCAAACAAACTTCTCTATTATGTTAACGACATTATTTAGGTTCTCCTCTGGTAAATTATTCAAACTTTTAAATGCTTCAATAAACTCTTGATCTTTTCTTAATATAGTAAAAGGCTTATTTTACCTTTCTTGAAAAATACGGGATTATAATCACATCTCGCGAAACCGTGGAAAGCGGGCAATGCGTTACACAAGTCGTCGCCAAGTGCTGAATACAAATCGTTTTGATATAAAAATCGTTCTTTATTTCCCACGTTTCTTTATTTCCATTTTTATCCAAATTTTCACATTATTTTTCATGTTTCCCAGCATGATGATAGGAATGTCAGTATCTGAACTTATGACAACACTGGTGTTCTCATTTATACGTGAAAAATCATTTTGGTGTCCGCCTCCTCGTGACTAGAACACGATAAGCTTTCTACGGTTTCTTAGGTGACACTAGATTGGATATAGTCGTTTCGAACTCAATAACTATAGCAGTTTTCAGTATTTAGGTATAGGGCTTTATTACCTAAGAACGGAGCCATTTCATCACTTGCTCAATACATTGAAAGAAACTTGATTAGAGCTTCTAGAAGAAGTTATTGAAGTATTTAAAAGTTTGAATACTTTACCAGAGGACAACGTAAATAATGTCGTTAACATAATAGAGAAGTTTGTTTGCACGATGTATGGGTGTAAAGCTATAAAAAACGTCAATGATGCTCGTGTAGCTACCCTCACTAAGATGTATAAATTTAGCGAAAACGATAACGGTTACCAGACAAACATTTTGATGCATCTCTCTCGCCTCCGTCGAAATCGGAACTTGTACAGCACGTTTTAAGAACTGTGTATGTATGTATACGATCTGAAACAACGCACACAAACAAGTGCCATCTACATTAGATCCCTTGGTTATGGGTGACAGCTTGAGGAAAACAAATTTAACTTGCAAGTGGTTTGATGGAGATCAATTACCTCCATAAGTGGAAATGATTATCCGAGATGCCGAAAATACTGAAGGTATTATATCATTTGTGCTTTTCACTTTTCATCCTATTATAATCTTAATCAATTTTTTATAAATAATTTTTATTTAGATGCGAGTGACAAAGAGAAAAATAATCTTTCACCCACTGAGCAGCAAGATAGTGATGAGTTGGATGAAAATGAGAATGAGGAAGATCGGTTATCGGAAGCCGAACAAATTTATTTTTATTTTCACTAAACTAAATAAATTTTCTGAGCAGATCATCCTATATAATTTTGAAATGTACGAATGTATTAATTTGTATTCTCATAAAATAATGTATATTAATAATAAATTGAATATTTAATCAAATTAAAAAAAAGAGACTCGGGAATACCGCACGCACGTTTTCTAACATTAAGTTATTAATATCGATATTACTAATTAAATCTTTATGGCGAACTTTGAAATTCGGGTATATGATAATATTCATACTAAGATTAACGATAAACACAGTCCGCTGCAAGTATGTGGGTGGAAAAGTCGTCAGCTGATGCAAGAAAGGTGATGCGCGCTGCCTCGCAGGTGATCAACATTCGGCATTGTTCTGTACCAGCTGACGACTTTTCCACCCACATACTTGCAGCTGACTATGTTTTTCGTGAATCTCAGTGTAAATATTATCTTATACCCAAATTTTAAAGTTCGCCGAATAATTTAAATTTTTCATGTTTTTGGGCCTGTTTGATCAATCAGCTGACGGTAAATCCACCGCCCCCCATCCAGCTGACTATGTTCTACTTTCATTATATAACATAATCTTCCCCTCATATAAGTTTCAGCGTTCGCCGGATAGTTTTTTTTCTCAATTTTTTTACGTGTTTTCAACCCCTTGACAGCCACCCCCACCGCTACCCAACCAGCTGACGGTCCATTCATTGCTAACTTATATAAGAACAATCCATTTTTCATATTTTCAAAGTTCGCCGGATAGTCAGCCATTTTATACACGGGCTCCCGGCCTATTAAGGCATGAAAAGAAACGTGTGCCTAAATATAAACGTGGAGATATAGCTAACAGGTGGTAGTGTGCACTCACAATTTATGCATAAAACGGGAAAAACGTTTTCTTAAATTCTACTTTATGGAAACATGTGTTGGTGTAGATGCATTTAAGGCATGAAAAGAAACATGTCTGCCTAAAATATAAACATTTGGAGTTATAAGTGTCCTCCTGCCCAAATTTCAGCAACATGATGGGTACACGATTTTAAATACATTTTGACCAAGGGGTGTCGACACGATTTATCAAAATTGTGCAAGGGCGGATCTAGAAATTTCAATAATTTTTTTCTCGTCTGTGGCGCATGGGACCCATACGAAATATGGGAAATAACATCTAGAGAAGCACCCCTCTAACGGCCCCTAAAAAGTTTTGAAAAAGCAGTTTGCGAAAAATTTTTTCAAAATTCGAGTGCCCCCCCCCCCCCGAGCCAAGGGACTCCCGTTTAAAATTATTCTTTTTTGTCATATACATTTTACTTTTCATCAAAATCCAACAATAGGTTTTGGAGTTTATGAAAATATTTTCATTATTAACTGAAATACAATGAACTGAAATTTTGTAATTTACAATTTAACAAATTACAAAATTTCAATTCGTTGTATCTCAGTTAGTAATAAAAATATTTTCATAAACTCCAAAACCTATTTTTGGATTTTGATGAAAAGTAAAATGTATATGACAAAAAAGAATAATTTTAAACGGGAGTCCCTTGGCTCGGGGGGGGAGCACTCGAATTTTGAAAAAAAATTTCGCAAACTGCTTTTTCAAAACTTTTTAGGGGCCGTTAGAGGAGTGCTTCTCTAGATGTTATTTCCCATATTTCGTATGGGTCCCATGCGCCACAGACGAGAAAAAAATTACTGAAATTTCTAGATCCGCCTTTGAAATTGTGTCTAATGTTTCCAAATAGGCACAAAAAAACCAAAATGTTTCAATTTGGACGCAGTGCCTATTTTGACACAATATTTCATTAATGTGTCGACACATGACCCATCAAATATTACCATTTGGACACAGTGTCCATCCTGATCCAAATTTTGAGCTTTATGTCGACACAGTGCAGACACACAATATATTGTGCCCTGGTCCAGGCACATTTTGCTCCTTGGAAGGGCCTATCACCGACGCCAAGAGACGAGCTACCCCCAACCTGGAAATTTTGCCGAACCTCTTTTCGTAAGAAGAGTAGGGATCTTTTACTAATATTTAATAGACAAGGGACCACCTGCTTTACATCCCCTCCAAAGGATGGTATATCCTCTATGTAGTCCTCGTCTTGAAATTACATAGCTTCCGCGTATACACTAATATACAAGCCGCTAGAAGGTGGGATGAGATCGCTGTGTTTCCCAAGATGGATTTCACCCATCCAAGTACTAACCACGCTGCACGTTGCTTCACTGGAGTATCGAGATACACACACAGTGAAGACGCATCTATGCTCGCCCCTTACTGACAGTTTTATGTACAATTTTCTAGAGTGAGATCATGACTTTAATGTATCAAGGGGGCAGTAGTTAATAATTTTGGAAAGTCTTCAAAAACATTTTCTAAAATCATAGTACACCAGGAAGGTTTTCAATGGTCAAACAATTATTCTACAGCCTTTGCTTTCACTTCCAATATATCTAGCATATCTTGATTTCAATGCCAATCAAAGATAGGCCTGCTAATTTGAGCAATAAAAAGATTTTGGCTGTGTACCTACTTAATCTCAGTCGCACCACAAAAGTGAATTGTGCCGTATTCGAGGAAAATGTTAATTGAGTAAGTATTCGCAGTCGGCCATGCCCGACTGCAACTTCGACTCGTTATGTTTCCATATACCTTATATAGATGTTTTTATTTTCTTGACCGTTGATATCAAATTAACTTGATGTAGGTATATTCTGGGTTATCGGTCTTTATAATAAAATTACTCTTTTCTTACGTTTCGGTTTATTCAACCATCGTCAGGAAACTACAATTAAGTGAAGACAAATATATTTTTTTAAATGCTATTTTTGATACACATGGTTAGAAATTACTTACATTAATTAATATTATTGTTGAATTGCACACTACAACTATTTACATTTTGGGTGTATTATATGAGTGTTTAAAAGTAACTAAAAACTCAAATTAAGTATTGCCTGTCTGCGTTGAATGTAGTGGGTTTGTTTCTGTTATGTAGATAAGACTTAATTTATGTGTATTAGATTTGAAGTTTTTGTTTAGGATGGTGTGAGCTTTTACGGTTTAAAATTACTATATGTAGCAAACTTGGTGGAAAGATGTAAAAATATTTAAGTTATATAATCATATTATCTTTTTATATTTAATTTAATGGATTGAAATATGTTTCTCTTAAATTCTCTATATCAGTGCAGTAGTTTATTGCGTTAGAATGCCTTTTAATTTGTAACATTTCATGCATTGTTCTTCGGTGAAAGTTTGGTTCTTTTTCTAAAATTTCAATATTATTAAAGTTGAAAATTTTCTAAAGTGTGCTTTGAGAGTGCTGTCGAATTTTGATGTGTTTTTATATCGTATTTATGTGTATATATATTCCTTTATGTAGATATTGCTTTGTTTGGCCGATATGTGTGCTATTACAGTTATTGCAATCTATTTTGTATATAATGTTTGTCTGATCTTTTATTTGCAATTTAGGTTTCAGTTAAAAAAAAAAATATCGTGATGTATGATTTATGTGCTATTGTTATATTATGTTTTTTAAAAAAGTTTTAAATATTTTCTGTTACTTTTGGTATGTAGGGCATAGATATATATTTATTATTATTTTTTTGTGTTCCATTCCTTATTTTATTACTTAGATAATTTGTGTATTCTCTTTTTTATTATAGGTTCATAAAAATGTTTTGGGTAGGAATTTGTTTCGAGGACTGTTTTAATTTTTTTTCAAATTATTTGGTCTGTGTTTTGGATGTGAGAGTTGAATGGCACGATCTGTTAGGCTATTGACAACGCTTTTTTGTAGCTGTTTAGGTGTATGTGAATTAAAATTTAGATATCTTTGTGACTAAACATTTTTTGCGTACTAATTCTTATAGTGCGATTAAAGCCAAAAAGCCACTTCTAACCCCGCCAACTTTGCTGTCAGTCCCAAGTCCGATGACGGAGAAGGGGAAGTGATATGGTTGCATCGCGTTACGTCAGATTGGTTAAAGTCGTAGGCGGTGAATTTCTACAAAAAAATAAGGACATTTTTTTGATCATTTTTTTTAGTTTCTCATTTTTTTAATTCCTTTCGGTGGAGACAACCTACTGTTAAATTTTCCGCATATCGTGGTAGATCATCTTGTATAATACACCTAAAATGTAAATAGTTGTAGTGTGCAATTCAACAATAATATTAAGTAAGTAATTTATAACCATGTGTATAAAAAATAGCATTTAAAAAAATATATTTGCCTTCACTTAATTGTAGTTCTCTGACGATGGTTGAATAAACCGAAACGTAAGAAAAGAGTAATTTTATTACGAAGACCGATAACTCAGGATATACCTACATCAAGTTAATCTATATACCTTAAGTATTCTTTCAGTAGCACCCAGAAGCTTATAGTTCCAAAACTAATATTGACATTTGACTAGAATCTTTATGCTTAGAAACAAATGATTCTAAGCTCTATTGCGCTAAAAATAGACATGAACCCTTATACTTCTGAGATACTGTTTTATTTTCATACATAGATTAAATTACATTTTAATAAGACTAATTCACAACATAATTTCGGTGCATTATTCAAAGATAAAAATTTGTCATTGTTGTAAATGTGCCTCAAAGTATTATTAGTACCTAGGTTTAATTTTAATCGTCTCCTGATGATTGGAAAAACGTTCATCAGCATACTACGCAGTAATTTTTTATAGTATCCCATCAATAGTTGGAACCCTCTTCATGTATAGTTTTTTTTTTACACAAATGTTCAATAACTTTTATATTCACTGATCGATATTTTCAAAAATAATAAGGTTCTAGTCTTCTAGGTAACAAACTATGTACAAATTTCAATATGATTTAACTTTTATTTCTTTAGTTAAGGGCTTCCAAGAAACATGACGGACATTCTGAAAGTTGTTCAGAATTCGATTACTAACACAATATGAGAAGTATGTCGCTCTACGAGCGACATTTACAGTTTTAGAATAGTACGTGGCACAACAATACACTAGTTTTAGCAGAGTATAACACTTGTAGACTTTTTCAATTATCTGTGAAACTAAATAATTATGTAGTTTATTACCTAAAAGAGTAAGATAAAATTTTACCCTATATACATAAACATTGTTCTTTTCAGTTGGAAGAAGATAATGGAAATTTATTTAAAATTCAGAATGACAGGGGGAAATATTATCAATGATTTTGGAGATAAACCTGTCCTATACCAAACACTATTTACATTCCTTCTGCACGTCTAATTATGGTTTAATAATAACATGATGCATGTGAAACAGAACGAACTCATATAATATTTATAATGCTAATGCATACTTATTTGCCTGGACACCGCCTACTTCGCCCAAAGCAAAACACTCATTGTATTTTATATACTTTACCACCATTAATGCGTTAGCAGATTAGTCCAATCAATCCGGCATTAAAAAATGGTCAACCGTGAATTTTGGGGTGCGATTTTATTTTTTTATTATGGGGGGTTGGGGGGCCCAACATAAGTTTAAATTTGAGTTTTCGGGGTTGGGGCGCGCCCATTTGTGCGCCATCTTGAGAATAAAGGTGTAAAGGTGTAAATAATTTTTTTGTAGACAATAATATTGTCTACAACTTTTATTAACTCTTTGTTGTAACTTCGATAATTAAGACGTTATAAGCAAAAATTAATGAAAATTTAAGGGATGAATAACTATTGTTGTTAATAACTTTTTTTCTCTATTTCTTATTGCTCTGCCACATGTATTTTCTTCTAAACAATGTCTGAAATCTACAACATAATACAATTAACCAGTATTTTACTGGAAAATAACCTCTACGCCTGTGACTTTTAGGTCAAAGGATCAGTTAGAGGGTGATTTTTGACAAATAATGAAAAAGAACAAAAA
Source organism: Rutpela maculata (assembly GCA_936432065.2). Classification (NCBI taxonomy): domain Eukaryota; kingdom Metazoa; phylum Arthropoda; class Insecta; order Coleoptera; family Cerambycidae; genus Rutpela; species Rutpela maculata. Next base: position 97,156,182 of record OW386290.2, on the reverse strand, counting down.
TATAAAAATGACGTATTTTGCTGACGTTTCGGAAAACTAATCTGTCTTAACAATTTCAAATAAACTTGTCTTGTGAAAAGGTTTAAATTTTTCAAACCCAAAATATGTCCCAAAATTTAATATAATAGCAGCTGTAGAGAAAACTGCTCAAAACATGCCAACAGATGATGCAAATGAATATCGCGTACGGGCAAAAATTGCTTTAGAAAAGCAATGTAAAATTAGAGATAATTTAAGTACAGAAGAGAAACAATCCATATCTTCCTTAAGAAGAGATGAACGTATTAAAATTTTGCCAGCAGACAAAGGTAATGCCACGGTTATTATAGATAAAAATGTATATGATACAAAAGTCATGACATTAATCACTGAAGGACCTTAGTCAAAATTAAACAAGGATCCCACAAAATCAATTGAGGGCAAAATATATAGAACTCTATTCAAGTATAAAAATAAATTTAATGACTGAACGAAGTAAGCTCACACCGCATCATAGTAGGCCACCTCATTTTTATGGTTTGCCAAAAATACATAAGCAAAATATTCCTTTAAGACCCATTGTTAGCTCCATTAATTCGCCATGCCATAATTTGGCAAAATTCTTACTTAATATTCTAAATCCATTATCTGGAAACACCGACTCGTATATTAAAAATAGTAAACACTTTATAGAAAAGGTTTATGAAGATAATATTCATGATACCCATCTGATGGTTAGTTTTGAAGTAGTTGCAGCGGCGGCTGGTGAAATTTCAATATTTTTTTTCTCGTCTATGGCCCATAGGACCCATACGAAATTTGGGAAATAACATCTAGAGAAGCACTTCTCTAATGACCCCTAAAAAATTTTGAAAAAGCAGTTTGCGAAAAAATTTTTGAAAATTCGTTAGCCTCCCCTGGGTCTAAGGGCTCCTGTTTATTTTTATTTTTTTTTGTCATATGCATTTGACTGTTCATAAAAATACAACAACAGATTTTGGAGTTTATGAAAATATTTTTATTACTAACTGAGATACAACGAATTGAAATATTGCAATTTGTTAAATTGTAAATTACAAAAGTTCAGTTCATTGTATTTCAGTTAGTAATGAAAATATTTTCATAAACTCCAAAATCTGTTGTTGTATTTTTATGAGAAGTCAAATGCATATGATAAAAAAAAAATAAAAATAAACAGGAGCTCCTAGACCCAGGGGAGGCTAACGAATTTTCAAAAATTTTTTCGCAAACTGCTTTTTCAAAATTTTTTAGGGGTCATTAGAGAAGTGCTTCTCTAGATGTTATTTCCCAAATTTCGTATGGGTCCCATGCGCCATAGACGAGAAAAAAAATATTGAAATTTCACCAGCCGCCACTGAGTAGTTGGTCTCTTTACCAATGTAGTTAAAACTTTAGAAATAGTCAAGGATAAATTGTTAAATGATAATAATTTGGAAGCTAGAACTAAATTAACTGTTAATAACGTAATGGAACTTCTAACATTATGTATAAAAAAGACTTTCAGTTTGAATGTGATTTCTACCAAAAAAACTTTGGTATGGCAATGGGGTCTCCATTGTCACCAGTTTTATGTAATATATTTATGGAGGACTTTGAAACTAAACATGTTCAAACTTGTATAATATATAAACCGGTTAGCTGGTGGAGATATGTTGACGATATATTTGCAATTTGGCCCCACGGAGTCGATTTGTTAGATAATTTTTTAGAAAACATAAATAATAAAGAACCATCTATTAAATTTACATTAGAAGTAGAAAATAGAAATGAACTACCATTTTTAGATGTTTTAATTAAAAGAGTAAATAATACAGTTGAAACAAGCGTTTATAGAAAACCAACACACACCAACAGGTATTTGAATTTTAACTCAAATCGGTCGATGCATGTTAAAAAGGATGTCATAAAATGCTTATATGATAGGGCCAAAATAATTTCTTCAAATGATGAAATATTAGACAATGAGAAACGCTTTATAAAAGGTTCTTATAAACAATCAATACCCCGAAGCTTTTGTTGATAAAACTTTCACATATATAGAAAATAATAATCATATACGACAAAAACCTGAACAACGGTACACGACGTTAATTCCTTATGTACACGGATTATCTGAAAAGCTACGCCGTATAGGCAATAGATTTGATATTAGGACGATATTTCAAACGGGCAATACATTGAGATCTATTTTAACAAAAACTAAACCGCTAGCTAAATCATGAGCAAAATTCAAAAAACTGCATTTATAGTATTCCGTGTGAGTGTAATAAACATTATGTGGGTGAGTCATCCAGACCATTCAGTATTAGATTGGGTGAGCACAAGGGTTACATTAGAAAAAATTAAATTCAGAAATCGAAGATTTGCGAACACGCTTGGGAGAATGGACATAGAATAAACCGGGACTCTGCAAAAATTTAAAAAAAGAGAGACAGATAGCAAGAAAAGAAAAATTAAAGAAGCGGCTATAATACTATTGAATGAGGATAAATGCGTGTCGAATTGTTCCGTAGATATTTGCACAACCTGGCTGCCGATGTTAAAAGAAGAACTTAACAAACAACATTGTTTAAAATAAAACTATCAACTAGATATATCAACAGTTCTGTGTAAGCAGTAAGTATCTATGGATACTGAATATAACAAATATATTCTTAAAGCTGTGTATTTAATATACACAGCACACAAATATTATAATACGCTTTGAGAAAGGAAACAGATTCGTTTTCCGAAACGTCAACAAAATACGTCATTTTTATATTTTTGTTCTTATTCATTATTTGTCAAAAACCACCCTCTAACTGATCCTTTGACGTAAAAGTCACAGACAGGCGCAGGCGTAGAGGTTATTTTCCAGTAAAATTAATTGTATTATTTTGTAGATTTCAGACATTTTTTAGAAGAAAATACATGTGGCAGAGCATCCCAATAAGAAATAGAGAAAAAGTAAGAAAATGCCACAACCAACATTTAGATAATATAACTTTTTTTCTATTAATTTTATCAAAAAGAAGCATCAGGGTTTTTTTATAGAGCATTTTATACCTAATAATTTGGCCTACTATGATTTTATATTTTGATAATTTTTAAAGGTTTTTTAGCACTGCAAGGGAGGAAAGTCAAAGGTAAGTGAGGTACATAGCTAAAAAAAATTATTGGTACTTTTATTTCTACCTTCATACCATTTTTATTATTATATTTTTATTATTATATTTTATGTTTTTTTTATATTACGTTCTTAATATATTTTTCATTAATAGTATCGTCTTATTTATTATTAACATACAGTGTGTCCCCGGATGGGGTACAACTGGGAGTACAGCACTCTTGTAAACTTTTTTATTTTTGATAATAATAAAAGTTATAGATACGATTATTATCTACAAAAAAACTCTACAAATTGTCTGTAGGAGTTATAATTTTCAAGATATCTTAAAAAAAACCACCCTCAAGGTGGCGGTCAAATGGGTGGACCTCCGACCACGAAAACTCAAATTTAAACTTATTTAAACCCCCTCAACATAATAAAAAAACATAATCGCACCCTAACCAAAATGAATCCCCAACTGATTGGCCAAATGCTATATTGTTTGATTGTGTTTTATTGAAGCCTTGGTCGGTAATTTTAATCACTTATAAAATTATAAAACTATTAAATAACAGAAATCAATGACGACAAAACTCACAGAGCACACAATTGTAATGGCGAGGATAGACGTACCTACTAAATGATATTACATCTATAGTAGCGCACTCTCAATCGTATGATATATTTGAATATTATCGAAAAATTCAATTGCTTGGTAAAAAACGTCTCGTGGAAAAAATAATATACCAGGGGTGCTATTCTCGAATTTATTCGTATACGGAACTAGACAACTTCCGTACAGTTTTAACATGAGCTCATTCTTGAACAATCGGATCGTATTCGCATACGATTCTTTCCACGTGCATTACATCGCATGGTCTGGGGTGCTATTCTCGAATTTATTCGTATACTCAACTATAACTTCCGTACAGTTTTACCATGTGCTCATTCTTGAACAATCGAATCGTATTCATATAAGAATTATTCCGCGTACATTACATCACATGGTCTGGGGGTAATCGAATTTGATTTCCATGTACGAAATGACTTAACAAGTTATTTTTGTTGACAATATTTTGTGGTAAGAGCTGATTCAGTAAATAATTATTATTATGGCTATATAGATAAAATTGTTTATTTGGGTGAACTTACAGCCTTAGAAGCCGAGATAAAAGTACAGAAGTTAATAAAATTTCATGTTTATGATGATCTTTTCGATTAATTGCTACTTTCATCCAAAACGTCTGCGTTTGTGCGTTGTTAAATGCAAAATTGGCCCAGAACTTTCCAGTTTTCAAGCATGAAATCTATGAATTCTGCTAATGTTCTCTTCTGCTCTATAATTACATTGCTTAAACGTTTATTATTCTGCATTATATTAGTTATTCAAAGTTACAATTTGTATATTTGTTTATAAATAGGGTTTTTACTTTCATGAATATGTACACACCGTTTAAGTGCAACGTTACCATATCTTTCATGCAAATATTAACCTGTCATGAAAAGTTCAATTCGAATGTTTCGAAAATTCGCTTTTTCTGCTCGTACACGAAAAATGTTTCTGTGCGATCTATCTATCTATCGTGCACGAATTTATTTGATTAAGCACGATTTCTCGATTGTTTTTAAAAATAAAAATTTGAAATTTAATAAAATAATTTATGATGATACAAAAGCCATACTATGCACTTCTTAGATGAAAAATTTAATTTTCTATTTAACCAGGAGTGGCATCAACTTTTGATTTTAACCTCCCATAAAATTGTGGGAGGTTACTAAAATTGTTCTAAAATCGAAAATTGAGATAACATCAAATCTTTACGTTTTGAGTCCCAGGAACCCAAAAAAGTGGTTTTCGAAAAATGTCTGTATGTGTGTATGTGTGTATGTGCGTTAGCACGATAGCGGCGAAACTACTAAACGCATTTGGATGAAACTTTGCGTGAGGGTTTCTTTTGTGCTTCAGAAAATCTGAAAAGATTTTGGTTGAGATCGGATTACGTTTAGTGCCGTTTTGACACAACAAGTTGTTTATTTTATGATTACTTAAAATTTGTAATCAAACCATTGAAAAGCTGTAAAAATTCCTATTTAACGATATATCACACTTGCACCCTTTCGGTTTGGTTTCCATGAAAAAAATTAAAAAACAAAATAACAATCTATCGAGTCACGCTTCTTGTGTAAGATATATTTTATAGTCTAACCTAACATTCGGTAGATTAGTGTGTTAAGGCGTGCACCTCCCTCAGAGATCTCTACACACGCTGTCACGACATAACCCCACTAGCGGACTTCGTCCAGGAAATATTACAGAAATTCTACCAATTCAAACTGGGCCATCGTCCGATAACCCGCGTTATAACTCGAATCAGACAGCATAATGCCATACTTTTTGATCTGAAACACCCATTACCATACCAGGCGTTGTCTATCTTTCGGCAACTTCCCTAGCTACACTTTCTTATACCATAATTTTCCTTTTCACCACCTTTTACCTTTTCATCACCTTTTACGTTCCCTCTATTCGTCTCTCTTAAAATTAACAATACGAACAGTATTGTTAATTTTTTTTCTTTTGTCCTTTTTTGTCTCCTTTTCAAAATCCCCCCTCGGCCAATAACTTCTTAAAACTACAAACTTTTTAAATTACAACCTCCCCTTCACCCTACCTGGAGGTGGTACGACCACCAGAACGAAGGATGTCACTAGCTCGAACAGGTTTTTCATTGAATTTTCCCCGTATCAGTATTCAGAACTTTGAATAGTGATGTGCAGTGCACCGAAATAAAAACTACAAAAGTTCCTAATATTAAGTTTTTAAAAGTTCTTTCGACCCACTCGCAATAAATTGTTAGCTTAAGTCTAGTTCTTTAAGACAGGAGTACTAACGCACACTCATTTTCCGTTCCACCCAGTCGCACATTCACCATGACGCTGCGCGCCGTGGTTGCGCCGTAGGTGCATGCATGTAAACCTTATTTTAAATACATCGTAATTGAACTGAACTGAATTGAATTGAATTGAATTGAATTGAATTGAATTGAATTGAATTGAATTGAATTGAATTGAATTGAATTGAATTGAATTGAATTGAATTGAATTGAATTGAATTGAATTGAATTGAATTGAATTGAATTGAATTGAATTGAATTGAATTGAATTGAATTGAATTGAATTGAATTGAATTGAATTGAATTGAATTGAATTGAATTGAATTGAATTGAATTGAATTGAATTGAATTGAATTGAATTGTGCAGACTATAAATGTAAACACTCAAGCTCGTAGGTTCAAATCTCACCGATCGCAAATTTTTTTTTCTATTTTAATGTGAAATAAATATTTCAACTTAATAAATATAATTAAATAAGATCGTTCATATTTTTTGGCGCTTTGTTCGGCTTCAAAGATCCACCGGGTGGGGAGATTCCAGCCGTTTCCAGTAGCTGCCGCTTTTTTAAATAGCAGCTTGTATATATTTTAGCATATTTGAATTTTTTAGATTCTCGTTACAATGATATATTTCAAGTAAGCATTTGTGTTTAAAATGGCGTCAAAATTTCAAAAAAGTTGGCTACTACAAGAGTGTATTGAGATAATTTAGTCAGCAGGTCTTGAATATAATATATTAAGTTATTAGATGGGTAAATGCATTTTAACAGAATCGGGAAGAAGTTTGAAAAAATGAGGCGGAACCGAGTTTTTCCATTTCCGGGATCCTGTTATAATGCATTTATAGGTAATATTATTTCTCGCACGATTGAGGAATCCTGAATTGAATTGAAAATATATAGAATAGGTTTGACCTTTGACCTAAATAAGCAAAACAGAAGTATTTCAGTAACATTCAAGAATTTTCCTTCCAAATTGTACATTTAAATTTAATAATAATAAATAAAGTTTCTTGTTTACTATTTTACATATTTTTATCAAGCTAGAAATTGCATGTTTTTTTAATGTATTTATTTAACATCAGCTTATTTCCGCTACCAAAACCTATCACCGACGCCAGGAGACGAGCTACCCCAACCTGGAAATTTTGCTAAACCTCTTCCTTGTCGAAGAGGTTTTGCCTAACATTTAATAGACAAGGGATCGACTGCTTTACATCCCCTTCGAAGAATTGTATATCCGCTACGTAATCCTCTTCTCAGATTACATAGCTTCTAGGTATACACTGATATACAAGCCGCTAGAAGGTGGGACAAGATCACCGTGTTTCCTTAGACGGTTCAACCATCTAAGTACTAACTGCGATGAACGTTGCTTAACTTTATGTATCGAAATACAATGGGGTTTCCCAGAAAAAAAATTATTGCTAAAGTACTTAATTCACGTAAAAAAACTGATTTATGGCATATTTATTATCTTTTTAATTTTACTAATAGTAACAAAAAGAAAACTTGAAGTTTGAAATATATTGAGTTCATTTTAAACAGCCATAATTAGTGCGTTGTGACGTCAACGCACTGAAATCCCATAAAAAGTCGGTTACATTGTTGCATGAGTTAGCCGTGAAAAATATAAAACGTAACCTCTATTTATTGACAGGACTTTTTAATAATTATGAGTTGTAATGGATTATCAAAATGCCTAAAAAAAGTTTGTTTTGTACCGTGTAATAATACTAGTGAAAATGCTCCCTCAATATTATTTTTGACAGTTCCACTTAATATTGAAAGACGAAAAAAGTGGTTTTCTGCTGTAAAATCTAAACAAATATTTCATATGGGAAAAGATTTGTCATAAAAAAATTATGCACCATTTCAAAGTCTACTTTAGGTAAATTATCAGCGGCACCATTAACATATCCCTCTTCCACTTTACTCATTTTGATCGTAGAATTAATAAAACATAAACCAGAAATCGATAAAATGATAATATTTTCACTCCAAACAATCCAGACATCAAAATATAAATAAAGTTTTAGGTGAGTCATCTGATAGACCAGGAGCCCGCCGACCACTAATTGTGTGAATTATTGTTACTTGGGGCGGTAGAGCACAGAAATGACTATGCCAGCCCCATTTTTTGGGGCAGGGGCGTACGGCAGGCCCCCAAAGGTATAAGATATATGGTTTACTCCCAAAATGTGTGAATTGTTGTTAATTTGGGGCAGTAGAGCACATAAATGACCATGCCAGCCCTGTTTTCTGGGGCAGGGGCATACAGCAAGTCCCCAAAAGTGTAAGAAATATGGCTTGTAAAAGTAAAAAAACGTCGCAAATAAGTCATAGATTTACGCATGGGGGTTGGAGGGATTCCCAAAAATCATGAATCCCGACTCCCATTCATTTCGGGCGGTACAAGGAAGCGCTACGGTCGCCCAAATTTGAAAAAAAAGATGATAATTTTATGAATGGCAATCAGGAACCTGGTAAGTACGAACCTCCTGAGTGCGAAAAAACATTCGTCATCTTTGAAAAGTGGTGCGAACGTCTTGCCTTTCACGATAATTGACGGCGTATCGGCTGTTCCTACCGCATGTACTAGTTACCCTTGTGATTCGATGAGTATCGCAAATTTACGACTGGCAATCATAAATATATTCGCCATCTTTGATAAGTGGTGCGAAGGTCTTACCATTCACGATAATTGACGGCGTATCGGCTCTTTCTACCGCATGTACTAGTTACTCTTGTAATTCGATGAGTATCATAAATTGACTACTGGCAATCAGCCATTCATAAACTTACCATTTTTGTTACCTGACTTTTTTAACAACAATTCACATATTTTGGGAGTAAACCTATGACACCCAATTATGACTCCTGGTCCATGGTGTGTAACGTCACTGCAGAAGCGGGTGAAGGTTAAACCTAAACTACAAAATATCAACGTCCGGCGCTTTTACGAATAACTTGTGTGGCATTTATATGGATTCTGATTGGCCAATATTTATCAGCAAGTTGTTTTAACGCTATTTTCTTAGAAGTAATACTTAGTGGGAAAACCCCATTACCAAATTACCAGTTTAATTAATTTTTATTCTTTTTAACTACAGTTAACATGTTATGGTAAGTTATTTTATTTATTTCATTCGGTTTACAATCATATATAACACTACGTTACATTATACGCGACTGGGCAAGCAAAGCAACACAGCGGCCAGATGTTACGGCACAACGACTTTCAGACTATGTTAGTCTAGATTTATTAATGACGGTCTTCTAATTAAAATCAACCGTGTTTGTTATTTTTGATATCGTAGATTTCAAATAAATTCGCTTGGGTTTTGTTAAATGAAATAACTGATATTGTGGCGTTCCCATTAGCCGATGACAATGCTAAATATTAAAATGTTTAGGAGCCACGGTCGCTCCGGCTTTCTCAGGGTCGTGAAACTTTTATTTACATTAAAAATTATATTTAAACAATACCGGTAAATTAGAACTTGTGAAGTAAACTATTATATGGGCACCAGCCGACTAAATCGACAGAGGGGGAAAACAAAATAGACAAATTAATTAATAACAAATTATTAAAGCCTTTAATAATTTAAAATTCGTAAAAATTACAACAAAATTGAATATATATATATATATATATATATATATATATATATATATATATATATATATATATATATATATATATATATATATATATATATATATATATATATATATTTATATATATATATATATATATATATATATATATATATATATATATATATATATATACGCGTAAAATCACCAAGTGGCACCGAAAACTAAATTGACGTTCTCGCACCCAATATTTTCCACATTTAATGTGAGCAAGTGGCTCCCTATATATTCCCGATATGTATATGCGTTCTGGCACCGTATATATGGAGAAGACACTTTTTCTTTAGATACTCACTGTGTTGTTAATACATTTAGGATTGCTAACGCACTCTGTAAAAATAGGCCATTGTGTTGCTTGTCTTTTTGAAACGTATCACATACGTGCGATATCCGTGGTGTAATTGCAGAAATAGAGGAAATAAGATGAGAAATAATTCTCAGAGTGAACTAAAAATTGTTATTGATGTTGACTCATCATATTCTATATTTAGTTTCAATTGAGGTCTAGAAAATTATTTGAAAAAAAAAGACAAGTAGATGAGGTTGATTAAAAAAGAAACAAATTAATTATTTATTATTCAGTGGTGATAAATCACTTATGAAAACATGTAATTAGAATATCAATTTTAGTTATTGTAAAATACAGTGTGAATTTGTGTATATGACATACCAATAGTAACTGATATGTATTATTGACAGTTCGGCTAATTTCAAAGCATGTCGTACAAAATAGTATATTACGTAATGAGTGTTGTAAGAAGCATATTACGCACGAATGGAAAAGTTACGCACGATGCCGCGTAGCGGCGAGTGCGTATTTTCATGAGTGCGTAATTGCTTTACAACTCGAATTATGTACTATACTTTACCTAAGGTCATATTTATTTATTTATTTAGTAAAATCCTGATTTAGTTGTCAACAATATTATTCAACAAATATTATGTCAGTTTTGACAGCGTTTGAAAATTACGTAGGCGCATTTGTTTTTTTAAACCCCGCGTCAGCGATATAAGCCACCTATAATTGCGTGTCCCGTGCGTTTTGTTTACCGTGCGGTTTGTTTACAGTGCGATTTGTTTACAATATGTAAAGTTCAACTTACATACATGTCAGGTAGTGTGTTTTTGACTAGTTACAGTAGTAATCGTAGGTAAATAATATAATAATCGTTTCCCTCAAAAATTCTTAAAATCACAAAAATGTATATTACAAAACAATAAGCGAGTAAAATATTAATTTCATATAATAAAAATGCCAATTTATTTACAATCTTTTGATTCTAAATATTATATTATCAAATAGTGTAATAGGTAGTATGATTTAGAAATATAATTTATTACCTTATTTTGTATGAACTGTTACATACGGTAACGTTGGATCTCAACGATAATATATTTTGTTGAATTTGTACAATTGCTTTAAGGGTGGCAGTGTGGCTTAAAAAAATGATTTCGTAATTCGACAAGTTCTCCTATGAACCGATTGAGAAAATACTTTGACAGGCTTTTAGAAAATACTTGATAGAATGATACTGGGATATTGAAGTCAACAAAAAAAATATTTTTTTTTGCTTTTCACACAAGAAAAAAATGTTTTTCTTTCTTTAGTTTTCAATAGGCTAGTACCATTCTATAAAGTTGCCTATAAAAGCCTATCAAAAAATTATTTTAATCGGTTTAGGAATGTAGGAGAAATTGTCGAATTACGCTCGCGGCTTAATTGCAATAAAAGATTAAACTGCGGTTGATTTCGATACTCTTGATTTTATTTATGCCTTTTCAGAAAATTATACATATATAATATGCTCTTAGATTTAGTTTGGGTGAAAGTTATAAAGTATATGGAGCTTTAGCTCTTAAATTTGTTAACGCTGCGAAATAGGTTGTTTTCAGAGTTATCCCATTCTCTTGTCTATAAAAGGGACAAGTGCCGTAATAAATAAATATTTATATATGTTTATATATTATCTTAGTTACGGTTCAAATGGTCGGTGCATCAAAGTTTTGTCAATTTTCAGTTCATAGACTTATTTTATTAACAGGCACTCACATCATATCATGGGCCCCGGCCCCTTTCATTATAACTACACTACCTGTACCCAAATTTTAATTAGTTTAATATTTTTGCATTGCGTTTCCTAGTTTATTCGGACCTCTAAGTGGTCGGGCCCTGGTACCACGGTACCTACTGGACCTACCCCCCCCCCCCCCCCCCCTCCCTTGTTGGGGCCCTGATTATAAAGTATAGTTTAAAGTGAGAAATAATGTAAACAACAATTTGTAGATAGGCCAGACTCCTCCTGCCTGAAAGAACATAATACAGACAGATACTACAATTTTATTACATTATCAGATGAAGCTAGTTCAGGGATGAACAATGACTATGCATTGTCATTATAATATACGTATGACAATGCGGTAATATAGGTAGAGTAATTGTAGGAATACAGGAAATAGTCAAGTAAAATTCTGAAAAAGTAAGCTAAATAATTGTATGTGATATTGACACTCATTGTATATATCACGTATCAGTTGAAAAACTGAAAAAAAATGTAATTAACAAAGATTAGGCACTTCTCAGTAGGGAGCTATTCATAACAAACAGGTTATGTTAACGAAAGTAGTTACGAAAGTATAGGCAACGTTTAGATTACGTTAATTATTTTTCAAAAATGAATGAATGAAAAAAGAATTGGCCTCAAGTTTTCACCTTTTTTTATATTTTACATATTTACAATCGATTATTTTTATTTATTTGCTTTTATCATGATTAGAAAATATTATTTAGGTATTATGCAAATCACAACTTACACACTTTCTTATTTATTATGAAAATACCTACTTTCTGTATATTGTTGCCCTAATATACTAGTAATTCAATACTTCGTCAGTATTAGCTAGAAGATAGTTGTTTTCATTGGTTCTCCAATAATGAGTGTTTTAAAGTATTTACCTAGCTAGTATATTAGCATATTTACATATTTGTTAACAATAACTGTTAATATGAAGGTCAAATTTTAATAAGTGTAGAAAATATGGATTTTTATTACCATGTCGATAGTGAAAAATTGCATTCATTAATACAGCGAGAAACTTTTATCTTTCTAGATAAAGGATGGGGACAAGTTTTTACCGTGAAACTTCTATGGGCGCGTTAGGCATTTTTCAGTAGGAAGTAAAGTACTATAAAATGTTTTTGGTTACTTGAAGTCACCGGCACACAATTTTTTTTGGGTTACTTCCAATTTAGCCGAAGTTTGCAACTTTTTTATTTTTAATAGTAACTTTCTTTCGTAATCCGAAGTTCAATTTTCTTTATACTCCTTTTTTCGAATTTAAGAATGGCTGAGTAAAAATAAAATTTAACATCTCAGTAGAAAGAATACCATGGAAAAAATATATAAGCTGCAAAATTTTAACAAGCTTACCATGGAGTGTACAAAAAACATAAAACCACCTTCCTTAATTCAATATGTCAATTTTAAACTTGTATAAGAATTAAAATTTTCAAAAATTATTGAAAATAAATCTTTTTAAACATTTTTTTTTAATAGAAGTCCCATGTTCTTTTCTATTATTTGTTTGTAATATGTGTTTTCCATTTAATTTTATTTAAGTAACAGAGAATTATATAAAATTAATGAAAACTGAATAGTTTCTTAGAAAAAGTACCTGAACATAAATGTTTAAAATGAATAAGATTCCAGAAAGGTTCAATGTAATGTTGAAAAGGGACAGAGAGGTAACAAACACGTGTTAATAATAAGACACAAAAGAAGATACTAGAACTTACTTTGACTGAATTTTAAAGTAAATGAACCACTGCTCATTTTAAGGAATATATGACACATTTTAAACTAATTAGTTGGCGGGAATTATGGAGAAAAGAATCATTGTGTACCGTGGACCACACGGTAGAAATAAAATTTCTAATTCAAACACATTTTGTAGCATATCAAAAAGTTGCCTCTAACCTACCCTTTATTACATAATTTTTTTACATATTTCGGTACATATTTAAATACCGGTTAACCGGTTATATTCATTTTACTTCCACGTCCAGTGGAAGTATAGTAACAAAAAAATTTAAAAAAATTTTTATTATCCAAATAGGCTTAAAATGTCATGAAACGTCGAGATTTTAAGTTTGAGCGAAAAAAATTTTCTGTCTGTCTGTCGGTCTGTCTGTCTGTAACTTTTTTTTGTGCGCACGTTTACTCTGGAACCGTTTAAGATATTGACTTGAAATTTGGTACACATATGTATTTTAACGAGATCTAGAACTAGATTATATTTTCATCTTGTTCCGTCGAAGGGTTGGGGTGAAAATTGGGGTAAATTTGGGGTAAATGGATAAATCGAGCAGGTAAGAGTCCACGAAATTGGTATTTAGTATATACAAGGTCTCAAAAAAAATTTGGCATTAGCCACCCCCGTTACCACCCCCACCCCCTATTAAAGGGGATGAAAAAAAATTGTGATTTAGTGTATGTACAGGAACCAGAAACCTCAAAATATTTTTTTACTTCATCCATCCCCCCATTACCACCCCCCTATCACCACCCCCACCCCACTACCGATGTGGGGTATCGTTTTATGGGTTCTTGGGGTAGAGGATTTCAAATATTATATTATCAAAGTTCCATAAACAATTATTTTAATATACAAAGTTTTTTGTTGTGAGTGACTTGGATGTGGAAGTCGTGATTCCTTGGGCAGCGGTTTTTATTTACCGATTTACCGGTTATTGAAATTTCCTGTAAATTGCATTGTTCATGTTTACAACTTTATTACTTCCTCAGTTTTCTTTTAGTAAAACCTAGGTTTATATTTTCTGCAAAAAGGTAGATATTCGGAGATTCAAATAATAGAAAAATATGGAGACTTTCCCATTCAAAAAATGTTTTAAAATGATTTATTTTCAACAATTATTAAACAAATTAAATAGTGGAAGCCATTACATTGTGATAATTAATCATAATGAAACAGATGAAAACACCTTTCTTTGTTTTTTATCATTAATTTATTATAACCAAACGTTACTGCAGTTTCGACAAGCGTGTAATTTTCAAACAGTTGATTCACAGATACAAAAATTATTTATAATTTAATTTTGTGTTTTAATATTTAAAATGTACATATTAATTTAAAGAAAATGCAGTGATATCATTTTCCAATTTTTTTTGCGCACTCTTCATTTAGAAAATATATTTTTAAGACACTTCTTTTCAATGGTTTTTTTAAGATTTAGAATTTTTTATAAAAATTTAAAATTGGCATACTAATAAATAAAATGCAGAGGTGTTGAAAATTTTCTATGCGCTGTTCTACGAAGACTCCGTGGCCAGCTGAATTTTATTGCTTGACAATTTTTCCTATGGCTTTCTTTCTGTTGAAATAAAAATGGTTTTCACTTAAAAATGTAAAAAATTGCAACTTCCGGCTTTACTCTAGAACCTTGTGAGTCGCTTCTTATTTCACCCCAATTCGATATATACATCCTCTAGATTTTGAGATGTGTTGACATAGACTTTTATAGACATATGACTTCAAATAATCCCACAAAAAATAATTAAAAGGTGTAATAGTAGAGGTACAGAATTCGAAAAAGTCGTCTAGAAACGTGTCCCGTGGAACATTGAGACAAGTAAATATGTACTTATTGCGCTATTATTATGTAGTGTAATTTTGGAAATGAAGAAAATAAGATGAGAAATAATTCTCAAAGAGTGAGCTAAATAAATTGTTATTGAGTTTAGTTTCAATTGAGGTCTAAAAAAATTATTGGAAAAAAAAATCAAGATGATGCAGATTGATTAAAAAAATAACAAATTCATTATTTATTATTCAGTGGTGATGAATCATTTACGAAAACATTTTATTAAAATATCAATTTTAGTTATTGTAAAATACACTGTGCATTTGTGTATATGACATACCGAGTGATATAAAAGGTTTGTAACATTTATAATAACCCATAAGTTTTGTGTTTTTAAAAATAAAAATATACAGGGTAGTCACTCTAAACAAATTTGAAAAAATATGGTGTGGTTACCAAAAAAAATTAAAAAATGTGACGCAGGACGATAATGTTTCGCATGCAGCTAACATAACTGTCAAAGAAACATTTGAAAAAACATACAAGGTGGTCACCCTAAACACAAAGAAAATATATGACGGTGAACGATAATATTTGGCATGTAGTTAACACAAGTGCCGTGGAGAAAAATATGAAAAATATGCAAAAAAAAAATAATGCGATGGAGAAAAATTACACAAATCTTAGGAAAATAACCATAGTTTTTAGTTAATAATAATATACGGGGTCGTCATCTAACAGAGAAAGTAATTAATGACTAAAGTATGTAAACTGTGCATTTTGATAAGGCTGTGTGCTAGAGAGAAAAGTTAAGGGGAAATAAATTTGGGTTGGACTTAGCGCTTCGAAAACTTCACGTGCTTGATCTGTTTTGTCCTGTTTAGTCAATTCAATAAACTGAATATCTCCAACTCTCTTCCTGTTATGTAGGAGAAGTAACATAAATGTTACCTTAACAAGAATTCTTTATTGCAATATATTTGTTTCTTTTTTAAAATTTCTACAGTATTTATAGCTTTTTCTATACAAAATGTTCTTAGTGTCATAACGTCTTCGGTAAACGAAAGTAGTTCTTTTGAATGGTTTATCGATTTGTTTCTATTCAGCTCTTTGAGAGCAAGACTACCAACTAAACTTCCCAATTTCATTCATTTTTGGCAAAAGTTTTAATTCCTCCACTATACTTTTAAAGTTATCTAATGACTCGTCCTTTTTGCATATTAGATATGTAACAATATTAATTAATCTTTAAATGTCTTTCCCTGGGCAAAGCGTACGATGCCACCCCATATGATCCTTCATTTTCATAATAGTTGCTATGCGTTATTTACGACCTGAACAAGATAATCGATATTGATAGCGTATTTTTTAGTGCAAAGGATATAATGAATGTATAAACAAAGAATTAATAGATACGTTACGGTTACATTAATCCTTTTTCTGCATATCCCACTTTTACCCCCCCAAATTGTTATAGAGTCCAATCATAGATACTTTTTTTTTGAAACAACAGTGTTAGGTGCGTTATTTTATTTTCTTTAATTGTTCGAGGGTACCTCCTGAGTATTTTGAAAAGTTGGCAGGGGCGGCGGGGGGTGTGCGTTAGCCGCAATATTTGAGCTGTAGCTCTTAAACGGTTAGTTCTACGAAAATAAGCATGTAAATCAATTTGTAGTGGGTTCTTACCATTTTTGTCATAGCAGCAACGGTTCGCGAGATATATACGTTGAACTTTGAAGAGATATAGCAGCTAACTCACACCCCCGCCACCCTCACCACTTGATAGAATACTCAGGATGTACCTATTGATTGGACTAATATTAGTTATACCATATATTATCAGATTTTAACTATTTGGGTGGATATAGTAACATTGATATTAAAAGAGTAATAAAAATTATGTGTTGCAATGATTTATGGTTTTATTAGGAAGCAGACAGATTATTCAGAGTAACCTTTAGCTCAGACGACACAGAACATTTTATAGTGAAACCCACAAAAATTTGCAAACTGAATAATTTTTTTTTAATGAGTTCGTGAAAGTGTATAGAATAATATCCTGAAAAGTTTACATTTCGCTCGGATGCAGAACATAAAAAAAAGTGAAAAAAAAAAATTTTTATCCATTTTTTCAAAATTTTGAAATTAAGTCAGGGTAGGAAAAAATACAGGTGGATAGATCACGTCTTTCTGAACAAAAAATGTCCTAATAAAATTTATCGCTAAAGCCACGGTATTCCTGAAAAAAAATAGTGAAGTAATTTTGTCACTCTGCGCGGCCAGTGTACGGTTAAATGTACACTATGGAACTTCTATAAATTCTCAGCTGTTCTATCGAGTAAAATAAAGCTTTTTTTCTCTTTCTGATTACACGTTTTAGACATTTTTATTATTGAATGGGAGGATAAATAGTGAGTATAGAGTGAAAATATATAATTATGGACGCATATACAGACACCACACATAGCCGCTGAATCGCTCGCATGAATTTTCACGTGCCTTTACTGTATTGTATTTATTACAGGTACACTTATCCACATTTCAGCTATATCCAATGGATTCCTTATACATTTGTTAATGTATTGGAGAAGTTCCAGAATTTATATTCTAAACAATCAAAGATATTTTCATAGTTATAAGGATAAGATCGTGAAAATCGCAATTTGTTATCATGATCTGATTGATCATATTTTCGAAAAAAGGCATACAAATAAACGATTTTGTGTTTAAACATTCGAAAAGTATACATTTTTTTCTGAAATAGCGATATTTTACTTTTTTCAATGGGTCAATTTCTTGACAAGTTACAGCCTCTAATATATATATATATATATTTATCAAAAAAATCATCAAGCAAGGAAATTAAAATTATTTGAGAGTACTTTTTTTAATCCTCGTTACTACAACTCAATAAACCATAATAATCATGGAGTGTACATACTTTTTAACAGTTCTCAATGAAGAAAGAATTTTTTTGAAGGGCTTCTATTTTTTTCTATATTGTTTATTGCAAGTTTGGGCGTGAGAATATATATAAGTATATTTGTCCCATCCATCCTTTGCTTGTATTGTTTGAAACAAAAAAACATCAGAAAGCTACAATTTTCATCTTTTAAATGAGCCAACACTCATATAGATTGAACAAATTCTGATTTAGTGCACGCATGGATATCGCTCCGAGTTATAACGTTACACTTGACTATTTTTTCCAGGAAAACCGTGGCTTTAACGATAAATTTTGTTAGGACATGTTCATAAATATGTGATCTATCCGTCTGTATTTTTTATTTTTTTCTAGCTTGATTTTACTTAATTACTACTGAAAATGCAGAGGAAAGATATATGTAGTACGACTTTTTCGGTTTTTAAATGGATCAACCAAACATTACATACTTTTTAATTCCAGATTTACTTGAAAAGCTTGACCATTTTTTTAAGGTGTCCAAACCAAGATTGAGTTGTTTTTGGGATGCTAGTATTTTAAATATTGTGTTTAAATCGAAAGGTATCTAATCGGTTTCTTAGAAATATTTTATTTTTCTGTCCCTTATCCAAAACTGCTAAAATTTACGGGGAGACATTTTAAAAAATGTGAATTGTAATTATAAAAGAAATAAAAAAATTTGCAGGTGAACACCTTCTTACCAAATAGCGCAACATATTTATTTAAACGACTAAAGATCTAAAAAGATTTTGAAATATCAATCATTTATTATTTAAGTGCGTAGACTCGTAAGAAGGCAATTATTTTTTTTTATATATACAATTTTACAAATATTTGATAATGGTAATAAGAAAAACTCTTTTCATCTTCATTTAAACTATTTTTTTGGAATTAGTTTAGAATTTTAGAAAGTGAGACCAAAACATTGAGGACTAACTTTAGAAAAGAAGAAATATGAATTTTTTTATTTATAAGACACCAAAACACAAAAATTAACGTATCTCGGGCCCAAATTCAAGTAAATCACATTCTGTTTTTCAGATATTGGTTTATTCATCTACATTCATAATTCTTGACTGTTTTTGATTTCATAAAAATCCAGACTTATTAAAATTTGTTTATAATTACAACTGTGAAAATTATAAGCAAATTCCAAAAAAAATGTTTAAATTAAAAAAAAACATGTTCTTAATTGTGCTGCAAAATACATTAAAACAACTTAAATTTAAAAAAATGCGCTTCTATGAGTCGGTGCATTTAAACATTAATCAACTGAAATTTCGAAATCTTTTTTATTTTCAGCTGTTTAAATAAATATTTTGCATTAAAATTAGACATCAATGTTTAGCTCGATAAAAGGGAATACTCCTATTAATGATTTGTGTATTATTATTACATCATATTCTTTATATTATTCAAAAAAGTAAATTTTAAAAAATATATATTTTTTGTAAATTAACAAATTATTAGAAAGTTTATTTAGAAGTTTTATTTATTTCAAATTTTATTGGGAACAATTTGGTATTTTAATTTTTGAGATGCAATTACTAGGATCGAGAGAGAAATATTTGAATTTCTGGTAGATTTTACTATCAACACATGTTCATGGTTAACTTTATTTTTAAGAGCATCCCTCTACTTCGATACTGTTGTAATTGTAAAATATTATCTTTGCTAACCTTTTCTGTTGACAATTGAACAGCTTAAATGGCGTAGAAAATGAATTTATGGCTTTATTGGCCCTAAAATTCTCATCTTATGAACTCGTTTATGAAATGAATTTTGCTATTAAATACCTATTCACATTACTTTATTATTATACCTATTTGATTTAATCAGATAGGTATATTTTAACCAAAAAAAATCATAGTAGAAAAAAAAAATCGTACAGAAATCCGTTTCATATCGAATGTATGTGTGTGTAGATCGTTTCTTGTAAACACGATAACTTCTATTAGACTTAAAATAATTATTTCTCTGGCGCGTATGTAAAATAGTGTGGTAAAATACTCCCTGTTGAAATTGGGCCATATCCGCCATACAGGGCGATAGCCAGAGGCGTATAAATGATCAGGTTTTACATAAACTGTGTTTATTATAATTGTAGAGCAAAATATTACTATACAAAAATATCAAGATATATAGGATATCAAAACTATATAATATAGTGTGTCTATAAGGTTCGAAAGTACTTTTACGTAGATTGAAGGATCTATCAATTTAACTTCAAAATGCTATTGAGGTGTTTTTAATAATGAAAGTTGCATTCGTGTGCTACCGAATGCTAATACATATTAAACATGATGACTGTAGTTAGACTGAAAATTTTTATTTCAAATTTCGAACATTTGTAAGAAATTAGAGCATATCAGTCATACAGGGCAAGCATTTCCTCAAAACAATACAAAAAAGAGACTATTAGACGAATGTGAAATTATGCATACAAATTAAAATACATTCAAATAACTTTAAAAACTTAGTTAATTATTACAGTGTAATAAAAGGTTAAATTAAGGTCGATAACGACGCCATACAACCCAATTTTATTTAAGCGCCTTTTATCTACATAAAAACCTATGGATTTTATTTGGTGCCACAAAAAGTTTTTGATTCAATCTAAGTTCCGGACGGTATTTGAGTAAACAAAACAATGTTTAAAGTAGAGTATTTCGTCTTTTTTCTTAGCTACCTCTGGTTGTATAGGTCATATCACAATAAACAACAAACGAGAGTGTTTATTATGAAATTGCGATGAAAACCAGATGTGCCGAACCCTTCTCGTCGATTTGTCGAAAAAATTAAGGCAATTAAAATCGATAGCCTTTAAACAATTGACGGTGACTTAAGTAATAATACATACATTTCAACGAAAGGGCATAGCCGGGTAAGCATGGTGTGACTGCCCCCAAGCGTCTGGCGCTTATATTTGTGCAGTAGGAAGCAATCTTGGAAAGTAGCAATTTCACAAAATATTAGCCCGAAAAAGGGACCGGTTTGGGGTGAGTAAGGGAGGGTTGATTTTAGCAAAACTATTTTTTTTCTAAGAAACGGCGCATTCAATCGTTTTGTAAAAAATATATGTTAAAGACCTACTGAGAAAGTACTAAATAAAAAATCATGCTCAAATTCCGAAAACAGATACAGTAAAAAAAACATATATATTATTTTCAAATTTTTTTTAGGGTAACTTATCCCTGGGGTACCAACCTGAATTTTTTTCTGTAGCATGTCTGGGGACTCACTTATGTTATGTTTTTTTCCCAGTCTTGTGCGAAGATTACGCCATACTTAAAAAAAATGCCGAAGTGTGCAGTGTCGTATGCATATTTTGTCAACAATTAACCCCTTGCACGTAAAGAAGGCCAAAATGCAAAGTAAATATGGATACCTGAGTAGTGTATACATACTAGTGATTAGTGATTATGGAAATGGTGAACGTTGTAAGAGAAACCAATATAACGCTGCAACGCTGACAGTTAATTAGGTGATCAATAGAGTTTAACTCTCTTGCGCCGCAAAAATCAGTTTATGGTCGGAATGTTAAATATCATTAAGGATAAAAACTAAAGTCAGCGGTACTATCGATATTACCGTCGGCGGGGATAAGAGCTTGGTCTTAACAGTCATGTGTTGTTAACAATTTGCAGCACTAAATCGTAGCATTACTAACCTGAGAAGTATATAGATGTTAATCTTCCTCACTGTCATCTGCAATCACTGTACTCATGCTATCCTTCTGGAACAATAGGGAGAGAACTTCTGCCGGTTTAGGTATGCTTGCTAGATATCATCCGTACGAAAGGTAATACACGACAGCAGCTACATGGGAACAACATCCAACAGTTTGATACCCATTGGCATATTCACAGAAATGTCTTCCAACGCCGACACTGTGGGGAATATAGTCGAGGAAACATCGGTAAACCTTCGTTTTGATGTGACGTGAACAAACTTGTATTTTGAGTACATTGGACTGGTCCTTAGCGTACTGAAGATTAAGTGTTCCGTCTTCATTTATGACTTCGAGGTACGAAATCGTTTGTTTATATTGATACGATCCGGTAAAAAACATTCCGTCATTTCTGGGAAGTCCAGTACATCTTTGCTGGAAATATCTACAAAAGGCAGTTTTGCAATTTCTTTGAATGTGCCAGTGGGAATTGAACTGTTGGATGTTGTTCCTATGTAGCTGCTGTCGTGCATTATCTTTCGCAAGGACGATATCTATCAAGCATACCTAAACCGGCGGAAGTTCTTTCTCTATTGTTTCAGAAGGATAGCATGAGTGCAGTGATTGCAGATGACAGTGAGGAAGATTAACATCCATATCCATCACAGGTTAGTAATGCTACGATTTAGTGCTGCAAATTATTAACAACACATGACTGTTAAGACTAAGCTCTTATTCCCGCCGACGGTAATATCGATAGTACCGCTGACTTTAGTTTTTATCCTTAATGATATTTAACATTCTGGCCATAAACTGATTTTTGCGGCGCAAGAGAGTTAAACTCTATTGATCACCTAACTGTCAGCGTTGCAGCGTTATATTGGTTTCTCTTACAACGTTCACTATTTCCATAATCACTAATCACTAGTATGTATACACTACTCAGGTATCCATATTTACTTTGCATTTTGGCCCTCTTTACGTGCAAGGGATTAATTGTTGACAAAATATGCATACGACACTGCACACTTCGGCATTTTTTTTAAGTATGGCGTAATCTTCGCACAAGACTGGGAAAAAAACATAACATAAGTGAGTCCCCAGACATGCTACAGAAAAAAATTCAGGCTGGTACCCCAGGGATAAGTTACCCTAAAAAAAATTTGAAAATAATATATATGTTTTTTTTACTGTATCTGTTTTCGGAATTTGAGCATGATTTTTTATTTAGTACTTTCTCAGTAGGTCTTTAACATATATTTTTTACAAAACGATTGAATGCGCCGTTTCTTAGAAAAAAAATAGTTTTGCTAAAATCAACCCTCCCTTACTCACCCCAAACCGGTCCCTTTTTCGGGCTAATATTTTGTGAAATTGCTACTTTCCAAGATTGCTTCCTACTGCACAAATATAAGCGCCAGACGCTTGGGGGCAGTCACACCATGCTTACCCGGCTATGCCCTTTTAGGAAATAACGCTTCTAGTTGAGGTAAATCATCATGGCATAATATTAAGGCGAACGCTTAAAAAAAATAGCTGTCGAAAATTGAATAGCCGATTGTAAATGCATCAAGTCGTATATCTTTTTTGTTACAATAAAGGTTTTTTCATGTACTTTTTATTAGGCTTAATAACCTACATTGTTTTTTGAAATATTTAAAGTCATTTCTTGCTTTTCTTTAAATTATCTTTTTTGAACAAATCAAAACTCTATTCGAAAATTAAATTTATTATTATGCATCAAAAATATACAAAAAAGAAACAATTTAAAAAATCTGTTTTTTTTTCTATGCCAATTGGGAACAGAGATAAAAGATTTTGTTTGCGCGAAAATATGCATTTGTTTAAAATACAGTTTTTTCAATACCACTGAAAATTACATGAAAAAAATCTACATTCTGAAAGAAATATATGTTGTTTTTCTACGACTCGTCCACTTTAGTCTATGTAAAACGCGGCGTTTGACGCTCGGAATGCCCCCCTCATCGGGACTACTTTTACCCCATGTTTTTTGGGTCGCTGATCACGAAAATCGAGGTCCCGCGGCTCTAAAAATAGTGCGTCACCTCTGAAATTGGGAATAATACTGTAAAACAATGTTATGAATGTGCTAATTGTAATGATATTTTGCCAGTTCAGTATGTTCATCTAAATTAAGGACAAATTTTATAGAGGGGGTGAAACTTGATTGAATTTTTTTTTTATTCACTTTTTAATTTAAATTTAGATGAATGGGGATTTTATAATGAAGAAAATTTTTTTCCAACCCGTCAGGGGTGAAAACTACCCCTGTATCGCCTTTAAATTGAACTAACGCTTAGGGGTGAAAAAGTTTTGTGATATTTTTTTCGACGGAAGTTTATCAGAAATTACAAGCAAACTGAAAAGTATACATATCTACTTAATGTCTAAGCGTTAGTTCAATTTAAAGGTGATACAGGGGTAGTTTTCACCCCTGATGGGTTGGAAAAAATTTTCTTCATTATACAATCCCCATTCACCTAAATTTAAATCAAAAAGTGAATAAAAAGAATTCAATCATTTTTCCAGTTTTCACCCCTGAAGGGTTGGAAAAAAATTTCCTTCATTATACAATCCCCATTTATCTAAATTTAAATCAAAAAGTGAATAAAAAAAATTCAATCATTTTTCCATTTTATGTCAATTTAGTTTTGGTATTTTCACCCCCTCTGGTTAGCCCTCAGCATAAAATTTATCCTTACTTTAGATGAACTTACTGAACTGGCAAAATGTCATTACAGTTAGCACATTCATAACATTATTTTACAGTATTATTCCCAAAAGGGGTGGTTTTTGGCATTTTTAGGGGTAACGGACTATTTTTAGAGCCGCGGGACCGATTTTCGTGATCAGAGACCCAAAAAAGATGAAATAAAAGTAGTCCCGATGATGGGGGGCATTCCGAGCGTCAAACCCCGCGTTTTACATGAACTACTTGAACAATTTACGATTTAATTTACTACTTTATTATTCTTTTGTTCATT
Source organism: Rutpela maculata (assembly GCA_936432065.2). Lineage (NCBI taxonomy): Eukaryota > Metazoa > Arthropoda > Insecta > Coleoptera > Cerambycidae > Rutpela > Rutpela maculata. The sequence goes on along the minus strand of OW386290.2, from coordinate 97,131,323 downwards.
ACACAGGCACACACAAAAAAAGTCGAATGCGAGAAGGCCTATGTATTCCCATGCATTTTGACCCGCTGAATACGAATCTGATGTCCGTTTTGCCCGATTGGCTCTTGCATTTTTGCTGACCTCAAAAAACACCTTAAAAATGCCCAAAACGAGTAAATAAAAAGCTTAAATGAGCTGATCACTATATCTATACGTAATTTGGGGCGCTGAAACTGAATATGAGGTCGGAATTAGCAGATCAGTTGGGAATTTTAACATAACCTCAAAAAATGCCTAAAAATCCAAAACAAATAAATTAAAAGCTTAAACCAAGAACTTTAAAACTAACATAACCTAAGGCAAGAGCTAAGAGCTTTAAACCAAGAACTTTAAACTAAGAATTGTTAACCCAACATAACCTGAGACAAGAACTTTAAACCAAAAACTTAAACCTATTATAAATTAAGACAAGACTGTTAAGTTCTTGAGGCAAGAACTATTAAGATTTAGAGTTCTTGGTGCAGAGTTCTTTGTGTAAAGTTCCTGTCTCAGAATATGTTACATCTAGAGTTCTCGGTTTAAAGTTCTTTGTGTAAAATTCTTGCCTTGTTTTTGGTCAATTCGACGATAAAATAAAAAATATTTATCTAAAATTTTATAGTATGGAAATAGTGGATAAAGGTTTTCCATGATACCTTGCATCATATGTTGTAAGATGTTGGACAAATGGAAAGAACGTTAAAAAGTAAAATATAAAAATCCAATGATATCGAAGGAGCCTGGAATCCGTGAAGAGTGTTATTTTTTAGCAATACAAATGTTTCCGGAATTAATGCTAAAAAAGGGTTAATGGAAACCGATTGTTCCGAAAGTAAAGAAGATGACAGTGAATATGAGTGCTCGATAAGAATTAAAACTCCCAATATTTGGTGAAAAACTTAATAATGTTGTTAGAAATCTTGGTCTATCTAATGGTAGGGAAGAATATTTTGCGGCGATTATGAAAAAAGACAATTTAGTATCAAGTGATGTTCGTTCTAGCTCATACAGAAAAAGAGAAAAAGACTTTGGAAAATATTTTACACAAGGAAAAGAACACTTGATGAATATACTTAAACCTATCATACATAGATTTTAGATAAATATTTTTTATTTTATCGCTGATTTTTTTTCGATTTTTCGGACCCTCGATTTTACTACAAACAAAACAGAAGGAATTCACATTATTTACACAGTTGTGCAAAATTTTTTGTAGCCCTATACTCATAGGAAGGCAAGTTTCTTACTTCACTAGAGCTGCGGTTGCATGATGACGCCCACAGTCCCGCTTTCTCAATCTGACCTGCCGCCGATACTGGAGGGAAACCCATCGTAAACTCTGTCTCTACTTCTGCCATGAAGGCATTTTTTTACCTAGGAACTTAGTCGAAATAAATCTTTGCCCGCCGTCACCACGTGGAGGTGTCCTAGTCGCAAGAATAGAAAAAGAAACAAATGGCATATGACAAACAAACAGAATAAAGAAAACTATACATATGTTTAGAACAGCTCTAAGAAAAAAAAAGTAGAAAATCATCAAGGGAGGGTGTAGGTAAATGTTAAGTCCAAACGATATTCCTCTCTCAATAGAACAAACTTTGAAAAATTTCACTGTTCAGTAATATTTTCCCTAGGATACTTGAAAATTTAAAAGTTACCCATCTCCGCTCACTAGGGTTGATGAGAGTTTATGCTGAAGTGATATTTCTCTATGAAGTTTGCAGATTGCGCTTTAATTCTGACTTCTGTATTGTGTTCAGCACGTTGCAAATACGTCGGAAATTATATGTTCAGATATTATGTAGAGCAAAGTCAATTTCGGGCTATGATTCAGTCATTTTTGGATACGTTTTCATCCTAAATAAGGATTTTACAAGATATTAAATTACGTATAGATATAGTGATCAGTTCATGTAAGCTTTTTATTTACTTGTTTGGAATTTTTCGGCATTTTTTAGGTGTTTTTTTGAGATTATGTTAAAATTTCTAACTGATCGGCCAACTCTGACCTCAGATTCGCTCTCGGTGCCCCATAATATGCACGGAAATGGTGGTCAGCTCATTTAAGCCTTTTATTTACTTGTTTGAGGTTTTTCGGGCATTTTTAAGGTTTTTTTGAAGTTAGGAAAATACAAGAGCCAATCGGGCAAAACGGACATCGAATTCGTGTTCAGCAGGTTAAAATTCATGGGAATACATATTACAAAGGGCCTGCCTTCTCGCACTCGACTTTTTTTGTGTGTGCCGGTGTTATTTTTTGGACTTAAATTTTGACAGGATGATTTATTTAGGTTAGAAATATATTGGAGTAGGAGAGAGTAAAAATATATGCATTATTACGTAAGTTATAATCAATTGTTAAAAAATTATCTTGTTTAAATTTTTTGCAACTTAAAATATTGACAAAAAAGTTCGGGCTCATCGAGTTTTCTTTCGCAGTTTCATAACGGACATTCTAGTTTTTATTTATTTTAGTTTATTATTCTATATAACTAGAGATGTTTAAAAACTGCGAAAAAATATGAATTTTATTCACAGTATATATAAAAACACTACAAATAAAATATTTACTCATTCCATTATAGATACTCGGTTACAGTATGCAGTTATTTTGAAAAATAAAAAAGTTAATTCGATCACATTTTCCGCTGTAAATTACACAAAATGATAACGCTTCCATTAATATTAATTTATTATTCAGTCATATCTTCAAGACAAATATACTTTTTGCATACACCATGGGAAAAAGAAAGGTAATCCTAAAATAATATTAAATAGTAATACTAAAATATCAAGTTTTTACTATTATGAATGAAAGATATAGAGGAGTTTCAACATAAAAAATGCGAAAATTTGCCAATTCCCAATCAAAGCACGACCTCAAAAATATGTAATGTGGTGTGTGTGGGGGTGTGTGTGGGGGTGTGTGTGTGTGTGTGTTAATAAGAGTTAACTGTCTGTTTTTGTGTGTTTGAGAGTTACATAGCATGTGTCGAATTCAGTGGTCTCGTTGTTCGGCTATACAGGGTGTCCGGTAATACCGGTCTGGTGCCGATTCTATATGCAAAAATATGAAAGAAAATTTATATAAATATGTCAGCTAATGCTTCCTTGTGGACTCAAAGCCCTTTGAAGATTGAAGCCAAAAACTGGTATTCTGCTATTTTCATTTTTTTTTAAATTAAATAATGGCAATGAAAATTAATTAACAATGAGCTTATTGTTACTCTACTTGACTTAATTGTTACGTGAAAACTTGAAGCACATCGTGTTTTCTCATTTACACGATTTTTCTCACAAGCGGTTAGTTTTTCGATTAAAATGAAAGATGACCTTTTTTAATATTTTTAATTAGTGCTGTAGCTCAATTAGGAAGCATTTGCGGGCATTGCGGCACTTTTTTTCAAATTTTTTCGGATATAATTTGTACCAGAATTTTGTTACCGATATTTTCTGACACCCTGTATAGAATATGAAGAAAGTACAGCTAAAGATTTTTAATTATATTAAAAACAATAAGTAAATAAATCAGCAAATATTAGATATAAATTAAGAGAAGTCATCACATATTTTTTACCTGCCCAGGAATTTGACCTCAATAGGCAGTTCACAGAGTTATAATACGATAAAGGGGTTTGTAGATTTCAAAACGAGAAATAATGTAAACTACGGTTACTTTGTCGACAAAGGCATTAAGAAAACGATGATTAGAGGGCATTGTCGCATGTACCATAAATGTAATGTACTGTGATTTCTTTACAATTTTTAATATTCTGTGTAATGTCTTATATAATATACCCACGGACAAAATGATCGCATCATTCAAAATTTGTCATGTTTTGAAGTTAATTTATTTCTTAACCGTTTTTCCGATTTTAATGATAGTTTTATTATTTAAAAAAAAAGTTGCAAAGTTGTAACGAAAACGTAACTTTCTTTACTATACTATATCTCCTGTCCTGGACATCAAATGCTTAGAACGACGTCGAGATGTAGTTCCGTAAGTAATTGAATGTTTTCTTAATTTCTTTCAAATTAGATTTAATTTAAACTACTTAGGTACCCGAAAAATTTATCGGATTTTCTTCCATCTGTAATATGATTTAAGATTCACTAGCCGTAGAAACCCTGAGGTGCCAGAAAGTCATTTTAAATATTGGGAATCAAGCGCAAATGCATGGTGCCACTAAGTACGGTTAGACATCAGTGGTTGGCGCGCCCTCTGCAGATTATACGGTTGAACCAAAATCAAGTTTTTATAGAAAAATCGACCAAGTAGCTCCATCTTGAAATTTTGTGGGAAGGATGTTATGATGTTTAGACGTTCAAATATGCGATAAAACGTTCTGGCACCTCGATCTGGTGCCAGAACGTATATATAGGTGCCACTCCGTCTATATATATATATATATATATATATATATATATATATATATATATATATATATATATATGTTAGATCACGGTTCACATGAATGACTTTTTAAAAACTTTTATTTAGTTACATGGAGCCAACGTTGGCTCTTGGAGAAGGAATATAATAATAAATTAGAAGTGTTGCATTCTAACTGAGTTTAATAACTGACTTTACAAAGCATGTCTAGTCGTATTTATAACATTCAGAACCTGAGTAAGCAAAATATAGAACAAAGGAAATGCAATTCGACAGTCATCATAAAATGTGAGAAACAAAGGTGAAACATAATATCTCTAAGATAAGCGATTAATAAGAGAAGTCGTTATCATGTAATATGATATACCTGTGAAGGTTTGTTATGGCTAAGTCTTGGTAATAAGCGTATAATTTTATATAACAACTTCCCCCTTAATAAAAAAGTTGATGTTATGCAGCAACTTTTGAAAATTGTTAGAAACGTTAAATGAATATAATGCAAAATAAATTGAAACAATGTTGAATGAATACAAAGCAAAATAATAAAATACATAAAAGTTAAAATTGGTAAATGATAATAATAATAAGCGAGTAGTACATTACATAAATGTGATAAGAATAAAATATAATGGTCTAAATTAATAGACAAGGGTAAAACTCCACATATGAAAGTCTATGTTAACTCGATGTCCTCTTCTTCTTGAGGTTTAATACCGGGTCGCTTTCTTGGAGGGATCAGTCTAGGAAATTTGGTAAAAACTCTGCTTCGCTCTGAAGGAGGTGAAGGAGGGTTGTCCGTTGAGGGTTGGATACGCAATGCTCCACATCTTCTTCTTCTGCATTTACAGGTTATGTAAAGTAGGACTAATAGAATGATGAGAGTGATTATGAAATACGTGAACCAAGATACGTGTTTGGTCACAAAAGGCTCGTTTATGAGGTCATCCAGGTCTTTGGAATATTGGTCCAATTTGGTTTTTGCAATATCTAGATCTTCTACGTCGAGATTGTTTAATTTGAGTGGCTTTAATTTTGGAATTTCGATTTTGTCGGGCATGTGATTACAGCATTCAAAAGGAATTTGGATAGGATGTGAATTGTCCTTAAGTTCGGAGAAGTCTTTGGCACTGGCTTGTATTCGAGTAATGCCTGCATAGGCGTAACATCCTGGTTGTAGTTTGATGATGGAATTTTTGTTGATCAATTCTGTCGTGGATTCTCTCTTTGGACAGTTGATGGTGATGTGAAGTGGTTCGGAATTAATTACTAGCCATGTGTTGTCTTCGAGTTCTTGGACGTTGTATCCCTGACTAATAATGAAGGAAGTTTGACAGTTCTCTGGAAGTTTCGGCAACGGTTTTAGTATTCTGGCTTCACATATGGCATTTTGGTCGATAGGATAGGCAAACAGGTTCGAACATAGTTTGGTTCCAAAATAAAGAGGTTTGCATTCTTTCAAATTTTGTATAGGTATGTACATTAAAGAATCATCGTCTCTCGCGATATACTTTTGTGAAATAGATAAAATGTGATGCAGACCAGTTCTGTTATCAAGTATCGGGATAGGATATAGGCGATAGGTGTTATAATTTTGAGGTTCAACAAGTGGTATTGTTAAAACAAATACTAAGTTAGAATCCATTTGAAACGCTTGTAATTCAATAATATCCAAATACTTAGCAACTGCCGATAATTTAATGGGGAGAGGCAAATTGTTCCTACGTAAGCTCTGTGAAATTTCTTGTAATGCTGTTACCAAATGATTAGGGGTTATGATTGAAGTGTGAATGATTCCTAATCTGGCAAATGTTATTGAATTCAAAATGTCGTTCAAATTATCTTCGATATACAAATAGCTTGCCATTAGTTGTTCAGAAATGTATATGAATTTTAGTTTTATGTGAGCAGCCTCGATAGCTTGAGTCATGGTTTGAATTGTGTGTTCGATTTCTTCGAGATCTTTGTTAAACGTTTCCTCGTCAATTTGTAATTTTTGTATAGTCGAGTTGAAGTTTTTAATAACAGAAGTTGTAACTGAAATTTGATTTTTGATTAAGTTTTCCAATTGATGTTCGTCGTTATTTAGTTTATTTATACAATTAGTATAGTACTGGCCATCTTCAGCATCTAAGTTTCCAGTTATGGATTTGAATATTGTACCGATACCGTTAAGTATTCCTCGTTTATATCTTTTTGTGTCTGAAAAGATTTCGTCAAATTTTGTTTTTATAGAGTTGGATATTTGCGTCAAAAGGTTAAAGTCTGTTTTAATTTCACTCGTAAAAATAATTGACTTGTGATCACCATTATTGAGAGTGTACAAGATTCTGTCTAAGATATTTTGATTTTTGTCAAAAGCTATTTTGAGGGATGAAATGTTTTTATGCACTAGCAGAGTCCATTTGTCATTTGTCACCACGATGTCCGTGTCTTGGTGGTAGTATACACCAACAGTGTTATTGATCGGGGTAATTTTATATTGACAGAGTGCTGATCCGAACAGCAGGAGAAACCTGAAAATAAATTTAATTTTCAGTATATGGTTTCATTCTATCAAAATTTACTTTAGTTTCTTGTTTTGTTTCGAGATTTAGTAAGGTAGCAGAATTTTGAGAAATTTCTTTTATTTTAAAGGGACCGTTAAATTTGTTTTGTAGTTTGTTCTTAATTTGTGATTCTTTTACATAAACTAAGTCACCTATTTTGTATTCAGGTCGTTTTTGGGGAACATTTCTGTCGAAGCGAACTTTTGCTTTCTCTTTTTGAGATTGTGTTCGACTACGGGCTATTTTATAGTAGTGGGATATTCTGTTGTTTAAATCTCTAACGTATTTGGTTATTAAATCTTTTTGGTTATATAAAGTTTCAGGTGGTCTGTTAGACGTATGACCAAAGATAAGTTCATATGGGGTGAAACCGTGTGTTTTATTTACCGAATTGTTATAACATATTACTGCGTATGGTAAAATCGTGAACGGATGTTCATTCGGGTTTTCAGTTTTATGAATTCTTATCATTTCAGCTAAGGTAGCATGAAATCTTTCTATTGATCCGTTCGATTGGGGATGTCCTGCGCTTGAATAAGTTAATTTTATGTCGTAGAGGGTGCAGAGATCTTTTAGCAAACGGTTGTCGAATTCGCCACCGTAATCGCAATGGATTCTTAATGGGGTACCATAATGTTGAAAATATAACAACAAAGTGTTTACGACAGATTTTGCGGATTTATCCGGGACTGCATATGCTTGCGTGAATTTGGTTAATTCGTCGCGAATGGTTAAAGCGTAATTTCGAGTGGGGAATTCAAATAGATCGATATTGATTCTTTCGAATGGTGTTCTTGGGGTTTCTGTGACTACTAGAGGGTTATTAAGGTTTTTCCGGCATACTTTAGTCTTTTGGCAAGTTTCGCAATTTTTTATAAAATTTTCAACGTCTTTAGTTAGACCTTGCCAAGTGTATTTTTCTCTAATTCTTCGAATCGTTTCATTTATTCCGCGGTGTAGATTATTTTTACCAAAATGATTTTGCTCCAATATAATTGGGATTTCATCTTCGTCGGCAGTTCTGACGATATCTTGACAAATTACTACTTTTAAATCTTTTTCTGCAAAAATGAATGATAGAATTTCGAGTATGGGGAGGTCTAGGTTATTTTCGACAAAGTATGTCTTAGAAAGGTCTAAAACATCTTGATTTTTAAATAATACCAAAAATAGATGTTCAATTACAGATTCGATATCAAAAGGTAGAGGAATGATAAAATATCTCCTATGTCTGACTGTTTTGCTCGATACAATATTGATTTTATCGTTATGAAATTCGGGGTTTTCTTCGAATATGTCCTCAATAATTTTGTGATGTAGGTCTTGTAAGTTATTTTGTTGGAAGAAGGTTATAATATCTTTATGTTCTCGGTATAAGAGTTGTTTGTTTGAGGCTTTGATTTTTGAATAGTCTATTAAAGATGTTGCTTTATATAGGTTGGTGAAAGTTTCAAATTCTCGGGAAATTTGTTCGTTAGTGATTTCGTTGTTATCGTCTGTGTTTTCGTCGTCGTCTGACTCTTCGTCATTCGCGGCTAGGACCTTTGAATAGAATTTGGAACATTCGGAAAAATGATTAATTTTGATTCTGGAAAGTGCGTCCGCGTTCTTATTGATTTTGCCTGGTTTATAAATTATTTCGTAGTCGTACTCTTCTAATTTGAGTCGCCAACGGGCAAGTCTACTTCCTGGATCTTTTATAGAGAATAGCCAGGTGAGTGGTCTATGGTCGGTGACAAGCTTGAACTTTCTACCATACAGATATGGTCTAAAGTGCTTTACACTCCATACTATCGATAAAAGCTCGCGTTCAATCGTTGAATATTTAGTTTCTGCACTGCACAAGGTTCTAGAAGCATAGGCAATGGGTAAATCTTTGCCAATAGGCCCCTGGCTCAGCACTGAGCCGACGGCAAATGCGCTCGCATCAGTGGTTAGAATGAATGGTTCATCAAAATTAGGATAGATTAATATCGGAGTTGTTGTTAATGTTTGTTTCAAATTTTGAAAAGAATTTGTACAATCATTGTCAAAGAGAAATGGTATATCTTTCTGTAGGAGTTTTGTTAGGGGCTTGGTTATCTTGGAGAAATTAGGGATAAAGCGCCTATAATATCCGGCTAAACCTAGAAATGATTTAATTTCTTTTGGATTTTTCGGTTGAGGAAAATTTAGAATAGCGTCAACTTTCGAAGGGTTTGGTTTTACGCCGTCTTTTGTAATGAGATGTCCTAAATAAGCGACTTCCTTGCGGAGAAACTCGCATTTGTCTGGTTGAATTTTGAGGTTGGCTTTTTGAAGGCGTTTAAAGACTTCAGTTAGACGGGAAATGTGTTCGTGAATTGTAGGAGAGTAAATAATGATATCGTCCATGTAGACGAGACATCGTTCATTTTGAATACCTAACAGGATGTTATCCATAACTCTTTGAAAAGTTGATGGAGCGTTTTTGAGTCCAAATGGCATTCGCACGAATTCATAATGACCGTTCTCGACTGTGAAAGCAGTCTTTTGAATATCTGCGGGATTAATTTCGATTTGGTGGAAACCAGACGCCAAGTCTAAGGTTGTGAAATATTGGCATTTGCCAAGTTGGTCTAAAAGATCGGAAATGTTGGGCAGAGGATATTTGTCACCGATTGTAACCTCGTTGAGTTTGCGGTAGTCGACTACAACGCGCCATTTCTGTTTACCAGAAGCGTCCAATTTTTTGGGAACTACCCAGACAGGAGAGGACCAAGGTGAGATTGAGGGTTGAATAATACCTTGACTTAACATTTTCGATACTTGGGACTTAACTTCTTCTTTATGGACCTGAGGATAGCGATACGATTTCGTAAATATCGGTCGGGAATTGTCGGTGTCAATAGGGTGTTTGATTTCGTTGGTAAAGGTCAAATTGTCTCCTTCTAAATAGAATATATCTTGAAAGTCTAAACAAAGCTGCGTTACTATTTCGGCCTCTTCTTCGTTTAGATGATCCAAGCGCAATTCGTTCCTGATTTCAAAGGATCTGTCTGTCTGTAAGTGTTGGTCAGAGTTTTGCGTGTTTAAGTTAAAAATTGACTTAGATTTTTGTAAAGGTTCTAAATTTAAATTGGAAAAATCGACAGTCTTCGGGATGACATTAGCATTGATTATTGTTGTTAAAAATTCTCCGTTTTCGTTTACTTTAACAAGAGCATTAGGTAAACGGACTTTTTCATTCTCTTGCGCTTGCAAAATAGCGTCAGTGTTTCTAAGGTTACATTTTAGTTTACAAATTTTTTCGGTACGGCCATCGATTTGAATCTTATTTTGATTAGGGTTGTGGTTTGATTGGATTTTGTCGCATTCGGGTTTCGACGAATCGTCGGTTACTTTGAAAAGTGGAACTGTTTTAAAATTGGTTATTAATCGTTTATTTCTTATGTCGACGATACAATGATAGTGTTCTAGGAAGTCAGCTCCTATCAGTCCATCAAAACTGATATCTAGGTCGTAGATGTATACTTTATGTGGGTCGTTATCCGTAAAGGGTATAAGAACAGATTCACTAATAGTAATTTTCTGATCGGTTATGCCTTGTATAATTACATTTTCTGAAAATCTCCGTCTGTAATTTTCTGCTGTTTTTGGTTTAAAGATAGAGATACCTGCGCCAGTATCGATTAGAATTTTGAATTTGTTTGTGATGTCTTTAATGTAGTATAGATTTTTTGAATTTACGGTCAACAATGAGTGTGATAGCGTTTCTACATGAACCCTTGTTCCGGGAAGTTCAGCGACGGGTCGAAACTGTCGTTGAGATTCATCGTTCGTATTTGATTTGTTATTTGGTCGAATTGGTCTGTTTGCTGTGTTGGAGTATCCGTGGGGTACTCCGGATCTAAGCGAAAATCCTGAGGATTAACAGTATAATCCTCCTGTGGCGTTTGAGAATTAGCAGTATAATTCTCGTACTGTTCATATTGGGAATTAGCTGTATAATTCTCTGAAAAGCTTTGAGCGTTTTCTAAATCGTAATTTTCATAACTGTCACTTACATTTTGATAATCGGGTGAATAGTCATTGTATTGATTAAATTGATCGGCATAATTATCGTAAGGTTCGTAATTTAAATGATGAGCTTTTTGCTGGTTAAAGCGGTTAAAATTCGGGTTAGGTTGAATAGCGGATGGTCGTTGTTGCGTAAAGTTAGGGTTCGGCCTTATGGCTGAGGGCCTATTTTGAGGTTGATTAGGTTGGTTTTGAGGGAATGTCCTCTGACTAAATTGATTATTTTGTGAAAAGTTTTGGAAACTTGAATTTCCTGGGTAATTTGGTCGTTGAAAATTTTGTGAGGTTGACGGCATTGTTTGTGTTTGTTGCCTTGTACGGCATTCATTTATGACATGTCCGTTTCGTTTACAAAACGAGCAGAATTTCTGCTGAAAATTTGAAGTTGGTCGTTTTTGTTGCATAATAGGATTTTTGACCGGACTATTTTTGGGAAATTTTTGTTGCTCGAAATAAGAGAGTTGTAGCTCTCTACGAATTCTGCTTACGGCTTTCAGTATGCTAGGAGGATTGCTAGCACGTATGATGCGGCCTAAATTCGGTTCTAAGCCTGTTAATAAATTGTTTAAGGTCATCGTTTCGATGAGATCTGATTGTGCAGCTCTTTGCGTTGTGGTTAAATTTTGCTTTTGCACTGCGGCGTGCATTTTAGCATTGTGCGTTTGTAAACGCGAAATAAATGTTAGAGCGGATTCACCGGGCAATTGGTGAATTCGTTGTAGGTCCTGAATTAGGGCCGTTAGATCTCTGGAATCTCCAAAGTGGGTTTCCAATAATGCTTTGATTTCTGGCCAGGTGCCAGGGTTGCGAGAATTTATTAATTCGGCAGCTTTGCCTTTCAATTTATTTTTTATGTGGACGGTCAAAAGAAATTTTTGATCTCCAATTGCCATGCTTTGGGCGCAATGACAGGAGTTGAGGAATGTTTGTAAATTAATGGCATTGCCATCGAATTCAGGTATTAGAGAAAATATCTCAGAGAGCTTGTAAGGCTCAATTTGCTCTGGTTGAGGTTGTTGTTGTTGTTGTTGTAGTTGTTGCTGTTGTAGTTGTTGTTCGGTTGGTGCCGGTGGCACTGGTTGAACTGACTCTGGTTGAGCTCTATCTGGCATTTTGCTTTTTGTATTTAAATATTATTTGGACAAAAATTGGTTGCGTATCAGCAGTATGATACGATCTTAAATTAAATTAAAATTAGCTTGTTACGTTGCGTGCGTAAATGGATTGTATATTAGCTGTATAATACACAATGTTTCGTATTAGCAGTATAATACGAAAATAAATAAACTTAAAATTAAATGAACTTGTTTCGTTGCGTTTGTAAAGGAATGGATTTCACTTTGACAATAGAACTGGCTTTGTGCGCCGAGTGTATTAGCAGTATAATACACTTTTAATAAAATAAGTTGCGAAAAATAATAAAATAATAAAAATGGTACGAGATGATTCTTAAATGACTTACGTTAATTTCATCTCCATGAGTAGGTTCTTCGTCCGTCAAGGGATTGGGATCCGCCACCACCAGTGAGGAAGGTCTCCTTGTTCTCGCAGATGTACACGTATTAGTTAGGCACCTTCTGCAGATGTTCTCCTTGTTCTCTTACGCTTCACTACCAGTTAGGCTTCTTGTTCTGATGATGTTTACGGATCCTACCGACTGCGCCAATGTTAGATCACGGTTCACATGAATGACTTTTTAAAAACTTTTATTTAGTTACATGGAGCCAACGTTGGCTCTTGGAGAAGGAATATAATAATAAATTAGAAGTGTTGCATTCTAACTGAGTTTAATAACTGACTTTACAAAGCATGTCTAGTCGTATTTATAACATTCAGAACCTGAGTAAGCAAAATATAGAACAAAGGAAATGCAATTCGACAGTCATCATAAAATGTGAGAAACAAAGGTGAAACATAATATCTCTAAGATAAGCGATTAATAAGAGAAGTCGTTATCATGTAATATGATATACCTGTGAAGGTTTGTTATGGCTAAGTCTTGGTAATAAGCGTATAATTTTATATAACATATATACTGATAAAATTTAAAAACAAAAAAAAATTATAGAGAATAACTTTTCGCAAGATTTCTAATTAAGTACAAATGATAGAAATTTTGAAAAAAATTTTTTTTTATTTAAATGATTAATAACTTTATTTACTGATTGATTTTTTTCAAAAACAATAGGGTTCTTCCTCTGGCTAACGCTAACTTACTTTCCAAATTTCAATACAATCGGACTTTTCTTTCTTAAGTTATCGTGCTTACAAGAAACGTGACGGACGGACGGACAGACGGACATTTTGAAAGTTGTTCAGAATTCGTTCACTAACATAATGATATGAAAATTTTCTCTACGAGCGATATTTACTGATTTAGAAATGTGCCGATCAAATACAATATACTCTTCGTTTTTGCGAAGACTATAATAACTGGTCCGCCATCTTTGGGAGTCCGCCATATTGGATTTAGAATGACGTCACTTAGCTGACCATGAATTGTCAACAAAACTAAACGTATGTGCAAAATTTCAGCTCAATCGGTTGGGGATAACTGTTTTAAAATTCAGTTGCAAGATTTGACCTAAACAAACATATATTCAAACAAATATTGCAAGTTAAATAAAAGCTTGTAAAAAAGAGGTAGTTTGCTTAAAGTCGATTTTATATCTTCTAATTTTTAGAAGATCCTGTATAATTTATCTTAAGTTTGACATCTGTTTATGACTTCCTAAGTCAAGCAAAACTTTTTATACAGAATGGCTTTTTCTCGGTAATTACAAAATAAGAAAGTTTACAAGAGTCTGGTACCCCATCCCGGGACACATTGTATGTTAAAACATTATTAATATTGTATGTGAATACAAAATTATGTCAATAGTCCCCTTACTTATTTTACTATTTAAATCATAAATGTAACTACAGGGAGAATCTTGAAAATATGTACCGCATCTAAAACTTCATAAGTGGAGACTGGTCTTAAGTGGAAAAAGTCTGCAGTAGCGGGTATTTTTTTAAATATATCAGTTAAATGTATATCGCCTTTTGGTAATGGAGGATAGAATATTTTCAGCTACAGTAGTAAAATAATTATTAATATCATTACCTGTTAAATTTTAATCAATTTTAGAAAAATGCTTACCTTACGCTCATAGTTATTAATCTCCAGCCATCTCTAGCTTTATTTTCGGAGTTTAAGATGTACTAATCTACCCAGTTTTTCTTGTCTCAGATATTGCTGTTTTGTATTCTAAGTAATTTTTTGTATATTTTAAAATCAATAGAATTCTTAGTCACATTGCAAACAAGCTTAACGCTAGATAGAGTATCACGTATTTTGCATAATGCTTCATTAAATCATATTAATGGTGGATTCTTGTTATCTCAGAACATGTTTTTAAGTGGAAAGTACTGATTGACAAAACCGTATATTTTGTAAACAGGATATTTAATAAAAAATTTATGCTATTTTCGGTATTTGAAAAAAATATTCCAGTCAACTTCAAAAGGAAAAGCGGGCAATTTTTCAATGCCATCTTTTGTGACAATACTTCCGTGGGCAATTCAACGTTTTCTTTCACAGTGACCGGAGAGGCATTGTTCAATAACACCAGCTTTATAATCAGTATAATTTTTTGCTAGAATATTATCTATGCAATTAGATGACTGTGCGGTAATTCCTGTATAGTCAGTAATAACAATATTAATATGGATATGAAAGGGATCAAGGAGTGTGATTCCTAAATCTCTATTTTATCAATAAAACCGAATGTGAAATGAGTAGGACTTAAGCCCGTCTAGAAATAATATAACTGTAGTTTATATTATTATTATAAACGCCTTTAACATAAATATGAACTGAGTAATTGGACCTTAAAATGATGTTCTGCTGATATATATTTGTTTACTGGGCGTGTACGGTAGAATAACTTTCATGAGTTAGTTGTGTATTTGCGCTCATCATTGTTCTCGACAATTAATAATTTACCTATAATATATCACGCATGGTATTACATTGTGGCTCTGAGTTCAACTACGAGTTTACTATATTTCGGTCATAATATTAATATCCAATAAATCTTGTATTTCAAAGAAATCAAACACTGGACGACATTTTTTTTTTTCTATTTTTGAATTCGGGTGTATAATAATTCAGGCGCTGCACAGTGGGCAGTGAAAACGGCAATAGTTCTAATTTCCGGAACAAACCCTAAAAAAATCATTTATACGGGTTTTTGAGGGTGTACATTTTAAATCTGACGTTGAAATGTAAAAATATAGACCTACCCGATACGTATTATTTTTCCAAGATGGGCAGATGGGCAGATGGACCTTCCATCTGCCCATCTTGGAAAAATAAAAAACACAAAAATTGTGAGTGACGCATAAAGCCTCCTTGGTGCTTGATGAAGAATTAAAAAAAAAAAATTATTTCGTCCACCATCTTTGAGCGTTCTATTTGACTTAGAGCGTCCTGGTTTGGTGCATTATCTTTGACCATAGATGAGTTTTATTTTTGCCAACCTTATCGAAGAAATATTCAATTTTGATTTTTTCGAAGATTTTTGGTGTTTTAATTTTTTTTTCTGAAATCGATCGGCAATGTCATTTTCGGCAACATTTTCAGCGCGATTTCAGATCGAAAAATTCACAATTTTAGTATTTTAGTCCGTTGCTAAGACACATTCACAAAACAGACTGGAGAAGATCCGTTGCCAAGTAACGATCAACAAAAGCGTCAAGATGGCGGATTGACATACATATCGGATAGGTCTCTATAATTTTTAAGAATTTTATTTCAAATAAGTCAGTATTTTTACAATTCCCATTCGATTACTAGTACAAGATATTAAGCAGATAAGTAGAAAATCCGCGAAAGTGCGTCAATAAGTGCGTATAACTTTTGACGCGTTAGGAATTTTTGAGGGCAAATACTTCTTTCGTAATCAGATCATAATACATCAAGAATCAATAATAAAATTTCTAGTATTCGATATTGTGGCTGAAAGAAATTAAATTAAATCTATTCGACTGTACTACACGTTTAAAAAATATTCACGAAATACATTTTCAGGAATTGAATTTAAATTTTAAGGAGTACACATGAGTACCAGTTTAACTTTAATTTTTAAACTAGAATAGTTCGTCTACAATAATATATCAAATTCACAAAATGGATGTATGTCAAAGTAAACTTTTTCTTTGGTTACAAAATATATAATAGTTTATTGATATATTTGAATAGGCTTGTTTCTAAAATCATAATTAGTAGATAACTTAAACAATCATTGTAAAATAACGTTATATATTGAGTATATACCTGACTGTATTGGATCCATAGATAATTAAGTCAAAAACTACAGATATAAATGCGTTTTTCCACTTAAAAGTTCTATCAAACTTAGCGCATCGAGCATACGCAAATAGTACTAAACAATAACAGTTTCATGGAAGTGGTAGTAGGCGAAGTGACCTTGAATAAAGTTAGATAGTGGCGCAAATGATACACTGATAATATGTTCTTTTGTCATATGTCAATAACATATAGTCCTTTAGCTCGTATATTTTTACGATTAAATGCCACGTTTTCGAATTCCTGCGCCACTGCGCGCTGATTGGAAAAAACCGCACGAAAGGAGTATCCGTATAGTATCCAAAGATATCCTATTATTTCATTAATAAATACAACTCAATTTGATCGAATGATTTTTGAATATTCATATATGTCTATCTGACCTTGCTTTCGAACACAAACTGTGCTAGGCAGGTTAGTATTTGTGAACTTTTTATCTAAAAATCCGTATTGATGTGAAGAAATATAAAGTCTAACATTAGGATATGTGTAATTGTAAATCACTATTTCAAATCATTTCACAAAATTCATAGAATAGAAATAGGCCTATAACAATACAGGCCTGCGATGGTATAATTAGGAAGTTTCCATTTTTCTCATTTTCTCGTAATAAATAGTCGTAAAAATCTAAAAAATATTTGTAATTTTTTTTAAAATTATCTCTATAAATAAAAAAGTTATGGTCCTTCCAAGTTTAAAATGCCGCGATCATCTGGGCTGAGCTCGATTACGTCACAATACATGATTCCGCCAACAGCGAGCGGGCGCGGGCACCTTTATACTCGCTGGCAGGCACCGGCAGTTTATAGCCAGCATGCATTTGAGAGCCGAAAAAATTGCTAAAACATGCAATTTTGGCGCGTTCATATTTTTTGAAAAACACCATTGGGACGGCCGTATGATGTCGCGACGTAAAGAGGAAGTCTTCCAGATAAACCTGATCATAAATTGCACGGCGAAATTCGAAAATTCGGCTCGGCACGAACGAATCAAAAGTGACATTTTGTGACATTTCAGAAAATCGAGCACATACACTAAATAAAGGGAACATACAGCGCGCCGCCGGCATGGCAAGTCAGCGCGTTGTGTATTGTGACGTCACGGTGGACTTCAGCCGAGGCGAAGTGTTCAAAAAAGAAATTGAATAAGTTAGTGAGTTTTTCAGATATCGAGATAATTTTTTTTTTGTTTGACTAGTTATCTGAAAGACTACTACAACAACAACAAGCATTTATTAATATTCAGATACAATAATGCGTCATTCCAGAGTCCGGCCCGGAGCCAGCCAGACAACCACGGCGAACATCGCCGAGGTGGGTGTGAGGTTGGGCGGGGAGGGTCCGGTTTGGCGGTGACGAAAATTAATTGTAAGTTAAAACTCCTGCCTAATAATAATAATAATAATAATAATAATAATAATAATTTGCCTTTATTGAGTATTATAAATATTACAATACAATAATTTCAACAGGGCGAAGTCTAGCAGAGCTACTCCACTTAACCCTACAGTATGAAAATAAATAAAACAGAGTGAACGATTATAAACGTAAAAACGTTATGTAGCAAATTAAGTATAGATAATACAAAAAATGACGTAAATATGTGTGAAAAAAATGTATATAATTTTTCAAATTAGATTAAAAAGGACCTATCTGACTACAATGTAATAAAAAGGAAAGAAAAGAGACTTGAAAGAAAAGTTAAATAATTAAAAAATTATAGTTAAGTTATATTGCTTAAAATAATAATACATATATAATAAAACAAAGAGAGAGACCATACAAACCTAACAAAATACATACATACATACATACATACATACATACATACATACATACATACATACATACATACATACATACATACATATATACATACATACATACATACATAGATACATACATACACACGGTTAAAATAATTTTAAAAAGTTTATTGATTTAATAAGTAAAATGATTTAACTTTTTTACGAAAACTGTTTAGAGACAAATTTTTCATAATGGGGAAAGGCTTAAATTTAACAGTATCGTGCAACGTAGTACACAAGGGTACTTAAAAATAATTAAAATTAAAACTGTAAAATTATCGATTTCGCGCACACGCAAACACTTACAAATTTTGATTGCTGGCACGGGAAAACAAAACTCAACGAAAAAACCCGTTTGAGACAATTCCACCCTGGTAGTCTTCCTGACGCCAGGAAAGTGTCGTGGATAGTTAAAAGTGTGTAATGTTATGTGAAATTGTTGTTTGTTAAGAATTTATTGGTCGAGACTGAATTTAGAGACAAAAAATGGGCAAGGAACAAAAAAGGTAAAAACAAATAGAATGAATAGAGAGAGGTAGGTTTTGGTGAGGAATAAAGGTGGGGAAAGGAGAAGTTGTCGTAGAGGAAAGTGTGGTTAGAGAGGTTGCCGAAAGATAGGCAACGCCTGGTATGGTAGGGGGTGTCGGATATCGAAAAGGATCGCATTATGCTGTCTGATTCGTGTTATGTTGCGGGTTAGCGGACTATCGCCCAGTTTGAATTGATAGAATTTTTGGGAGATGTCTTGGACGTAGTCCGCTAGTGGCGTTATGTCGTGGCAACGATTATATAGATCTCTGAGGGAGGTGTATCTGCCCGAATCAGAAATGAGGCGCATAAATTTGTGTTCGAGAACTCGGAGTTTTCCCATTGTCGTGGTCGGTATGCTGCACCACACCGGCGCCGCATATGTGATGGCCGGCCTGATCACCATCGTATACAACAATTTTTTATTTGTCCTGTTGAGTCCGCTACCCCTTGCCAGGAGCGGATACAGACTCCTGGACATGGAGTAGACCTTGCGTACTGTCTCGTTTATGTGAATGTTGAACGTCAGTCTCTTGTCCAAGTTTACCCCTAGATACTTCACGCATCGTTTAATTGGAATTTGGCGACCCCCGATCGAAAGTGATGTTAGAATCCGATTTTCGGTGAAACGGCGCGTGAATAGAATTGATTCCGACTTTTCGGCATTGATCCGAATTTTCCACTTGTCGTAATACGCCGTGGCACGGGCCAAGTGAGCCTTCAGCAACATATTAGCTGCCTGTGCATTGTGTGAATGCACGTACATGGCCGTGTCATCGGCGTACTTGGCAAGGTTCGAATTCGGGAATTCCGGGAAGTCGGAGATATATAGATTGTATAGTTTTGGTGACAGGCATGACCCCTGGGGGACGCCCGCGCGAATGTCCCGCCGAGTTGATAGTTTATTATTCACTCTGACCTGCAGCGATCTGCCTACTAAAAAGACTACTAAATGAGGTTGAATATACATGATATTTCTAAAATAGGAAACTTCCTAATTATCTTAAATACCCACTAAACAAAATATATGTATCCGTAATATTATGCAATGTTAAACTGAAGTAACATATTTAATGTTTTCTTGCAATATGATATGTATATTAAAATAACTAACTTTGGTATAGCTGAGAAATGTTAAATTGCAAAATATTGCAGAAACATTTAGTTAATATTAGTTCGAAAATATTTCCGTAATATAAAAAAATATATTTAACAAATGTATGTCACATATTATTATCAATATATCTTTAATATTGCCAGTAAAATAAGCATATTATATTACAAGAATGTAACTTGTAATATTACACGAAAATATTTCACATATGTAACTGTAAATGTGTCACGAATGAATCTCATACATTATGAATAATATGCATTTGATCATACATTAACATTATCTGCAACGTTATGCTATGTAACTACCATGAACTTCTGTGAAAACTCGCCTATTGACAGGACGTGTCGTTTCCCGTCTAAAATAAAAATAGTATGAACATAACCTTAAAACATTCGATCTCTTATGAGTGAGTGTGTCGCGTCTTAATGCCCTTAATCTCAGAAATGGGTGATAAAAGCGAGATTAAGGTAAGTAGATAATTACAGTAACGTAGAAATTCGTGGAAACTTTTAGCAACAAAATAAAAATAAACTTTACACCTGTGTTATTTGTCGAAGCAAACTAATTGCATATTATTGATAAACATATAACATTAAAATATTATTCTTGTTTCAACCTGCTTATTTTAGGTCAGTTATTTATTGCTTCACTCATCGGAGCTAGGGGCTTAACCCCAGATCCGTTGTATATGTGGTCCTAATCACAGGGATAAAAAAAATAAAAATTTGATATTATTCCACCGATAAGTAAATTAATTTGCCCTGTTTTAAGTTGGCTGCTCGACCAACATAATAGCTAGGGAGCTGGTGGCAGAATTTTTTATATGATTTTATCGTGTGACTGAAGTCGAAAAGTGTAAAGACCTCATAATAATAAGCCGGAAAAACCATTTCAGTCATTACAACTTTGCTGATTTTGTAATTAACAGTTATTTAAAAGTGCAAAAAAAAACAAACGCTCCTATATGATTTTATTGTATCAGCCACTTATTTTAAACGTTGCCTGTCAATATGACATTGATATAAATGTAGTCGGCTGAAATCTATGTGTCTGCGTTTTTTTGTAATTTAATTTTTTTAATTAATTTATGATATACTAAAAATTAAGTGATTTTATTGTCGCTGTACCATATATCAAAAGTTTCGCAAAGCGGTAAGAAACAATAAAACAAACTTCAGTCACCTGTGTACTTCTGCATTTAAAGGAGGTGAATTTTCAAAAATGCGAAAAAAAAAACGCTTCTATATTATTTTATTGTTTCAAGCACTTTGCAGGAAGCTTTGTTTGTTTGTAAAGCACATAAAAAAAACAGTGGCTGAAATTTACAATGCTGATTTCTCATTGGCTGACGTTTCTTATTAATAATTGAGAAGTGAAAAAAAAAAATGTTTTTTCAAAATAATTCAGCAGTGCTCGATCCTACCAGAAGAATGTTCAAGACAAAGTTGAAGAGGACAAAATTGCCTACATATTTTGTGTATACATTTTTATTGTAAGTCTAATACGTAACGAGATACAGCGGTGGGAAAATGAAGTTTAACGATTTTTTTTTCAAAAAATGCTCAAACTTCATTGTTGCGCGAACGGTCCTACCTTTAATAGAGAGCAGTGTTTTTGATTTGAAAATAATTACTTACATTTTTGATATGTTGAATGTTTCTAAGCAATTGTGTAAGGATTAAATGTGTGTAAGGATTTTATAAGGGATTTAAAATTTTGTAGCCAATAGTCAGGACATAAATTTTTATAATTTGAAATTTCCTTAAAAAAATTTTGGATTCTTATCTAAAATTACAAAAAGAGTATAAAAGCAAGTACCGACTCTGCCAATTTTTCTGAATACCTGTCGTTTAATAAGTTTTGTTTCCTATTTTCGAGGAATGATGTAAGCCACTGTAATACTATCCCGTCAATTTAATATTTTTTTAAATTTCAATACAAGTAATATTATAATATATCTTTATTATAATAATATAAATATTATAAAATATGTTATGTTGTAAACATGCATTATATAATAAAAAAAAATTTTCTTCTTAAATCCATTTGTCTGACGCTGTATCTCTTTAAAAATTACACTTGTATATATACAAAGAATGTAGGAAATTTTGTCCTCTTCAACTTTGTCTTCAACATTTTTCCCCCACCTCCAAGGTCGAAAACTTGTGTTTTTTATCATTGCCTCGACTTAAACAACATATATCATAATTATTACTACTTCACCTTTTGCAGTGCAAAATTCCCGACTGATTGGACTGTTTTCTTACTTTGACATTTTTTGGAGTAAATTGGAAATATTTCTTTACTTTTGAATCAACGACTTTGTGTAAGAAACGGACATAGTTAAAGTGAGAGAACACCATCTTCTCAATCCCAACCCTCACCAAATGTATAAAGCGTGATCTACCATGATATGCGGAAAATAAAATGGTGTACTAGTCTTTAATGTGGGAAAGCCTCTGCAAAATTTTAGAAGGTTCTGAGATAATTTAGTATACTAAATTATGAGTCAATTTGAGTAGGTCAGGAATAGGTCGACGTCCTTACTGGTGAGAGAGCGTATTGGAGTTGTTTACATTTCCTTAATTGGCATAAAAACTGAAGCCGGCATGTGCCGGCAAGCACAGATCAAAGTGCCGCGTTTTTTGCTTTCGGTCAAACAATCAAGACACTGCCGTGTTATTGTGGGGTTTAGCTAAATATCTCTAATACATACATAGTTTGTATTAAGAAATATTGAGATCTGGGTAAAAATAAAGAAAAAACGAATTCAAAATTATTATTACACCGACCTCAATATCGAAATTAGGTAATAGGCGTCTGAAACTAAGGAGTACGCCACCTGGTGGTCTATAGTCAGTAATTATGGGCTTTTCTGTCATTGTCTCTTTAGTGTACGATGATATCAACAATAAGTAAATGATAAACTGAGATGCTAAGTTATTAAAAATATGATAGCGTTTAAAGGGGCTACAATTTGCTGGAGCCAACGTACTCGGTATCCTTTGTAGATTGCAGGGACAACTCGTGAAAGTTGAGTTGGCACTACAATGTTCAAAGCATAGGTACCCTCTTTGATGTAGGCACCATTAACCAGGCATTGAGAGGGAAAAAGCTGGTGCAAATAACCGTGGCCCGAGTAGCAATAATAATGTCCTAGACAATCACACATTGTAAGTGAAATTTTTGAAATAAGTAAATATATGTAATTCCAGTATATTTAAAAGTAATATATACTATTGCATCATGCACTATTATGTTTTACCCCTGAATATTTCTATTTCATATTTTACAAAATGCTGTTTCATTTATTTTACTTAAAGAATTAATAAATATCACAAGAGTCTAGTCGTCAGACCATGATATCTTTTCAGTTATATTCAATGTACAACTAATTTCATGGGTATTTGAATCTGAGACACTTGTTTGTAAACATAGACCATACACGTTTATTAAGTTTTGTGTTGAATATGGGTTGTACCACACAAAATAATATGTCCTGCATTTAAAACATATTCCCCTTCATACATACACTTAGAATTTTTACATTTTTAGTGCTTCACAAAATAAATGTTCCATACATTGGAATATACTTAACCTAAATGTCACTCATGTTTCCTGAAAAAATAGTGATTTAAACTACAACTGTACATAAATTACAAGAAATATTTAAGTTGATTAATATATGTACTTTTCAAGGGAAAAACTAGATTACCTAAAAAAGTATGAATTTTGCTGAATAATGCCATTAACATCTTGCAAATCACTTACAACAAAATCTTACAAACCTTTAGGTCATATATTATTAATGTTATTATTTTTAACGCCAAAAATAACAATAAACAGAAAAAAAATCAATATAAGTATTCGCCACATAAACAAACAAAAAGCCTATAATTAGTTCACGAGTTCTCCACTTTGGCGCTGGCATCTTAAATTCGCTATTTTTCTAATTTTGACATATAAAGTGACACTTCTCAAAACTGAAGTAAGTGTCAAAACCTCCGATTAAAGAACTTATATCGATAAACGTCCTACTTTATGTAACCAGTTATGAAAAGTAAAATTTTACGTAACTGGTGAAGAAAAGTTCGTTATGTCATCAATTAAGAAATATAAAGGAACATTGTTTATTCAACACAAAATGGAATACTAAGTCCATAAAGTAGAAGCTCCTAAATTCTTCTTTCCTTTAAAACACGCTAACAAATTTTTTTCATTAATACGATTTACCTTATGTTATCAAATTAGGATTTCAAATAATATTGTAACTTGGCTAAATAACGTCTGTCAATTTTGATATTAAAATTATAATGTGTGATAGCAGCAAAGGTAACAATGAAAATGATTACTTAATTTTTAAAATCTTTAAATACAAATGCTTCATTTATTATGTTTAAATTAGTTTTAGAATTTTAAAATTAGAAAAAATCATGTATGTAACACGTTTCGAAAGACAATCTTGTGTAACTCGTGTTATTTTGTGGGATCTCGCTTCGCTCGTCCCGCAAATTCCACTCGTTACACAAAATAACGTCTTTCGTAACTGGTTACATAAATAGCTATTTTCTAATTTTGACATATAAAGTGACACTTTTCAAAACTGACTTAAGTGTCAAAACGTCCTATTTTCCGTAACCAGTTATGAAAAGTAAAATTTTACGTAACTGGTGAGGAAAAGTTTGTTATGTCATCAATTAGGAAAGATAAACAACTCTCAAAAAGAAAAAGAAACAATGTTTATTCAACACAAAATGGAATACTGCGTCCATAAAGTGGAATCTTCTAAATTATTCTTTCCTTCAAAATATGCTAACAAAACTTTTTCATTAATACGCTTTACCTCATGTTATCAAATTAGGATTTCAAATAATATTGTAACTTGGCTAAATAACGTCTGTCAATTTTGACATTAAAATTATAATGTGTGATAGCAGCAGAGGTAACTATGAAAAAGATTACTTAATTTTTAAGATCTTTAAATACACCTATTTCATTTATGTTTAAAGGATTTTCAGACTTTTAAAATTAGAAAAAATCTCGCTTCGCTCGTCCCGCAAATTCCACTCGTTACACAAAATAGCGTCTTTCGTAACTGGTTTAATAAATAGCTATTATGTAACCAGTTACGAAAGACTTTATTTTGTGTAACGGGTGGATGTTTGTGGGACGTGCGAAGCGAAATCCCGCAAAATAACACGAGTTACACAAAATTGTCTTTCAAAACGTGTTATATATTCATTTTTTCTAATTTTAAACGTCTAAAAACCCTTTAAACATAAATGAAATTTTGTTAGCATATATTGAAGGAAAGAAGAATTTCAAAGTTTCCACTTTATGGACTCAGTATTCAATTTTGTGTTGAATAAACATTGTTTCTTTTTCTTTTTGAAAGTTGTTTATTTTTCATAATTGATGATGTAACAAACGTTTCCTCACCAGTTAAGTAAAATTTTACTTTTCTTAACTGGTTATGAAAAGTTGGACGTTTTGCCACTTACCTCAGTTTTGAAAAGTCATTTTATATGTCAAAATTAGAAAAAAACATTTAAATTAACTGAGTGACGCGCGACGGTGAAATATTGTTTCATAATTTTTAGCGAGCTTTTTTGAAGGCGTATAAATTTCGTTCAATTTGTTTTTTTTAATAGGACGCATCGGATATGATTTCTTCGTACCAGCTTGGTACGATTGTATCAAAACGGCAGCACTGAACTAAATAATAGACTTTCTTGAAAAGAAGATGAGAAAATTCGAAGTCCTTATCTGCCTTGATAGGAATCTGTGTTCCGATTTACATGTATATACCGGGTGACACAGGAGATATGTAACCCAGTAGCATGTTTATTTAAAAAGATATTATTTTGAAATTTGGTAGACCTATATAATGTGTGATTTGTTCCTTTTTTAGTATAAACAAGAAATTTTTTCCACTTCCGGTTTCACCGGAAGTGACATCTACTTTGTTATTTTAAATGGCACCCTGTATATATTTTTTTCCTATCTGGTTCTCCTTAAATTCCTCTTTTCAACTATGTATAGCAAGGTGGCATTCATTTTGAAAATGGCTACTGAAAACCATTTTATTGCATTAAGTCAAGTTGGCTATGGTATGAAATGTAGCGGTAATTAATGCTTAGTGTGCTGCAATATCAAAAGAACCGTGGTACATAATTTTGTATTTCATATTTGTTTTGTTCTAATCAGTCGCCGAAGAGACTTTGTACAATTTTTATATTAAAGAAAAATCTCTAGACTAAATCCACGAAATCACAAAAACTAAGATAGAAACACTAATTTTAAATTTTATCCATTTGTAAAATATTTATTCATTTTCACTTGCTTTATATTGTGTTTTAACTTTAAATTTATAATTAGATGTAAATAAAATCATATTTATTAAAAAACGTTACACATTAGCCGGGGAAAGGAGGATAGTAGTATGAGCACGTTATCAATGTGCGCGGCAATAACCTATAGTCCGAGAGACAGCATCAATATTTTATGTGTTATTGCAACACGACTTCTTTGTTTTTTTAATTTTAGTTTTCGTTTGAAAAACAACTAAAATAAGTGTCAACTGACTCGATCGTGGAGATTAAGAGCATGGGAGGCTGTGCATTTGGTAAAATAATTTTGTTTTTGCGTCAATCCAACAGCTACAGATAGTTTATTTATGTCATATAAATAAAAAAAGATGCATAGGGTAGGCACCGAAGGTTGTCAGCTGCCCTAGTCAATATGTATGAAAAACACGAGAAAATTCGTTATTTTAACAAAGATGAAATTCATTTATATGATAGTTTGCGATATAAAAAAAAAAACAATTAAAACGTGTCAGCTGATAATACCATGGGACAAATCCCGTCAGCTAGGCCTTTAAAGTGTACCGCAGCGTCCAGGTGTTCACCGCGCGCGTTATCTTTAAGGCTCCAGTTAACGTATGAGACTTGAAAGAAAATCATATTTATATAATATAATAGACATACATATTAGAGGATACTTAGAGATTGCAATCATTGATTGAGAATAGTGAGGCTTAAATAATGAGAATCAATATAAAAATCTTAACATTTCTATTATTTTGGCACATTCAATACGAATAAAACAAATCAGTTCTCATCTGAATCGCTGTCACTGCTGTATTCTACATTATCTTCCTCTTCGGAAGTGCTATCTGTATGGTCTTCCAAATCTAGATTTTCCTCAGATTCTCGAGCGTCATCGTTCTCATCTTCGTCTTCAGAAATATCTGCCGAAAAATATTGAAAATCATTGAAGTGAATAAAAGAGAATTCATGTAGAAGTAAAATATTATATGCGTAGAATACCTAGAATTTCCTCGCTCTTATTTATGATATTTTCAATTTTCGGTAATTGATTGCCTTGAAACTACTTGAAAATATATTTTTCATTATGTTCTTCCCACCCATAATCAGTTAGCAAAGACAACCTTGGCGTATGAAGATGTGCACGACTTCACAATTGAGCAATGTAAGAAATTCGCAAAAAATGCTGTTTCAATTAAGTCTTATATGGAGGTAACATAAATCCTCCGAAATTCTGGTCAATCTTCAAGACATCTTCTTCAGAATAGTAAAATTCTCTTCCAAGTTTTCAGGTGCGTGTTGAGAAATGTTATGTATTAAAAAATAGGCCTCTTGTTGTTTCAAATATAGAATATCGACATTTGAGCATCGATAAATGTATTACTTATAAAATACTTTGTTACTATTTGTGCATAATAGGATTATCTAATATTTCATACAAATATGATTTTCTTTCAAGTTTCGTATGAGAAAAACAATATCAGCAGGCGTGAAATAGTTTGTGTTGAAATTGATCATCAGGTGGTTAAAAAATGAAATAATACGTTAGCTGGGGCATTAAAGATACCGCGCGCGGTGAGCGCTTGGACGCTGGGGTAGACTTAAAAGGCCTAGCTGACAGGTTTTGTCCCATGATATTGTCAGCTGACACTTTTCAATTGTTTTTTTATATCGTAAACTATCATATATGAATGAATTTCAGCTTTGTTGAAATAACGAATTTTCACGTGTTTTTCATACATATTAACTAGGACAGCTGATAACCTTCGCTCCTTACCCTATGCTTTTTTTAATTTATATTACATAAATAAACTATTTATAGTTTAGTAGCCTTGTTGGATTGACGCGAAAAAAGAAATTATTTTACCGGATGCGCAGCCTCCGACATTTAATCTCCGTGATTGAAGTAACTGACACCCTATTCTTCGATAATCAATGAACAAACAACCTGTACTGAAAAAATGAGCTTTGTTGAAATGATGTGATTAAATTTAACGCTATCTCCCGGACCACTATTGGCGTTTAAATTTGGAGGTGGGTGTAATTCAAAATAATTTTTACAAGGGCTTATCAAATCAAAGTCGCTCAATGACATATACCGCTTAACACTATTGATAGTTCAATTCATCACTATCCTACTTTCCTGGCTAATGTATACCCAAGCAGCATTCAAAGTGATGGGAACTGGCATCTGAGGCATCGGAACTTTAATACAGTAGGAATGACACAACTGTTACTAAATTTGCGGCTTTAAGGTAATATTCACTTTGTGGTATGCATTTGTAGTAACAATTATGTAGATTCTACCGAGTTCAGGCATTGTATAGTTATAACACTTTCAAGTAACTGCCGCAGAATCTGCAACGTCACAGATACTACTCTGCATTACTTTGAAGCATCCTCATCTGCAAAGTGAAAATTGGTAGTAATGCCGACCGCACAGCGTTACCAAAGGACCACTTCAAAGTAACGATAACTTTAAGTGTTCAATTTTAAGTCCCTGATACGTTGTTGGGAAATTTTCTGGAAGCTCATTGTTGTCTAACTTATTAGTGACATCTTGAGTAAAAAAGAGGTTATTTCTACGAACACAGGGGTTTTGAAGTTATTTTTACTACTCCCCACTAATTGAAAATGACTACAAAGTTATATATATATACCTTAAAAACCTACTATAAAGTGATATCAACTTTTGAGACAATTTATATCATTATTGGCATTGAATAAAATGGCGGTATCTGAAATGCTCAGTAAAAGCAAAATAAAGTTTATCGGCACTCATCATTGTTTTATAGAAAACTGAAGAAACAGTTAAACAGTAGAAGAAATAGTGATTCTTCAGAATATGATGCAAACATGAAAGATTATTTTGCCACAGCAAAACCATCATCTTTGGTAACAAGTGCAAAAGTGTTCCCATATACACACTATAACAGTTGTAGTGATTAATGATACTGTGTACTGCTCGAAAATTACAACTTGTCTTTAACACACAGATTGACTCATAGTTCAGTTAGTGATCCACTGAGCATAATAAATGAATTTGCCGATTAAAAACTCCAAATTTAATAAATATTGTGTCGATGGGGAACGGACAATGTCGGTATAACGGCATAAGACATTGTTTATGTACAATAAATTGAATTGAATGAAATTAAATTAAATTGATCACTAAAATATGAAAATATTTTTTCCATTATTACACACCTTACGTTAATAAATATATTTATCCAACACTTTCATATAAAGTGATCTTTATTCATGAGATTTTGAAGGTATAAAGTGACTCATAAGTCACTAGTGAGATAAAGTAGTAAGCTAAAGTGAGATAAAGTGATTTAGTCACTAAAGAGTAATTTTAATATAAAATAAAGTCCAAGGAATTTATTTGTCTCCATTATATGGAAAATTAACAAAACAAAGAACCCATGCACTAACACTTATTTATTTATATTTATGTTAACATTTATTGTCATCATATTCGATTTTTCACAAAGAAAACTGCTCTTCTGTACACAATTTTTCTCTATACTAGTAACGACGTCTGTATCCCCTGACTCGTTGTGCTGCTCTTCCTGAATTTTTTTAGCAATCACAATCTTGTTGAGACTGAATCTTCCAAATAACCCTCCGATGATTTCCACACACCGCACCGTGACGTTTAAGGGTGGTAATGTCACCCCCAGCATTGGCCAAAAGAGTTGATGAGGAACAGCGCATGCTATGGCCAATATACAAATCTGCATCTGGCAATTGCAAATAATCAGCTACAATTCTTGGAATTTTCGAGAGCTTATTTAATCCAACGCATTGGACAGTACACTTTCCCTTTTGAAAATTTACGAAAAATCTTTTGTGAGACACATTTTGCGGTCTTAAAGACACATATTTCCTAATCGAATCAAGTGGGTTTACCGAAAATCCTTCATTTAAAACTGTGAAACTTCTTGATTTATTCATCTTGGTATCTGGTATGGATATATATAGATATTGTTCTTTATCTTTTATATCTTCGACGCTTAAGTAGGTCAGTTCACCGCAACGGCAGGCACCGCAAACTCCCAATATCAATGCAACCTAAAAAACCCAAACATTTAAATGGTACATAAAAGCAAGAACATCATAATAAACACCTACCTCTGACATAAGATGCTCACCGTCAGGGGCATACATTAAATATTGTTCGATATGTGCTGTTTCCAAATAATATCAGATAATAAAAAGTACTTGTAAAAGTATAATAATTGTTATTTTTAATCCACATATTCCCATCACACACAGTGACAGTGACACTTTAACAGTTATTACCGCGTTGCCAATTAAAAAAAAAATTACCTATATCGATTCTGCCAATTCTACCAACATGAAAATAAGTTGGTAGCAACAGTTACTAAGATCTTATAGCGTCATTGGTCCCATTTGCTACATCTAGGTAAATATAACTACACAGTGAAATTGTTGTAGTTCCCGTCACCACTTTTAAAGTAACAACAACTATAACGTTGGTGGCATCTGCTACTTTATAGTAAATGTAACTTGTAGGGAAATAATTTTGGTTTTTGTAACCTCTAAGTTACTGCAATTAAAATCGTCATTTTTCTGTTGTTGAATGAAGACGCCATATTGACACAGATAAAAATATGATTCAATAAAAAATTTCTTTTTATTATAGTCATTTACAAATATGTTTTCTAAATAGATTATTACTAATATATGAAACTAAAAAAAAAAACGTTTTCCATAAAAAATTTTGCAGTTTTGCTTGTACACATAATTTTTGCAAAAAAATTTTTCTCCGAAAAAAACATTTTCTCGAGGGTCTTTTTTATCGAAGCATCATGATAACATTTTACAGAAAACAAGTGGTGGCTTTAATATCCACACCCAGGGTAAATGCAAAACATCATGATTTATAATATATGCTTATGCATGTTGTATATAATCACCTTAACTTGGACCTTGGACATATCATGTGCTTAAACTCAGTAAGTCATTAATTTGCTATTCGAATAGAGCCAAATATATAGTTTGCGCTCTCATTTCGGTCAGCTGAGCTGTTCCAAAAGTTAGTCATTTCTACTACTTGGTTACATCCCGTTTACGTAATAACCTAGTCCTCGTCACGGTAACGGTAGAAGTACCGGAATAGTAATTTGCTACGTAATTATTATTCCCCATTTTGGTGAATGCTTAGTAGAAGGATGGTTCCCATTACGTAACAATCCTTAGTTCCGGAAACCTTTAAAGTTCCACTAATGGTAACTACTACGTAGAAACTACTAAAATTGCTGCTTGGGTAATGATATGATATAGTTATTGTAATATGCACGTTGTATCTGGATTCCAGTTATTAACTTTTTAAAAACAATTTATTTAGTTTAATTACAATTATTGTTATTATTGTTGATTTACAACTATTTCACTTGATAACTACGTATAGTGGATTGTGTGAGTCGGACTAAACCCCGACTATCGTCTGATGCAACTAGCTGATGCAACTAGATTAGTTCTCCACCCGTTTTCGAGGATGCTGAAAACCGTGATTGTGGCGGAATTTCTCTTTGCACTCCCGCAAACCACCAATAACCACCCCCAAACGGGGCCAAACGA
Organism: Rutpela maculata; assembly: GCA_936432065.2. Classification (NCBI taxonomy): domain Eukaryota; kingdom Metazoa; phylum Arthropoda; class Insecta; order Coleoptera; family Cerambycidae; genus Rutpela; species Rutpela maculata. The sequence continues at coordinate 97,099,584 of OW386290.2, read as the reverse complement.
GTATTATAATTGTTTGAGGGACTCTTACATTCGTTAGGGTGACCCACCCCCAAAAATGGCCAAGAAACACCCACAAACGGAGTCAAATGCGTATTATTATAAATTTTTGGTGATTCCCCGTTTTCGAGGATGCTGAACACCGTGAACACCGTGAACACCGTGGTGATGGTGGAATTCCTCCCCGAGGTGACCCACCTCTGTAGATGGCCAATAACAACCCTCCAAAGGAGTGGAAGTGCGTTCTCACCATACCCCCGGGCAATGCTACACAGGAAAAAACATTAAGATGTCACCTCGATCTCATCAACAAGGTAGTCATCTTCATTTACTGTGGAGCTGAAAAAAGATATATTTTTTTTGTACATATTTTTTTGGAAAAATAGGTTTATATAATAATTGAAACATCTGAATTATAATATAATATATAAAATATTTTTATTGAAGGATTATTTTTTTGCTATTGAGAGGATGAGCGGGTGTCAAGCACTCGATTCGTGGTCTTCTCCGTGTTCGGCATGCTCGAAAATGGGTCCAGTGGTATGATGAAAGCACTCTCTCACCCTTTTGGGGGGTGGTGGGCGGGTGTCAGGCATGCGGACCAGGGTCCTCCCCATAATTGATATGCTAGAAAACGGGGAATCAATAAGTTAGATTCCGTGAAATTATCAATACGCGTTTGACCCCGTTTAGGGATGGTATTTGGATGTTTGCGGGGGTGGGTCACCCCAACGAGAAATTCTGCCACCACCACGGTGTTCAGCATCCTCGAAAACGGGCGGGGGAGAACTACTTTGCATCAGACAATAGTCGGGTTTTTCTGGTATTTTTCCGATTCACACAATCCACTAGTAGTTTCAGTATGGAACACAACTTGTAAAAATGAAGAAGAAATGTATTGAAAATAAAGTTAAAATTATTATTAACATTTGAATATAATTGCATCGAACTTCTTTGCTTCACCATGTCATAAGTTCACAACACTTACCTTGGGAAATATCTGAATTCATGTCTATCGAATAGTTAATCGAAGACATTTTTAAATGAAAGTATGGATGCAAGTTATTCTACAGATAGCAAACTCCGGTTATCTTATCCATCGAATAGTTATTCGCTGGATAAAGTATATTTATACTTAAGTGAAAATACTGGGCCTTAGTGTTATTTTGATCCAAACTGACTGAACGTACAGTTTGAAACTGTACGTTCCTACATCACTTGAAATATGAGAATGTGAATATTTGATTAATAGTATATTATTCGATGAGCGATAATGTAATTCATCAAGTGAGTTATTACCATTACCACAAGTTGAATACTATACTTTATCTACAATTATAACAATAAATATTAAATTGAGAAAATTTTGTTTAAGTTACTCAGCTTGTTCATTAATAAAATTAACTGTAAAATTTAATTTTTGTACACACTTTTATATTTGTTCTGCGATTTTTCGGGTAATAAATTATGTATTGTATCATTAGCTACTTGTCTTCATTCTGGCGGTGTACAGTCCATTTTCACTAACCGAATTCATCATTCTTGCACAATTATTACTTAACTTGATTTGAAACATCGAAACTATTCAAACATGATAAATCACTTTCCTCCCCTCAATAATAATGGGCCGTTCTATTTCACCGTATCGGAAAAGAATTTCTCTCGGACAGAGCCACCTTCCTGTCGCGCGTTACGTCGATTGGACAGGCTAGGCATGAAGATACAGGTGAACTCACGCTATAACCTCGCATTCGTATGAAAAAAATTTCCCATACGACTTTTTTGCATATTCACGTTCGGGCCATGCCCCTGAATAACGACCAAGAGTTTGCGGGACGAAAATCCTGGTCCCAATTTTTTTAAACAAACTTTTTTATATAAATTGCAAAAATCCCTTTTTTTGACCCGAATGAATTTTATTTTTTGGTTTTTTTGGTATTTCTAAACAAAAAAGGTCTCTTGTCATTTTTTCGTAAAGTTGACCGTTTCCGACTTATAAACAATTTAATGTTTGAAAAAACGCAAAAACGATCATTTTCAAGGTTGAAAACAATATTAAAAAAAATATTACTTGTGGTTGTAGTATAGATGAATCCATATAAATTTTTTGCTAATTCAAGATTTTTGAAATTTTTTTTTTGTTTAATTTACCATTTACATTTATAATAGTTTATGACAAATTATATTGATTTATAAAACACAGCAATAATTACTAATAGCCGGAGAGCCGGCCGTCGAATATCCTATGAATAAGATACACGAAAAACTTTTTGTGAGTGATTAGTACTACCACAGACTTAAAGGGAGCCACCTTTTATACGAGCTGATTTTGCCCGCATCATGGATTTTTGACCTCACTTCCGGTTACGATTTTTAATGTTTTCTTAAGTTATTAATAGTCCCTTGGGGTAGAGCTTTTACCACACCGGACCGCAAGACATGTACTCCCCCGTTCTCGAGGGCGCGGAACACGATGGTGACAATATTTTTCGACATAATGTTCAACCGCTACCCCTAAATCGAAAAAACCACCCCTTCTTCCAATTTTCTGGTGCTACGCTTGCGAGGGCTTGCCAGGTCTAGTTTTTCTTGGCCAGATTGAATAAAATAAGTAAATATTGACCACAGGTGACCTAACCCACCCCCGGGGGTTGAAACTACCCCACCCCCAATAACTAAATGCCACGAAAACAGCGAAAATCAGCTGGAAAATGGTATACTTTCATTTTCGAGGGCGAGAAATACGATGGTGGTAATATTTCCTAACCTACCCTTTACCCACTACCCCTAGACCTAAATGCCACCCCCTTTTCAAATTTTTCAGTGCTAGGCTTGCGAGTGCCTATCGTATCGGTTTTTTTTTGGTCAGTTAGAATAAAATAGTTAAATTTTTACGACAAGTGACCTAACCCACCCCCGGGGGTTGAATCTACCCTCATCCCCAATAACTAAATGCCACGAAAACAATGAAAATCAGCTGGAAAGCACCGTTTTCGAAGGCGGGGAATACGATGGTGACAATATCTTTTCGACCTAGAAAAAACCCCTTTTTCCGATTTTTCGGTGCTACGCTTGCGAGGGCTTGTCGGATCGGGTTTTTTTTGGTCAATTTAAATAAAATAAATAAATATTGACCACAGAACAGACAGAAAAAATTGAATTGTGATTTAGTGTGTGTACAAGTACCAAAATCTCAAAAGGGGATGGGTTTTTTCGATTTAGGGGTAGTGGGTGAAGGGTAGGTAGGGAAATATTGTCACCATCGTACTCCCCGCCTTTAAAAAGGGGGTATACTGCTTTCCAGCTGATTTTCTTTGTTTCCGTGGCATTTAGTTATTGGGGGTGAGGGTAGTTTCAACCCCCGGGGGTTGGTTAGGTCACCTGTGATAAATATTTAACTATTTTATTCTAACTGACCAAAAGAAAAAACGATACGTCAGGCCCTCGCAAGTCCAGCACCGGAAAATCGAAAAGGGAGTGGTATTCAGGTTTAGGGGTAGTGGGTGAAGGGTAGGTCGGGATATATTATCACCATCGTATTCCTCGCCCTCGAAAACGGGGGTATTTCGTTTTCCACCTGGTTTTCGCTGTTTTCGTAGCATTTAGTTATTGGGGGTGAGGGTAGTTTCAACCGGGAGTGGGTTAGGTCACCTGTGGTCAATATTTACTTATTTTATTCAATCTGACCAAGAAAGGCCAGATCTGCCAAGCCCTCGCAAGCGTAGCACCGGAAAATCGAAAAAAGGGGTGGTTTTTTCGATTTAGGAATAGCGGTTGGAAGCTAGGTCGGAAAATATTGTCACCATCGTGTTCCCCGCCCTCGAAGATGGGGGGGTACATGTCTTGCGGTCCGGTGGAGTAAAAGTTTTACCCAAAGGGACTATTGATGACTTAAAAAACATTAAAAATCGTAACCGGAAGTGAGGTCAAAAAGCCATGACGCAGGCAAAATTAGCTCGTATAAAAGGTGGCTCCCTTTAGGACTGTGGTAGTACTAATCACTCACAAAAAGTTTTTCATGTATCTTATTCATAGGATATTCGACGGCCGGCTCTCCGTCTATAAAGCGTATGAAAAAGCAAAGCATCGAGATAGGTACTCTATAGTCCAGTTGGCAGTAGCGAGTGCGCGCACCCGCGGCTAAGAAGAGTGCGAGCCCGGCTAAAAACGTCTATTTAACAATTAAAAATTTTAGCTTTAGAATGAAATAATCTGCACTTACTCTTCAGGATTTTGTTAGTGGATGTTCAAAGATTATATAAACATTTTGGTGAACTCAAAAAATTTATTTTTTAATATCGTTTTTCAACCTTGAAAACGACCGTTTTTGCGTTTTTTCAAACATTAAATTGTTTATGATTCGGAAACGATCAACTTTACGAAAAAATGACAAGAGGTCTTTTTTGTTTAGAATAACCAAAAACAACACACCTAAAATGAAATTTTTGCAATTTATATAAAAAAAGTTAGTTTAAAAAAATTGGGACCAGATTTTCGACCGGCAAACTCTTGATCCGTATTCAGGGGCATGTCCCGAACGTGAATATGCAAAAAAATTGTATGGGAAATTTTTTTCATACGAATGCGAGGTTTTCGCCTTGTCTAGTTTGTTCATGGATACTATTAATTGTTCAAAAGCAGTTCATTAATTAGTATATAACCTAATAAGAGTGGATAAAATCTGTTAAATAACAAAAAAAGTGGTAATGAGATACTTCTGGAGCATCTACAGGATTGTCTCAATAGACAAATGTTTTTACCGAGTAATCTACAAAAAAATAGACTTTGTATAGAATGATACCTACTTATATATTTCAACACAGGTAATAATAGGCTATGCTATTATAAAAATGAATTTCCTCGAGGCATTGTGTGATTCGCTTTACTAGATGAGCGGTGCACCACTAGCCGTCATTGCTATGTAATACTTTGAGACTTTTGCTGCAATATGCCCGACACAAAAGTAATATAATGAGCCGGAATGGAGAAAATTATAATCTGACCTAAAAACTGCTTGTCTAATCAAAAATACGACCAAAGTTTCATCAAAAGCATTATTTTGCTCTGAGCCCCTGAATCCCTTCATATATTTTGTGATACAACTTTCAGACGTATTTCAATATAGGGCATATATCCACTCAAATAACTACTTCCATATAAATGACATATATTTGTTATTTCATAGGGATTCCCGTTAAATTAAAATGTGAGGTACTAGGGTTTAGATGACTGATGACGATGAATATTTCAGATATATAAAATCCAAATATGATGATGGAGTATTTGAATTTTCTTATAAAACTTTGTATACCGGGTGACAACGAGATTAGTCCCATTCCAATTCCTCGATTCTTTTTAAAAAAACAAATTGGATGAGGTTATCTATACTCCAAATAAACCTAATTTAAATTTTTTGACAAAAAGTCACTTTATAAAAAAATGTTCTTGCTAAAAAACGGTTTGTGCTTATAGGCTAGTAGATGGTGACAGAAAATCAGAACTGATAGCCTACCATCTGCAAGTAATTTGGTCAGTATTATCTATACAATAAAGCTCAATTTTTGGTACTTTCAAGGTTTGCCCGCATGCACGGGATGTAGGAAACGATTTCCGGTTTGCATAAAAAAAAAATGTTTTCAACTGATACACTACCGTCTGCAAAATTCATAATTCAGACAGTTCTGTCATGCACCAAACCTTATACAGGGTACTCCAAAATGTATCAAATTTTAGTAAAAAAGAAATGATAATTTACCGTCTGCAAACAGTACAAAATAATGATTCTGGTTCATGAAGACGAGTAGGGGAAAGGTTCAGACGTTTACAATATGCACGTCACCATATCGTGCGCATGTCAACTTGTTATTTTTTTTTACAACTTTGAACAATTGTTTACCGTCTGCAGCTAAAAAGAAAACATGATTTAAAAATAGAGCTTCGATAAAGAATTATTTGCAGATAGATTAAACGTGTACAAAGCACTTGCCGCTTAACGTATTTGTGTAAAAAAATGGGGGTAACTTTTACCAATTATTTACTGTCTGCAACTTGGTAAAAAGAAAGATTATTGATTCAAATATGCACTTATTTAGTTTGCAGACAATGCGCACATGCACGAGAGTCACAGTAAAGTGTCAAAAATATTGAGCAACGCATCTTTGCCTAAGCATCAATCTTAAAAGTTGAGGAGTATGGCTGGTGCAAATCGGAGGACTGTTTGATAGAGATGAAATGCCACAAACCGTCAAAGAAATTTTTGTAGCTGATAACGACAACAGTACAAAAATACCGTAGTTTTCTTGTTAATTCCAATGAATTTCAAATGCTGATTAATTTTTAAAATTACAGTCGCAATTACCAGTAACAGTGTGGTCGAGGAGGATAACGAACAAATAATGCTCACCGACAACAATGTTGATAATGATTCAGATGAAGAAAACTTGTTTTTAGAACATATCAGTGACAGCGAGGAAGGTATGTATCATTTCACTGAGGATTATCGGAAAACGTTCCAGGAGTCAGTGGTTGAGAATGATGATGTTGAAGAAGAAACAGACGGCAAACAACATTTTTTATAAATAATTATTATTATTATGATAATATGTATAAGATTTTTGTTACAACTTTAATAAAATAATATTTTTTCTATTGAATTTAACTACGACGCGAATTATCGATCAACTTTATCGAATACCAGCACTAATTCTGGTCCGTGTGCATCTGCATGTTGTCTGCCTATCCGAAAAAAATATACTTGCATAAGTTAGCTTATACAATTTTGTGTTGCAGAAGGTAAAGAGTTGTTTTTGGTGCATATCGCACACGACGAGATATCAAACGGAATTCGCCGAGTTTTGACTCTATTGTGGCTCTCGTGCATGTGGGCATTATCTGCAAATTGAATAATTGCGTATTTAACCCAGTAACCTTTCTTTGTACCAAGTTGCAGACGGTATAGATAGTTGTTTTTGGTACATATCTATGGTTTTAGTGCATGTGCGAATTGTCTGCAAATTAAATAATTGCGTAATCGAATCAATAACCTTTCTTTGTACCAAGTTGCAGACAGTTAATAATCGGTAAAAGTTACCCCCATTTTCTTACAAGTTTATAGAATTCAATGAACAACCGTGCATATTGGAGTCGTCTGAAAACATTGTTTACAATAGTTTTGCAACCTGAATTTTCTAATAAAACTATAATTAAACGGTAAACAATTGTTCAAAGTTATAAAAAAAATAACAAGTTGACATGCGCACAATATGGTGATATGCATATCGTAAACGTCTGCACCTTTCCCCTACTCTTCTTCATGAATCAGATCATCATTTTGTATTGTTTGCAGACGGTAAATTATCATTTTTTTTTTTTTTTTTACTAAAATTTGATACATTTTGGAGTACCCTGTATAAGGTTTGGTGCATGACAGAACTGCCTGCAAAAGCGCTTCCGACATATTTTTATTCCTTTAATTTCGAATTATGAACTTTTCAGACGGTAGTGTATCAGTTGAAAACATTGTTTTTTTATGCAAACCGGAAATCGTTTCCTACATTCCGTGCATGCGGGCAAACCTTGAAAGTACCAAAAATTGAGCTTTATTGTATACATAATACTGACTAAATTACTTGCAGACGGTAGGCTATCAGTTTTGATTTTCTGTCACCATCTACTAGTCTATAAAATTATTTTTATACAGGGCGATCAAAAATTTCAAAAATATGAATCTTACCTAAGGATAAACTACCTCTATTTTTCATTGTCAATAAAATTCCATTTGAAAAAGTTGCTAATTATTTTCTTAGTCTTAATCCAAAGTTTAAATTAATCCTTGTTTAAATCGTTGTTTTTTCAATGCCTCAGTTTCTTTATCTTCCTGTGTGTAAAGAATAATGCAATTAAATTACCTATGAGATTGTTGAAGTGTTAATGTCATTGTCATAATTACTGTTTGTTAATTTAAATTCAATAATACTTGCTTTTCAGCAACGAATTTATTTAGTTATGGTACAGGGGATATTTCCTATCAACATGCGATTGAATTGCTGGAGATATAAAGGATCGAGAAAAGCGTAAAAACCGAAATGGAGATGATGTAGCGACATTGCTTATTTTGGACCCAATAAAAGAAAATCCTGAAACATCGTTTCAAAGAGTTTTAAAAGAAAATTAGTTTTAAGATTACAAACCTAAAACATTCATATTCTGGAAGCAGGTGATGATGCGCGTCGTTTAGATTTTTGTTTGGATGCCAGGGAAATAATTGTGGGAGATAGACAGTTTTATAAATATATAGTGTTGTGCCACTATATTGGAAAAATGGTGGTCTGATTAAGTTTTTTGCTTATATCTCGCTAACCATTAGTGATATCGAAATTATGTTTCTAAATAAAAAAATATAGCTTATAAAATTCTCTACAAAATATTTTACATACATTTTTTCTAATATCTATTATTGTAATCTTCTGAAATAGTCCAGTCAACGGAGCGCTAAAATGACCAAAATCTCTAACTTGAGTGCTAATGAATGGAGATAAGAAGATAAAAAAAAAGATTAGAGTAGGAAATGATCAGGTTCAGTATTAGGTCAAAAATGAAAAAAAAAAAATGCATTTACCTTTTTTTTTTTTTTTGGCCCAAAATATGATGCTTTTAGTCTTGTGATTTTTTTTCGAAAAATGCATATTTTTCGAGATACGGCTACTCGAAAATTCCTAAAAATGGGGGAGGGGAAATGTAAAAGTTGAAAAAAAATCTGACAAAATTCAGGTGAATGTGACATCGAAATACAAGACTTTTTTCACTCTACACCACCCTGGTGTAGAGTGCGCGAACAGGGACCTAAGCGATTACTTTAGAAAGTTGTTCAGGGTGTTTAGGGAGTGAACATACTGAAAATCCTTCCTGACGTCTAGGAGGTGAGCTGGAGGGAGGGGGCACAAAGAAAGTCCCACTTTAAGGAAAAGTAAGGTGGGCTTCTCAAAATTGTACGTAAGTCAGAAATAATCAAGGAAGCGGCAGTGATCTTTTACAACCCCTCCTCCACTCAAGGCGAGGTCGAAGAGGCTGGGAAGATTTGCTTCCTCAAATGGTATGAGGCACCAGCAAGACAGACCTCCCTCAACCAGTACCACTTCCAGTTGTTTATGAGGTCAGTGGCAATATTAAGCCTGACATCAGCGCAGCCAAACAGCAACGAGGATCTTCAGGGACTTGGAGTACACCCCGGTCACTGAAATCATCAAGGAGAGAGCTAGGAAGATGTACGCCCTTGCTGAGGAGCATGGGAACCCACTGGTCAGGGAGGCTACTGACTACGACCCAGCAGATGCTCCGAGGCACAAGCGGCCGAAGGTGTAGATACTGGATAACGGGTGAGTATAAAACATACCACCCTCCGATGAAGACACCACGGAAGAGACAGGACGATCACCCAACCACCCACCCAAGACCCTGCGGGTACCGGACAAACAACCGTCCAGTACATGTAGTCCCCCTAGCTCCGGGCAGACCGAAAATGCTACCAAAGCAGTTAGGTCTGCCCTTCCTCGAGCTACACAGCTCATCCTTAGCCTATCGATGATCCGGATGACAGGATGTCAATTGGCATTCTGTGTACCAGCAGTCACTTCAGCCAAAAACCCAAAACACCCAACTGACTGATGACTACCCCCTCCCCGTGGGGGGACAAGCTGGCGAAGAAAAGAAGATCAAGACAGAAGAATGCCAGAAGAGGCCTTAGCCAGCAAGGTCCAACGAGCCAGGATCCAGGAGGTGGGCAGAAATCGTCTGCACCGCTCACGTGAGTGGGGCCGACGTAAAGTAAGTTCGCCCGCCCTGCACGAGGTTGGTCCCCGGTCTACAGCGATGTATTGGGGTAAAGGGCAATAGTCCTGCCCGGCCCCAGTCATCCGAGACCGACATCTTTAGCCAAGAATATTGGCGCCAAACAGCATTCCCGGCGCACCTACCACCAAGTGCAGCAGTGGCTCGGGAATGAGCTGCTCTCTTAAGAGTGGGGGTAGAAACACGTAGGAGACACCCTGGTGTCAATTACAAGCATCGGAGGTCCTGCTGAAAACGATATTTTGCCACTGCACCAAGGATTGTGGCAGTGGTAAATGTGGATGCCGGAAAGCAATGCTGAACTGTTCCGCGGCGTGCCTCCATTGCCAAGGGAAATGCCTCAACGGCGTGCCTGTTTACGACGAGGACGACGATGAAGACGACGTAGAGCCTCTTCAGCAAGAACCGCCCACCACTGAGGATAAGGATGCCATGGACGAGGAACCCTTGCCAGGAGTCTTACGGCCAAAGAGGATGAAAACGTGAATCCAAAGAAAGTTGAGTTTAACATTGAGAAGTTATTGAGAGTGAGAATAATGAGAATTATTGAAATCGAATAAAATTACTTACCTTATATGTGATTTTTTTTATCATGTTTAAAATACAATCTTCTATTTTTCAGGTAAAAATCTGTTTTTCGAAAATTTTCACTTTTCCGGAGCGTGTAGCTCGAAAATGGTTGCGAATTAGAAAAAAATATATAAAACGAAAGTTGTAGAGAATTTCATGAGCTTTTACTTGGTATAAGGAAATTTTTCCCTGTGACGCACCGCTTTCGAGATATAAGCGAAAAAACCAAAAGTGGGACTTTCTTTGTGCCCCCCCACCCTCCGGCTCACCTCCTAGACATCAAGACTTTCAGTATGTTCACTCCCTAAGCACCCTGAACAACTTTCTAAAGGAATCGCTTAGGTCTCTGCTCACGCACTCTACACCTCCTTTATTGACTGAACTATATATAGTTATACCATTTTTAAAGGTTGAATATAACTTTTAAATTGAAAATGCGAAAAAGTTTTCCGGAAAAATTTATAAAAATGTAGTACATCATGTACCTTGAAAAACTGTAATTTTCATTAAAATTGAAAAATAAAGGTAGTTTACTTTCAGGTAAAATTTATTTTATTGACGTTCTTGAGCGCCCTGAACAAAAAAATATATATATTTTTTGACATATATCGTATTTCTTTAACAAGTACATTTTTTTAAAGAGTGGCTTTTTTGTCAAAAAATCAACATTTAGATTCATTTATGGTATAGATCACCCCACCCGGGGACACCCTAGTTTGTTATGCAAAAGCCGTAGTTTGCACGTCATAGGTGAAACACTTCACTAACTGGATATTAAATAATACTGAATTAGATGTCACAAAAAAAACAAAAACAGTCACTTCGTATAATTTTTAAATGCAACAGATATGTTAGCATCCACTTTATGCTTTCCACTATTGAATTGCTTAATGCTTAGTGTTAAACAAACAATATTTTCGAATACTATAACGTTTGTGTCCAAATTGCTGCAAGGTGAAGTAACAATTTTTTTGCAAGATGGCGTCATAATTTCGAAAAAGTGAAAAATCTAAGTTGTTTACTGTAAGGCTTTTTCAAATAATTTAATCAGTAGGCCTTCCATATAATGTGTTAGTCATTTTTTTTTGACGAATCTATGTACGGGTAAATATAAAACTGGGTTTCCATTTTAGAAAAAAATTAATTACTTAAATCCATTTATTTTTTATTTCTCAAAAATCCATTTAAATTCAAAATGGCGAATTTGCCACAATAAAATTATTTTAGATAATTGCGATGCACACTTTATCTCAGAAACTGGTCATATAATTGAGATGAAGTATGAGGTTTAACCAAAAGAACAATGTATACGATATAAGAGCTTTAAAATGAAGTTTCTCGAGAAGATCAATGAGTGGACTGATATTCTATTTTCATTGAAGGGGTGGTTACATTGAGAAAAAAATGTTGGCACTCACAGAAACTAACTAACTAACCTTGGTACAAAAACAAGTTTGAGAAGGTGCCAAAATTTTTTTTGAGCACCAAGTCCTATTTTTGGCCAAAAAAATCTGGAAAATGGGCAAGAAAATGTTAGCATATGATTTTCCTGCAATGAGCATTGACAACGAAAATTTTCCGCCTGGTCAGAAAGTGTTATACTACGTTCCAATTTTGGCCATAATTGATGTCGCCAGTGCTGCCAATTGGGTTGTTGCATTAAGTTAAAATTTTAATAGAATTTATGTTTAACAATAACATTCCTTCATAAAAAATCATTGGAAACATGTAAAAGTTGAAAATAAAGTCTTATAATATTACAATATCAATTTTAAAAATATATGCCTTTAAAACGGAATTGCAACATAACGGCAGTCTGCAGAGAAGTTAGTCATTAAACGACGAAAAAAGAATATGAAGTTATAAACTGTTGATAGCGATGGAGAAAAAAAGAGAATAACGTCAATTGAATTTGACACTATATTTAATAAGTTTGTTCAAAAACCCCCCACTATATGCACCAGTGAGTGCTCTTCAACTTATGTATAGTCTTACTCTATCTCCTATTATCTACACTGGTGCAGTAGTTCAGATTGTGTGAACGTACCTAATGTTAAATTTAATTGAAGTTTCTAAGTTATATTTCGGTTTATTTTAGCGGCATTAAGTTATGGATAAATCTAAGTTTAAGTGGTATTTTGTGCAGTACTGTGTAAATAATACCGCCAATTCACCGAAAAAACTTTTTTTTCAGTGTTCCAGTAATGAATGGTGAACGTAAAAATAAATGGTTAACTGGTCTTTTGATTGATTGATTAATTGATTTACCAGCGTGCGGTAGGCATTGCTGCCACTCCCAGGGTTATACAACTGGGCCTGCTACGTCCACGCTGGGTTGGACTAAGGTCATGCTTGTTGCCAGCAGCGAGAGCCACATGGCGCATGGTAAAGGAACATGGGATGGGAGGTGTAGGTATTTATGAGATGCGTTACCGCATTGTGTCGTGAGGGAGCGTTTAAGCTCCCTTTTTGTGTTTTTGGTTCTGGACATCTGCCTCTTCTGAATCTTCGTGTGAAATATGTGCTGTGCCTTGATATGGAGTGTTTATGCTCCTCTTTTTGTGTTTCTGCTTCTTCAAATCTTCTTTTGCTGAGTCTTCTGATTCCTCGGTTTCCGATGCTGGGTTGAATTTGGGTCATGCTTGTTGTCAGCAGCGAGAGCCACATGACACATGTTTTTTCCTCGCTTTTCTTTCCTAGTTTTTTTTTATCCTCTCGATTGTTGTTTTCCACGTGTAACATGGTCTCCCTATTTTTAGTTTGCTGCTGTTCAGTGTTAGCGCTTTCTTCTGCTGTCCTTTTTGCTTTAACCTTCTTGATCCTTGCCCTTATCTCTCTGCTTACCAGGATATGGTCTATTTGTGTGATTGAGCTTCCATTACTCCAGGTGTCAATGCGGGTTTGACTTTTGCTCCATGTATTTCTTATTGTTCAGTCAAACATGTGTGCTAGGTTTTTCAGCACGTTTCCATTTTCGTTAGGCCATGTGTGGAGTATATGTGCATTGAAGTCTCCTAATAGTATAATGGACATTTTTCTTGATTTTTCATAGCGTTAGTGTGTGCCGGTTTTCTTTTTCTAATTGATGGCTTAGTATATAGACAGTCCTTTCTTCGGTTATTACTGATTTCTTTCTCCTCTTTGCTGCCTGGCACGATTTCACTGCACTATATACACCATTATTTACTGCGTTAGAGGGGAAGCACTGTGTAAAGTTTTGGTTTGTATACCTAATTAAACACTATTTAATATTTCTTATCAATTACTGAAAATGTTCCGAGATATGTATTATTTTACAAACACATCCACTTATACTTTTTTTAACTATATTTTTTACACGTTGTCACTATTTAACTTTTATAAACTTGTATGGGTATCCATTGGTGACAGAGCATTATAAAGCAGGTCTGGTCGCCTCGACAGCAAGATGATAAGTCCAATGTGTTGTCGCATTGCGTTCGTTATTTAATGTTTATGCTCCTCTTTTTGTGTTTCTGTTTCTACAAATTTTCTTCTTCTCCTTCTGAGATTTCTGATGCCTCGGTTTCTGGTTCTGGTAGGGTATATCGCTGCGATTTCTTTGTGAAGTTCATTTTTCCCACTCGCTTTTTTTTCCAGTATGTTTGGTCGCTTCTCAGTTTGTTCATGATCCTCTTAGTTGTTGTTTTCCACGTGTAACCCGGTTTCCCCATTTTTTTCTTTTTTCGTTTCTTCTGGTTTCTTGAGTCAGTTGCATGAATACCCTTCCTGCTGTCTTGTCTGATTGATCAATGATCAATGATCTTGATCATTCTGTATGATTGCAGTGGCTATGTTTTCGTTTATATTTTCCGTCCTTATTTCGATGGAGCTGTCTCGTTTGGTTACCCATGCAACTCCTCTACTGGTCTTTTCATAGTGTTGGCGTGTGCTGGGGTTGTTATGCTTTCTCCTTCTAACTGATGGCTTAGTGCTCCATATAGACAGTTCCCGTCGCCGTCGATTTTTGTACCAGTAGCTGATGTGTCTTCGTTGTTACGTCTTGTGGTGGATACATTATTTTTGTGTTCTCTGCAGAGTTATTATTTCTTGCTTACTTTTTGCGTATTCTTACGGACCTAAACTTTTTTAATAAAAATTCTTAACCTTACCAGAGCCGTACCAGATGTGAAGTGTTGACAGTCAGTATGTTCTTTTGGCATGCATGAGCTTTTTTTAAATTTTAATGGCACTGAAACCAAGCTAATAATGGGCAACAATTTTATCAAACTTTTTATTATTTTTGAATTGATTTAATTTGGCCCGGTGTACTGTTACTCTAATGGTACGCCCCTGGTAGTATTTGCTGGAAGAGAATTGTTTATTAACTTATTTCTAATTTATTGCATTTCAGGTCTGTTTATGAAATTCTTTAAGTTGTCTACAAGTACTTAAGACATAAATATTTTAAGGGTAAAGTGGACTTATCTTGATTGATTTATGGCCTTTCGGGTCGGGTACCTACTCGATATTTGTCGACTGTTTTCACTTTTTTACGCTGCACTGAAAGATTTAATCACTCGTATTAATTAAATATTAGCACTTATCACTTAATTGTTGCTATTCGGACACTACCACAGCATGCATAATTTTTCACTTCACAACGAATATATTCGGCCCATTTGGGCCAGCTTATTACCGGTTTTTCTTCCGATTTAAAGGGACGTTATCCAATAGGCGTCTATTCACCGTAACCTAAAAAAAAATATCAGAATTGTCTTTTGAAAGAAAATAAATACCAAACTCTAAAAACTTCTTATTAAATGTCAAATTCAATTTTGACATTTGAGGTTATTCTCTTTATTGCCAACAACGTCAACTTGTTCCTCTTCTTCTGTGTGTCCCAAGATAGCTGTAACAAGAGGTGTAATGGGCCAAAATTTTTGGAATTTTGGAATGGTATTTGGGGATTGAGTCCTGCTTGTTGTAAAACTAAAGTATACCAAAAATGACTTGATTTGGTGTTCTACAGGTGTTTTATAAGCAAAGTTGTAAAAATCACCACTAATAAAGTACCTTTATTTTTCAAAATATGAAAAAATTCCACTAAGAAAAGTTATTTAGAATGCAATTTTATACCGTTACACCAAATTTCAGGAATATAAAATTATTTTTTTGAAACTTCCCACTTTTTGCGAATTAAGAGTTGAATTCATATTTAAAGGTGTGTAGGAGCAAATGTTAATCATCCACTGCTTTTCTCATAGCCTACTTATAGCTTCTACATAACTTTAAATATTAATTCACAAAAAATAATTTCTATGCAGTTTTAATTGAATGGTTCAAAATAAAATACTAATTTATTGAAAAAATGGGAAGTTTTAAAAAAATAATTTTATATTCCTGAGATTTGGTATAGAGGTATAAAATTGCATTCTAAATAACTGTTCTTAGTGGAATTTTTTCATATTTTGAAAAATAAAGGTACTTTATTAGTGGTGATTTTTACAACTTTGCTTATAAAACACCCTGTAGAACACCAAATCAAGTAATTTTTCGTATACCTTAGGTTTACAACAATCAGGACTCAATCCCCAAATAACATTCCAAAATTCTAAAATTTTTGGTCTATTACACCTCTTGTTACATCTATCCTGGGACACACTGTATGTAGCTATCTCTTAGACTATATGAATAATTATCTCCTAGCAATTTGGTTGGCGAAGCTCGAGTGTAGGAGTATTTAGGATTCTGATGTTTGTGTAAACTATATTGTATATTGTCATAATATCTAGAATATATCATTAAGGTTGATCCATGATATTGGAAGATACTGTATATATTATTGCAATATAAAACGATTAAAAATATATTAAAACTTTTACTTTACCATATTATAATATTTTCCTAGAATATGAATGAATAATTATCTCCTAGCAAGTTGGTTGGAGAAGCTCGAGTGTAAAGTTCCAGCGTAGTATTTAGGATTCTGATAGTAGGAGAGCTGGCAAACATTATGGTGAACGATAATATTCAAAATTTTCACTGATGGCAGTCCATTCTTTGGTCTTTGGGTATATCAAGACCGATCGTCTGCCGTTTCAAAGTGGAAGCATTAACTTGGGTGTTTTCAAAAAAGGTGATTTTAGGTTTTAGTGAACCATATTGTTCAAGAAAAATTTTTGCAGGGGTGACCAATATAGTTAGTCTAGACGGCATTTCTACCTAGGCAGACGATTTTTCTGGTAGCATTATCATAGCAGACGCAACTCAAAATGGCAAAAAATCACATTTCGGAACTATATTGTTCAAAAATAATCTCCGCGTCCTTCGATTTGTCTACTTAAGGTTTAATAAATAACGAATCGGTAGACGAAAAAATCGGTAGCATCGCCCTAGCAGACGCTGTCAAAGTGACAGATCCAGTTTTGATGAACGACATTTATCAAGAAAAATTATGTAAGGAATGATAGATACAACAACTCAAGATTACATTCTCGCCCAGGCAGACGATTTTTTTCGTAGCATATGTGTATGGCAGACGCCTGTCAAAGTGCCAAAAATCACGTTTCGGTGAACTATAGAGATCGAAAATAATTTTTGCGCCTTTTGATTCGTCTATCTATGGTACAATAAATAACGAATCGGCAGATGAAAAAATCGGTAGCATTTTCCTAGCAAAGTGAATTTTTTTTTTTTATATAAATAGGTTTAGAATGTTGGGACGAAATTTTAAGTTTGAAAAATTAAAATCTGTCTATAGGTCTGTCTGTAACATTTTTTGTGTGCACAATTACTCTGGAATTGTTTAAGATATTGACTTATGGTGTATCTGTAACGAGATCTGGAACTAGATTATATTTTAACTTATTTTGTCGAAGGGTTGAGGGCAAATAAGGTTAAATAGGCAAAGCAAACAAGTAAGAGTTAATAAAATTGGGATTTAGTGTATGTACGAGAAACTAAGGTCTTAAAAATGTTGGCATCAGCCATCCCCACCTTATTATTTAAATGGACCAAAGGTCTCAATTTTTTTTTTGATATCAGCCACTGCCGCTAATCCCACCTCGTATTAAATGGGCTAAAGAAATAAAATTGTGATCAAGTGTGTGTACGAGAAGCAAAACTATCAAAACATTTTGCCATCGACCACCGCCACGGCCACCCAGTTACCTTCGTCTCATCATCAAATTAACCTCTTTGATGGTATGTAGAAATAGTGATTCCTTAGACAACAGTTTTCAAACAAAGAATTCCTCTGCATACAAAAAATCGGTGACAGTTCGTTATATTTCCTGTGTGAATAAAACAAAAACAAAAATCTGACTTTAAACAACAGATTTATTACTTCTGTACAAACAAAAAAATAACATAACAAAAAGTCTAGAAAACATTTTCAGAACATAATAATCTAAAAGTAACAAATAATATGTAAAGCCTTAAGAATACCAATCTATCATATACGGCTATATTGTAAGGAACATACAAATGACTGATAACAGTAATTTATATTATAAAAAGGAAGATTAAATACGATATCACGAGCAACTTATAACTTAAATATTAATTTAAAAAATCGACATCCTTACTTAACAAAAAACATAAACTCTGATATAAAAATACCTAGATACCTATATGGTAGTATCACAATATGGTAATATCGCAATAAACAAATAAATATTATTTAAAAAGTAATTAAAAGATGGTCTTTTTTTAACTCGCTACCTATAGATTGCACGGAATATGCTTTTGCTCCTGTACCACAGAAACTAATTATGGGATCCCAGGGGAATTCATCTTTAAAGTGTCTCAAAATCGATGGACCCTTCGGGATATTAAATATATTTCCATCCTGATAGTTTGAAGTATCAAATTTCTCTCCGTTATCTATTATAAAGTCATAAAAGTCAACAGTTCCAGAGTCATTGTGCGCACAAAAAAGGTTACAAACAGACCTACAGACAGATTTTTGTTGTTCAAACTTAAAATTTCGTCGCATCATTCTAAACCTATTTATATAAGAAAAAAAATTAAAATTTTTCACTTTGACAGCGTTTGCTAGGAAAATGCTACCGATTTTTTCGTTTGCCGATTCGATGTTTATTGTACCATAGATAGACGAATCGAAAGACGCAAACATTATTTTCGAACACTATAGTTCATCGAAACGTGAGTTTTGCCACTTTGACAGGCGTCTGCCATACACATAGCTACGAAAAAAATCATCTGCCCGGGCGAGAATGTAATCTTGAGTTGTTGTAATTATCATTTCTTACATAATTTTTCTTGATAAATGTCGTTCATCAAAACCGGATCTGTCACTTTGACAGCGTCTGCTAGGGCGATGGTACCGATTTTTTCGTCTGTCGATTCGTTATTTATTAAACCATAAGTAGACAAATCGAAGGACGCGAAAATTACTTTTGAACAATATAGTTCACTGAAATGTGATTTTTTGACATTTTGAGTTGCGTCTGCTATGATAATGCTACCAGAAAAATCGTCTGCCTAGGTAGAAATGCCCTGCAAAAATTTTTCTTGAACAATATGGTTCACTAAAAACCTAAAATGGATTCATCCCCCAAGTTAATGCTTCCACTTTGAAACAGCAGACGATCGGATTTGACATACCCAAAGGCCAAAGAATGGACTGCCATCAGTAAAAATTTTGAATATTATCGTTCACCATAATGTCTCCTACTATGATATTTGTGTAAACTATATTGTAGTGTCATAATATCTAGAATATATCATTAAGGTTGACCCATGATATTGGAAGATACTTTATATATTATTGCAATATAAGACGATTAAAAATACAGTCAAACTTTTGCTTTACTACGTCATAATATTTACCTAGAATATAATTTTCGCTGATGTAGCTATTTTAAATCCTGTAACTAAAAAGAAACATGTATAAGATTTAAGTGCTTTAAAATAAAGCATAAAAATAAAAGGGCAGATAAACGTTCCCGGAAGTAAGGGATACGAAAGAATTAGCTTAAACACTCCCTTGTCGACCCTGTAGCCCAGAGGGTAGACAAAAACACAGATATTTCTTTACTAGTTAAAACATTACTCTTGCGGTTAACGTATTTTGCATGCGGTAAAGCGATTACGTTGGTTAATGTATTTTGTCAGGTTATTTATAATTGAAATCTCTAAACCTAGTGAACCGTCTCAGCAGAGTAATTTAAAAGCGAATAAAGAGGAATAGTTTGGGTAAATTGTATTTTTTTCTCATCTTATTTTGATGCTCGACAAGGACTACGAAAGGCTCATTATTAGTTCGAATTTACCTAATGGTTGAATATTATTAATTCTATTATATTCTCGTTTTCGAGAACGAAACTTTCCGAGACCTTAAGATAGTACTAATGTTTGGTCTAATAGAGCTATACGGTAATATAGCAATAATAATAATATTTTATTTACACTCTTAAAGTATAAAAAAAAATACAACAAAATGTGATATGTGTGTAGAATATGACAGTGCTTAAAACAGTGTGTAAAGGTAAACGTAAAAATAGCAATAAATATGACAATAGTCAATAAGAAAAATTAAAAATAAATAAATAACTTAAAGCACGTAAAAAATCAAAAGACAAGAAATTCGTCTAGGGTAAAGCAAACTTTATTTACAAAAAAATATTTGAGTTTTACTCTAAAAATCTTAATATTTGGAGATAACATGAATATTAACACTTAAATCCATTATATATAAAACTTTTTTGATACAGTACTGTTCGAATATGTTTGGAGAGTCTCCATAATAGGATGGTTCTGGATGGAGCCTGTAAGGTCATCAGGAGTTCGGATCCCCTCCTCTGCATGGTCCGAGACCATGAAAATGCAGGGGTAGGAGCCTTTCTGTTTAAGGCAGTACAGAGAGCAGCCGATGAACTTGGTCTCTCCTTCGACGTCGAGCGGGTAAATCGCGACTCTGTCACAGAGTTGGAACCCGCTCGGCAAAAAGCCCAAATTAAAGCTGCAGAACACAACTTTCTGCAGCTGCACACGGATAAGCCAATGCATCGAGTTTTCTATAAAAATATAGAAAACCTTGGCTTATCCGAAAGGCTGACCTTTGCCTTCTTAAGGTCAGCCGGGCTGAAGTCTGAGACCGAGGGATTCATAATGGCTTGCAGGGCGCCAGAGACTCTTATGCACTTGCTGTCGGCTTGCCCGACATATGCAGTCTCGGCTTATATCCAAAGGCACGACGGAGCATTACGAGTGCTTTATTACCATTTAAGGCACTCGTATGGGATAGACGAAACACCAGTGCTGCCTTACGCTACGGGGGATATTGAGTCCGTTGTGGGAAATGAGAAGTGTCTAATTTATTGGAACTACTCTTTTCCCACCGTCAGGCAAATACAAGCCAACAAGCCTGACGTAGTACTCCTCGACCATCAACTCAAGACAATGTTCGTCGTGGAGTTATCCGCTCCCGCGGAGAACAACATTGTCTTGAAGGAGGAGGAAAAACGGACAAAATATCGAGATCTGCTCTTCGAACTCCGCTGACTGTATCCAGACCATACTGTTAAGATAGTGGTACTGATTATAGGAGCCCTCGGTGGAACGAGACACACACTGCTTTCGGAACTTAAGATCATACCGGCATGCCGAAATTCGGCAGAGGTCTTAGCCGGCAGAATGCAGAAGGCCGTCATTCGGTTCATTACGTCTGCTCAGGGCACACGATTCCCGGACCCAGTAGTCACTCACCCCACGGGCGTGGGGAGTGGCTACCGGTACTACCAGCTCCCCTCTGTGAGGGTCGGAGCCACAGAGAAGGGTGACTGGTTTTTAGCTAGCTAAAAAAAAAAATAAATAATTTATTATCCTTAACAGACAATACAAAATTGTATAGGAATAGTCAATAGCAACTACAAGTAAAAAATACAAGTAAATAAAAAGAAACACATTACACAAGTCATAAAAACGTCAACTATAATAAATTAGGTGTAAGATAAAAATCCGATAGTGTGTAAAAACATCGTTCTAACAAAAACGATTTAAGCCAACTTTTAAATAAATGTAAGTTTTTACTAAACTTTATATAGTCAGGTAAATTATTAAAAATTCGAGTACCATTGTGAGATGGGGAGTTTTTGGTGACTTTATATTTTGCAAAAGGCACATGTATTACATCTTTCTGCCGTGTGTTAACATCACGAATGTCTTTATTGAGCTGAAAGTTGTCTTTATTAGAAAATACATAAATAGATATTTCTAAAATATAGAGACTTGCAAGTGTTAATATTTTATGCTCACAGAATAACTTTTTACATGAATGAGTCTATTTTCAATACAACGTAAAACACGTTTTTGTGCTTGAAAGACGTCCTTGGCCAAGGTGGAGCTGCCCCACAAGCAAACACTATATCGCAACCTAGATTCGACCTGGGCGTAATATACACTTATTAGTTGATGCTTATCCAAAACTAATCGTAAATTCCTAAACATTTATGTAATAGAATTTATTTTGGAAATCAAGTGTGTACAGTGAGATTTTCAGCGCAAGCATTCATCCATGTACACACCTAAAAATACGTCTGAATGTTTGTTTTGAAGAGTAGTGTTATTAACGTTGAACTTTAAAGGTTCAGTCACTTTGTGATAGTTATGGAATCGTAGCACTTGTGTCTTACTGGTATTAAAATATAGATTATGTGAATTGAAACAGTTAGAAGTTGAAGTTACAACTCTTTCACATGTATTATTAATGTTTTCAGTATTCTCTGCAGAGATAAGTAAAGAAACATCATCTGCATATATAACAAAGTGTGGATGAGATATTTCAGTTTCTAGTTGATTTATGTATATTAAGAATAGGACATGTCCTAGTATGGAACCTTGTGGGACCCCCATTTGAACCTGTCTAATTTCGGATATAGCATTCAGATTAGATTCTCATTTTGGTATTTTATGGAAACATATTAATCCCGATTTGTCAGGAACGAGGAAATCCAACTCAAAGAAACCTCTTACGTCACAATATTCTAATAAACACAGCAATTTATCGTGATTTACGCAGTCGAATGCCCTGCTTAGGTCACAAAATACTGCAGCAGGGCACTCGCCTGCGTCTACGAAATTTATTAGTTTATCATAAAAAGTGAGTAATGCCATTGATGTAGATTTTCCTGAACGAAAACCGTGTTGTTTCGGTGTTAAAATATTTTGTTTATTTACGAAATTTAGGAAACGATCACAAAACGCATATTCAAAAACTTTTGATAAACTATCTGGTATAGTGACTGGTCTATAATTCTCTAATAGAGTCGAATCTTCTTAATAGGTGTAACCTTCCCGGTTTATAGATTCTTGGGAAAGATACCCGATAAAAAAGATAGGTTAATTAGGAACGTAAGTGGTTCAATTATTATGTGTAGCACCTTGTTTAAAACAAAAATGGACATGTCATCCGCATCCGCAGATTTTTTATTTTTCATTTTTATATTTATTAAATTGAGAAGCTCCTGTTCAGTAAAAGGTTGCAGAAATAGTGTAGAATTAGTAATATTATTTTTGTTGGATTCGATTTCTCCAGGATAATGATTGGTATTTGTTTGGATATTATTTACTATATTAAGAGGTGTGTTGATAAAATAATTATTAAATTCAGTAGCGATGGTATTAGGCGTTTCGATTAGTACACCATCTTTTTTATGGTAATATTACTTCTATTTTTAATTTTATTTGTCAATTCAGAAACTACACTCCACAGAGTTCGACTATTATTTTCAGATTTAAAATTTTTTTCCTGATAGTATTCTTTTTTAGTATTATTAATTAAAGTTTTATGTTTTCTTTTTGCATGAGTATATGCGTCCGTTAGGGAAGGATATATTTTTTTTAGAATAAGTGTTGTCATGTCATGTTTTTGACCCGTGACTTATTTGGTTGTTTAAGAACATAGACTTGTTATAAAAAATGTATGTCTTCAATATACAAGTACTCACTAATGTCAAAATGTTAAGACTTTAGAAATCGATTTTGTCTTCTTCCAAACTTTTCAATCCCACAATTAAGTATATTTCTGTAGTATGAAAACTTTACTAACTTTTGAGCTATTTGATCAATTAATTATACCATATTTTAAGCTCCAATGAAAGTTAGCGTAATAAAAAGCAATTAGAACTTCAGTACTACAACGATTGGACATAAATATTAACCCGAAAGGAACTGCTTCCTAATTTTCCACATACCATTTTTATATGCTGATTCCATTGTAGATGCTCATCTACAGTAATGCCCAACATTTTAATGGATTCTGTGGGAAATATTTGAAAATTATTATTAGAGAAATGCATTTATCTGGATTTTTCTTTAAGCTAAACAATTTTGAAGTGGTCTTATTTTTTATTTAAATTATCTAAATCATCTTCTACTATAAGGGTATTAGTGTCATCAACATAACAAATTATCAAACCATTAGGCAAGTACAAAATTAAATCGTTCGCAAAAACTATGAAGTATATATATATCCCTACGGAGCATTGCTTTTTTCTCTAGACTATTGTTGGATGCACTATTAGGAATGTATACAATGTGTTTGAGGACAGCAATAGTAGTGCCTCTTACTCCAAGTTTAGCTTTTAATAACTCTAAATAGCGAGTTGTACCAACTAAGTTCAAGCCAAGTTCAGCTTGATTTAAGATCAAAATCCATGCTTACTATTATTGTAACAATCGTACCCTTCGCTTTTGATCTTAGATCAAGCTGAACTTGGCTTAAACTTAGTTGGTACAACTCGCCCTTAGTCAACAGTAAAAGACTCGACAGGAATCTATAAATAGTCCGAACACATACTTTTTGCAATAATTAGTCTAGTTAACGGGGGGGTTTCACCTCTGACTTGAGTACTAATGAATGGATTTTGATGAAACCTTGTGTAATGTGTTTGTAATGACGTCAATAAAAAAGTCAAAAAAAGATTAGAGCAGGAAATGATCGGAAGGAGTAGAAAACACCCCTTTTATCACAGGTTCCGTAACTTGTAGAATTAGGTCAAAAATGAAAAAAAAAAAAACAATGTATTTACCTTTTTTTGCCTAATATAAGATGTTTTTACTCTTGTGAATTTTTTCAAAAAAAATGCATATTTTTCGATATAGCCACTCGAATATTCCTAAAAATGGGGGAAGGGAAATGTAAAAGTTGAAAAAAACTCTGAAAATTCAGGTGAACGTATCATCGAAATACAAGACTTTTTTTTATTTGCAACTTTTCTGTAAAGTGCGTTTTCACCGAGTTTTTCCGGAAAAACATGAAGAACTACCTCTATCTTTGACATTGAACTTTTGTAACTTGCTAATTTTCCGAGTTACAGGCAGTTTTTCACGATAAATAATGTACTACATTTTTTGCACATTAATACATGAATATTCGAAAAATGAGCGTGATTTATATATATATTATTATAAAAAAATATGAAACTCATATAATTATACCATTTTTAAAGATTCAATTTAATTTTTAAATTGAAAATGAGAAAAAATATACTACATTATTTATGGTGAAAGACTGCCTATAACTCGGAAAATTAGCAACTTACAAAAGCTCCAAGAAACAAAAAAATGTTTAGAAGGCCTCAATGCATACGTCTGAATTTTTTAAAATTTTTATACAACACATTTTTAAAGCGCCACAATTTCAAAAAAAGTTTTTCATGTTTTTCCGGAAAAACTCAGTGAAAACGCACTTTACAGAAAAGTTGCGGATAAAAAGAGTCTTGAATTTCGATGATACATTCACCTGAATTTTTTTAGATTTCTTTTTCAACTTTTACATTTCCCTTCCCCCACTTTTAGGAAATTTCGAGTGGCTATATCTCAAAAAATATGCATTTTTCGAAAAAATTCACAAGAATAAAAACATCTTATTTTGGTCCAAAAAGAGTAAATATATTGTTTATTTTTTCATTTTTGACCTAATTCTACAAGTTACGGAACCCGTGATAAAAGGGGTTGTTTTCTACCTCTTCCGATCATTTCCTATTCTAACCTTTTTTTAAACTTTTTTATTAACGTCCTTACAAACACATTGCACAAGGTTTCATCAAAACCCATTCATTAGCACTCAAGTTAGAGATTTTGGTCATTTCAGCGCTCCGTTGACTGGACTAAATATTCTGATGGAAAACACATAATGCTGTCTCGGTGCTTCTGTTACTAGTAAAGCCATGTTGTGGATTAAAGAGTAAGTCATTTCGATAAAAAAATGCTGCCCAAGGAATCACTACTTCCACATCCAGATTATCTATCCAAGTCACTCACAACGAAAAAACTGTGTATGTGGAAATAATTGTTTATGGAACTTTAATAATATAATATTTGAAATCCTCTACCCCAAAAACCCATAAAACGATACCCCACATCGGTAGTGGGGTGGGGGTGGTGATAGGGGGCTGGTAGTGGGTAGTGGGGGTGGATGAAGTAAAAAAATATTTTGAGATTTCTGGTTCTTGTACATACACTAAAATCACATTTTTTTTTCATCCCCTTTAATAGAGGGGTGGGGGTGGTAATGGGGGTGGCTAATGCCAAAAATTTTTTTGAGACCTTAGCTTCTCTTGTATATACTAAATACAAATTTTATGGACCCCTGCCTGCTTGATTTACCCATTTACCCCAAATTTACCCCAATTTACCCCCTCAACCCTTCGTCGGAACAACAAGAAAATATAATCTAGTTCCAGATCTCGTTAAAGTACATACGTGTACCAAATTTCAAGTCAATATCTTAAACGGTTCCAGAGTAAACGTGCGCACAAAAAAAAGTTACAGACAGACAGACCAACAGACAGACAGACAGACCGACAGACAGACAGACAGACAGAAATTTTTTTTTCGCTCAAACTTAAAATCTCGACGTTTTCTGACATTTTAAGCCTATTTGTAGTGGAGCGCCTGGGGGTTTTGACCTCGGACTTCTGTTACAGTGAATGAATTTATATGGTCGAGGTGGGATTTTGTTTTTTATACTATAAATTTCAAAGTTTACCAAAAATTTTTTTGTGCTTTTGATTTTATCATTATTTGAACAAAAAACTATAAAAAATTAATATTTTAGCATATAATTTTATTTTAAATAATATATTTTTTTATGTATACGTTGAATTTCACATAAATATAGATAGAAGAATATCTTTCAAAGATACCTGAGTGTAATAAGGGTCGTAGGGACCTTAGACAGGCAGTAAAACGTGGAGGGGAGAACGACAGCTACAGCTGCAATGTACAACTTTACGGACGTACTTCTAGATTTTTAATTGCAAAAATCAAGTGAGTTGTCCGTTATAGCCAAGATATTATTGAAGGCATAGAACATTTTTGTGATATATCGTTCAAGAAAAGTCATCAACATAGTGATTCGACAGATGCTAGAATAGGAAGGGATGATGTCGATGTAAAAAGATTGGTGGACTTCTTCAACCAACACAGCCCTTTTCCTGATACAGATGCTGTTATGTCCATTGCTACCGGAATTACTGGAGATAAAGATACAAATTGTTACGATGCTTTTGAAAAAGATTTAAATGTAATGAAGAAAACAGAGGGAAAAAATTTTCGCGAATTGAAATTATCAAGGAAAGATATAATAAAATCTTTATTGGCGAAAAATAATAAAATTAAAATTCATAAAGATGTGATTCCTGTTGATTCATAGCTGCTGTTTCAACGTATTTGTATTTAAAAAAAAAACGATGAAGAGCTTAAAAATTATATGAATTATGAACTCGCACCATATCCGCTTGCTCTATTTGAAAATAGCGAACTGCGAAAGACAAAAAAATCAACTTTCTACGAGTTATTCCCGGAAATTTCCAATAATTTAAAAAGTCTAGACAATGTTCATTACGTCATTGATGGAGGCATGTTATTACATCGTTGCAAATGGCCAATAACAATCCTGCAAAAATTAAAGATTTGAATATGTTGAGGTTCAATTCTTTCATAAAAGCAACGGCCAAAAATACAAGTGTTCTTTTGTCGTCATTACCTCCTACAACTGATGAACACCTAAAGAGAATGTACCTGCAAATCCAGATATGGCTAGGAAATGACGTAGATATTGAAAATTGGGAATGGAAGTATTCCAATAACAACGAATCAACTGCCGGCTCCGGATAATCTATTGCAAATGTTATTTTGTAATTGCAAAAAGGGATGTGGGGCTGCTTGTGGATGTCGGAAGAGTGGCTTATATTGTAGTGTAGTATGTCTACAGTGTAGCGAAAATAGTTGTTTTAATACTCCACCTATCATTCAAATAAATGAAGTCGAAGAAAATATTTGATATGGACAAAAATGTAATAAACAAATATTTTGTTAATAATTTTCTTTTTTATTTAATTTTCCTTAATTTACTTCTTTTCCCAGATTACTGTCTCTATATAAATAGGTACGTTAACTTAATTTCGTTATAAAAAAATATTCTACAGCCTAATATGTATTATACTATTTGAATTGTTGCAATTATCAATTTTTTTTTATTCAAATCAAGATCACAATTTTTTAATAGGTAAACTTTTTTATGTATATTATTAGCTAAACATTCCATTTTGAATTTTTAAAATTCATTCACTGTAACTGAAATCCGAGGTTTTCATGTTTTTAATGCTCCAGGCACTCCACTATTGAACAATAAAAATTTTTAAAAATTTTTTTGTCGTTACTATACTTCCACTGGATGTGGAAGTAAAATTACGTGAGAGGTTCTCTCTTATAGCTAATTCGATAACTTTTGACATCTCAGAGAGAAGACTTACTGCTCTGTAATTTTCGTATATATCTGTCTCCTTTTTTAAACAACGCCCGAGCTATAGTTAAATTTAACATTATCGGAAAAATTCCTTCCTCAAGATAAATATTTATAATATGGGCTAACGGACTGCAGAGCAAATGTTTACATTTTTTCAGGAAATTATTAGAAATGTTAGTCCATATATAATAATACTGTTTATGCAGATATTTACTAAAATCTTTAAAAATGAGTTTTTTTTAGCAGGATCACTATAACATGTATCGTAGCATTATGTCACCAGATGTGCTCCAAAATCATATAAATCTAACATTCGTGAGCTATTCTGATGTTTTATGCTGCAGGTGCTATCAGGGAACTCTATGTATATTACGAATCTATGGTAGACCAAAATGTTGGATGTACCGTCCTCAGAGGCCATAATAAATGCATCGGTTGAGCTTAAAATGAATATTAGATTATTTATTATAAATCCAGGTCATCAATGTTGTAACAGAATACTCTACAGGGGTTTATCTTAAAGTGATCTATGCAAACTTCCCAGTTTGGGAGTAAATCTGTTACTGATTGCACCCCCTTACATGTCGACAATATTCGTCCGCAGTAGAGAAGGAATTCATCTGTGATTCTTTTTACTGGAAGTAAATCAGTTGCAAATACCTCGTACTTCCTTGAAAGTTAGGAAGATCGAATATTTAGGATTCGGTTTCTGTACATAACGTAGGGTTAATGCTTTATCTGTTTTACACCGTGAACGCGATGTTACAGCACAGGTTTGCATTTGTCTCTCCATCATTCAAATGTTTTAGTATGGTTACTCTGCGTGTAGGCAGAGAATTACCTACAACCATCCTCCCATGAGGTGGATTACCGTGCTTTTATCAAACTCAAAATCCCATTCCATAGTAATAGACTAGCGGATCAACTCATTGTGGATCATTTTATAATTCCCGCTTTCTGGTGGCCTAAAGTTTGAGGTCATCCATATAAAACATAAAAGTGTTTCTGATTGCTAGGTGGACCACATAATTACCCGTGGATTTAAGGAAGTGCAAGAAAACTGTTCCTTATGTCACTCGCGTTATTTCCATGAATATATTGTACTGCAGGAATCATCTGTAACATAGCAGGATATTTTTATAATCTGTACAACTTCTTTTAGCACCCAGCTATTCTTTTATCTGATCAACCAAGCGTAGTGTGATGGCATACAATATAAGTGTACGAAACTTGTGGCAAATTTGATGACAAATGATTCTTCTGTAATTCTTTGCGTCTTCCTTTTTAGACGATAGCTCGGCACATTTACTAGATATTTAACAAAATGGAAATGCTATCTTTTTATAAAAAAATATATTAACTGTCCAATCATTGAAAGATCAAAAAAATAAATATTATTCTCCTTAAACTGGAAAGACCCTTTTTCAAATCTTTACATTTCAAGTTATTATAAATCATTATTTAAATTCTTGTCCTTTTCAGCGCTGGTGAATTCCGGGACGGGTGTGAGAATAAATAAACTTCAAGTTCCCGAAGTGATACCACACGGACGTCCGGTGGTGTTAGACTGTGATTTTACTTTAGAAAATAGTGATCAGGAACTAGTTGTCAAGTGGTATTTCAACAAAACTTTGGTATACCAATGGATACCTGGTAAGATATTAGTTTTATTTGAAATTTGATAATTAGGTTAAAATTTTCTTTTTCTGCGATTGTGTTGAAAGTCAAATTTTTTAACTTCAAAATGACCGTGGAAAGTGTTACTTTGCCGCACGCCGTGCGGCAAGAATTTTTTGTACAATTTTGTTGAAATTCAAATTTTCTAACTTCACAATGAGTGCAGAAAATGTCACTTTGCACACGCCGTGCGGCAAAGAATTTGCCACACGCCTTGATTACATCTTCACAAATTTAACATTTTGAAAGACTTTAAGTGAAATAACTTCACAACCGTAGAAAAAATAGTATGTAACACACATGTGGCAAGCCTCATTGCAAAACTCGTATAATAAGTACTCGCTGCGCTCGTGTTCATCCTTTCATACATCGTTTTGCAATGAAGCCTTTGCCACACTTGTATTACAATGTACCATTAAGTATTTGTTTTACTTTAAACAACTATTCCTTTATACGTGTTTCATGGTTGAACATTGCTAAAGTATATTATTTATAATTCATTATTTGTGGCATATTCATGATTTTTTGTGTTTATTGGGGATTTTGCCACTGTAAAAATATTTTAAAATTTTGATGAAATAAAGCTCTGCGCCAAAAAGATCAGGTAACGGCTGGTTTTAATAAAAGAAAAGAAATATTTTCCGAAACGATAACTGCCTTCGATTTAATGAGACATTTTGTAATAGAAGTATTAAAACACAAGAAATTGCTAGAGTATTTATAAAAAAATAAAAAATACCAATTTTATATGACTGTACAATTTCGACACGAGTATTGTCTTCGTTAGTATTTATTTTTCAAATTAGAGCGTCCAACAAAATTTACAGTTTGTAAAAAAAGTTGTTTATGTACTAAGGGTCGTAAGGTGCACTTTTTTGGTCGAGAATACAGCAATCCGAAACCCGGTTTGCAAGTATTCGACACCAAAAAATCGCACTGTACGACCCGCGGTGCCTATTATATTTTTCGTCTTACCCATGAATCATTAAACTAAAAAAAAACTTGAGAAAAACTGTAATTATTTGAGAAAGATTTTATATTTGCTAGGCAAATAGTAGAGGTAGCGATGCTTGGAATATCTATGGCAACCGTCAATAAATTGTATCTTACGTCATGAGTGTTGTAAGAAGCACATTACGCACGAATGGAAAAGAATTTCCATGAGTTCGTAATTGCTTTACAACTCGAATTATGTACTATACTTTACCTACGATCATATTCATTTAGTAAAATCCGGATTTAGTTTATTAGTCAACAATATTTTTCAACAAATATTATGTCAGTTTTGACATCGTTTGAAAATTGCGTAGGCGCATTTGTTTTTTAAACCCCGCATCAGCGATATAAGCCACCTATAATTGCGTGTCCCGTGCGTTTTGTTTACCGCGCGATTTGCTTACAGTGCGTTTTGTTTACAGTATGTAAAATTCAACTTATGTAGATGACAGGTAGTGTGTTTTTTATTATTTACAGTAGTGATCGTAGGTAAATAAATTTTTCGTCATACCTCCCTTGTAAGTATACTTTAATTCCATTGTTTTGTTGATCGTAAATGACGCTTTATGTACCAAATAGTTGTTGCCATTGGCAACGGGTCGTTATTTTTCATAACTTCCCTAGGGAAATAAAGTAGATTTTGTAAAATTTTCTCTTTTATATAACAAGTATTAAATTAAATGTTTTATCTTTTTTAGAAGTAAATCCAGACAAGCTACTTGCTATATCTTTTATATCGGACATTATTTTCAAAAATGTTGAGAGTTATTATAATAATTAATTTATCTTGACAGTTAGTAGTTAAATGACAGTCATTTGAATAGAAGCCACGTCCTAAATTCATTTTATTGACGGTTGCCATGGATATATTCCAAGCATCGCTACCTTGCTTAGCAAATATGAAACTTACTCAAATAATTATAGTTTTGCACTAGTTTTTTTCTAGTTTGCTGAACTTGGGTATTAGTCCAGACGATAGAGAACATTTTCTAGTGAAACCCACAAAAATTTGCAAACTGATCCATCGTGAAAGTGGATAGAATAATATCCTGAAAAGTTTACATTTCGCTCGGATGCAGAACATAAAATAAGTGAAAAAAAAATGTTTATCCATTTTTTCAAAATTTCAGGGTAGGACAAAATAAAAAATACAGGTGGATAGACCACGTGTTTCTGAACAAAAAATATCCTAATAAAATTTATCGCTAAAGCCACGGTATTCCTTGCGTACCAGTTGCGTCTACACTGAGAGAAATAAGTTGTTAATTTATTTCTTTTAATAGGTTAGATTTCTAACCTGCAAACTGCGTTTTATTTTATTGTGACAAACTAGTTAGAACTTTATAAACATTACATTGAACTAGATTTTGGTCGAAAATATGGGAACCAGGCAGAAATTTTAATAATAGCTACGTAATACTTTTAAATTTTAAGAAATATATATTTTTGAGGTTAGCTATGACGTCACGTGCGGATCCCCATTTAAGGATACACTGAAAAAAACAGTGTATTTCGAGTTGGATTGAAAAATATTACCATTTGAATTGCTTATAATCGGCGCCTATTTTCAATTGAATTGTACACTAGGTTTTATTTATGAGAATTTTAATTCTCGGTTAATGTTTTCAATATCCCAAAATGAGTGAAAATAAAATTCACAAATCCAAACTTAACACGATAAACGTCAACACTGTCAAGATAAAAGTAAGGTTGATTGTTAAACAATTAAAAAATGGCGATGAGTATACAAATTTGGTTTTGGCGGGAAGGCTTGCCTTCGCCTCTGTATAGTTACTGTACTCTGTGGTCTAACCTAACGTTCAATAGACTAGTGTGTTAAAGCGTGCAGACTGTATGATGAGTAATTCTGAGTGTCAAGTGCATCGAGAATTACAAGTTTTTTTGACGTTCATAAAGCCCACGGAAGGTGTGATAGGCCTTCGTGAACCGCTCACAAGCCCTACAAGTATAAGCAATCACCGGAACGCTTTCGGTGAGTTTTTTCCAATAAAACTTTAAAAGTGACAGTGACATTATATTTTAAAAACTATTTCCGCTACTTCCGGCATTCCGTCGGAAATTCTTCCAGCAACATAACCTAAAAATAATTTAAAACATCGGTACCAACCTAAAAAATTATTAAGTGCTCTTGCCTACGTACTTAGTTTTTATAGTGTTGTGTTTATTTTTATATTAATTTTAGGTCCATGTAGACGTATTATAATTTTAACTTAGTTTTTAAGCCTGCCGACAGAAGACAGGAGATACTATTCCACATTTCTATTTTTCTCCAAGCCAAACCTTACCTACACCGTCCAGCCTCACACCCGCCTCGGCGGTGTTCACCGCGGTTGTCTGGCTGGCCCCGGACTAGGATCCGATGAGGCATATATGTGTATTAAAACATTGAATAAAATATTAATCTTGTGCAGACTATAAATTTAACACTCAAGTTCTTAGGTCCAAATTCCACCGAACGTATGACTTTTTTTTCTGTTTTAATATGAAAAAAATATTTCAACTTAATAAATATATTAAATGAGATCGTTCATATTTTTTAGTGCTTTTTTCGGCTTCAAAGATTCACCGGGTGGGGAGGTTCTAGCCGCTTCCAGTAGCTGCCAATTTTTTTCTATATTTTTTATTGCGACGATTGTGTTCGGGCGTGATAATATATATAAGTATATTTTTCTCATCCATTCTTTGCTTGTATCGTTTAAAACAAAAAAACATCAGAAAGCTGCAATTTCCATCTTTTAAATGAACCAACACTCGTATAGATTGAACAAATTCTGATTTAGTGACATGTAATTCAGTGCGTCGGTGTTACAGTCATGCGTATTCAAGCGCGTGCACGCATGTATCTCGCTCCAAGTTATAACGTTACACTTGACTATTTTTTTCCGGGAAAACCGTGGCTTTAACGATAAATTTTGTTAGGACATTTTTTGTTCATAAATACGTGATCTATACATCTGTATTTTTTATTTTTTTTAGCTTGATTTAATTTCAAAATTTTGATAAAATGGATGAAAAGTTTTTTTTTTCAATTTTTTTTTAATGTTCCGCATCCGAGCGAAATGTAAACTTCTCAGGATATTATTCTATACACTTTCACGAACTCATTAAAAAAAATTATTCAGTTTGCAAATTTTTGTGGGTAAATAGGTACCTTCATCGACTGGGCTATATGACGAAAAATATAATATGCACCGCGGGTCGTACAGTGCCATTTCTTGGTCTCGAATACTTTGAAACCTCGACCCTACGGGCCTCGGATTGCAAACAGTAGTCTCGACCAAAAAAAAAGTGCACTTACGGCCCTTGGTATAAATAACTATATGACGCGGGTTCTATTCAAATGACAACTACTGTCAAGATACATTAAATCATATTATTATAATAGCTCTGACCATTTTTGAGAATAATGTCGGATATAGAAAATATAGCAAGTAAGGCTATAGCTATTACTATTATTTATATTCATCACAGAACATTTAATTTAATGCTTGTTATATAAAAGAGAAAATGTCCCCAAATTTACTTTATTTCCCTAGTTACGTTATGAGGAATAACGACCCGTTGCCAATGGCAAGAAATATTTGGTACATGAAGCGTCACTTACGATCGCCAATACAATACAACTAGAGTATACCGAGGGAGGTATGACGAAAAATACCAAGTGACCATTATCATATTATTACTTCCCTAAGAGAAGTGTTGTAATTGTGAGACAGTTACTCTCCTCAGATTTTCACATTTCAGATGATGCACACTACGAAACTCCAGGTCTCTCAATTCCGTCAGTATGCGTCTGTCTGTCAAAAAGTCTGTTGGTACTAAATCTAAAAACTGCGACGAATAACAATATTTGGCATATAGTTGGAGTTATTTCCAAGGAAGAAGTTAAAAAAATAAATAATTAAAAAACTGTAATGCAGGAAAATAACATTATCATGTTGTTGACACACTTGACAAAGAAGACACCTGCTAAACTTTTAGTGAAAAATAATTAATCACTAAAAAATAATTAATCAAAAAACGACTTGACACTATTTCGTTTTACTGAAAAAGATACAGAGTGGTGATTCCAAAAAAATATGTAATAAATTAATTGATCAAGTGCGGGTCGGACTGGCTCAGCGAGGATCCATACTGTAAACGATGTATACAGTATCGCCAAGCGTTTGATTAGGTACGGCAATAAGAGCAAGCGAGGGCGAAGCAACAAGGCGATTCTTTTTTATCGTATAACACATTCTACTCGTGCCTCCTGCTTTCCCCACTACATGTGCGTGGGCAGCTCTGTCTGCGGAATTTCAGTTTGTTTCCGTCTTGCACTCTTCATTCCTCGTTTGGCCTAATAAGCAAAAGTTTGATTTGTTTTTATTTAGTAGCTACTCAAAATGTCAGTTATATGCCTGCTGAAAAGGTTCAGATACTTAATTGGTCAATGATGTACCGTTGAGTGAAAAGTTCTTAAAGAGGCGCAACCGTGTACTAAAAGTCGTAGCCAGCGCGAGGTCTGATATACAGTACGGCGCCACCCGCATTGGGGTCTAATATCTTAGTTGCACAAACATCAGTTCAGTTGATGGCACTCGTATGGTTCACGTCGCGTGTTGTGTTGTTACTTGAATCGTCGCTCTTGATAAAAAAGGCTCAGGAGATTTGTCTCTGCGCCAGAGACGGCTCTCATACAGACATAATATTATACTGCAAACACCTACTGAAACATTCAGAACGATGAAATGGTGAAATATTCATCATTGCCAGCTACAATGTATTTTTAAATTTAATCTAAAAATGGTAATAATTCTTACAAAAACATGTAATGCATACTTAGCAAATAAAAAACAATTTTGAATCAGACACATACCTTCCTGTTCTGTTTAGTATGTGTAGCGTGTTTATTATGTTTATTTCCATGACAATTAAATATAGAAAAAAACAATGAGGTGTTGGCAACATAAAACATTTTTTTCCCAGTAAAATAAACCATTTTTATATAATATTAAATCATACATGACAAAGAAAGTTAAGGATTAATGGCATAAAACTGCCATGTACTGTGAGCATCACAAATGCGCACAACGTGATAAAGTGAATATTATTTATTTATTTATAGTAACGGCAAAACATTTTTAAAAAAATTTTTATTGTTCAAGTAGGCTTAGACTGTCATGAAACGTCGAGATTTTAAGTTGAGCAAAAAAAAATTTCTGTCTGTCGGTCTGTCTGTAACTTTTTTTTTGTGCGCATGGTTATTCTAAAATCGTTAAAAATATTGACTTGAAATTTGGTACACATATGTATTTTAACGAGATCTGGAACTAGATTATATTTTCTCCTTATTCCGTTGAAGGGTAGGGGGGTCAATTTGGATAAATGGGAGTAAATAGGTTAATCAAGCAGGTAAGAGTCCATAAAATTGGTATTTAGTATATATAAGAGAAGCTAAGGTCTCAAAACATTACCCCCATTACCCCCATTATCACCTCTACCCCATTATTAAAGGGAGTGGAAAAAATAAAATTGTGATTTAGTGTGTGTACAAGAACCAAAGGCCTCAACATTTTTTTTTACTTCGTTCGACCCCTCTACCCCACTTCCGATGTCGCATATCGTTTAATAGGTTTTTGGGGTAGGCGATTTCAAATATTACGTTATTAAAGTTCCATAAACAATAATTTTCACATAGTGGAGTGCAAATATAGTTTCATTTTTTTTCGTTGTGAGAGACTTGGATAGAAAATGTGGATGTGGAATTTTAAAGTTTATAAAGAGGTTGCTAAATTGATACCAATGTTTTAAGGATAGATGATAAGGAGATGGCGACGTCGACACGTCCTTGCGTGTGTGTCTAGCTTCTACGATTTCCAATTAGAACACCATGCAACCTATACGGTGTTTATCTTCTGTTATTTTCTTTATTCTTTAATAAGTGGGTTACCTCGAGTAGTATGGATGCGCATTGGGTTTTCACGAGTAAAATGGATGCACAGTAGGTTACTTCAAGTATTATGGATGCGCATTGGGTTTCCTCGAGTAACATGGATGCGCAGTAGGTTACCTCGAGTAGTATGGATGCGCAGTAGGTTACTTCAAGTATATTATGGATGCGCATTGAATTTCCTCGAGTAACATGGATACGCAGTGGGTTACTTCGAGCAGTATAGATACGTTTCCTCAAAGAAAGTGCTTGAAGTAGATTGCTTCCACCGTATAGTCCACGGCACATTATAATTTTTTTATATTTTTGTCATGCCATTTTCTATACTTCTAGTGTAAGTGTAGTAATGCAACAAAAATTTTTGAAATTTTTATTGTTCAAGTAGGCTTAGAATGTCATGACACGTCGAGATTTTAGGTTTCAGCAAAACATTGTCTATCGCGTCGGTCTGTGACGTTTTGTCCGCACGATTATTCTGGAATCGTTTAAGATATTGACTTGAAATTTGATACCCGTATGTATTTTAACGAGATCTGGAACTAGGTTATAGTTAAAGGGTTGAGTGGTAAATTGGAATAAGTGGAGGTAAATAGGTATATTAAGCAAGTAAGAGTCCATAAAATTGGTATATATAGTATATTATTACATAAAAGAAGTTAAGATCTCAATGAGAATTTTTGGCATTAACCACCCCCACGCGATTATTAAAGGGGGTGAAAAGAAAATGTGATTTAGTGTGTGTACAGGAAAGGCCTCACTTCATCCACCCGCCTACCACCTCCTACCACCACCCCACTATCGATGTGGCATATCGTTTTTTGGGTTTTTGGGGTAGACGATTTTAAATGGAAAATTCCATAAACAATTATTTCCACGTGGTGGAGTGCAAATATATTATTTTAGTTGTGAAACTTGGATAGGAAATCTGGATGTGGAAGTAGTGATTCCTTGGGCAGGGGTTTTCATTTTAAAATGTTAAAACCGCTGCCCAAGGAATCACTACTTTCACATCCTGATGTTCTATCCAAGTCTCTCAACGAAAGAAAATTTGATATTTGCACTTTACTATAAAAAAAATGTGTTTAAAATGTATTTTAACCGCCTTTCATGTCACCTCAATAACCCTCTTAAGTCTAGAAGATCTAGATTTGTCTGAGTAAATGAGACGGAGCCCTACAGTTTATGGTGGAATCCGAACCACTTCTTGGGGAAAATTTCCAATGAAAAATTTTTTCGCTGTGTGGGGCTCGAACCCACTTCGCTAGGTACGCTCAGAGTGCAAGCTAGACGCAAATCAAATCAAAAACTAGTTTATTTAAAATAAAAATAATACAGCATTTGACCCTCCCCAGATACTCGCTTCGGAGCCAGTCAGACATCCACGGCGCCAGTTGTCGTGGAAATTGAAAAATTGGACGAAGTGAGGCCAGGTAGAGCTAAGAGGAACTGAAAAATAATATAATATCTCCTGGTCACGGGATGCAACATAAATATTAAATAAAGTTAAACATGTAAAAACATAACTTAAAATAATTGAAATGAAAAGACAAAAGGTGCGTGTATAAATAAATATCAGAGATAAATATGATGACCACGCGGGAAAATTATCGGCCAAAAAACCCACTTCAAGTAATTGCAAGAGCGAGCGGCTATGCTAGACCGCACAATTTATAATTTAAAACATTTAAAGTTTCAGAAGATTTTGATATTTACAAAAAATAGAATTAGGAAGGGAAAAATTTAGGAAACGAACGAAAGGCAACAAACAGAAACGAAGAAGGTAAAAAGAGTTATATATCGGAAGTTGTGTGTGATAGATTTTATAGTATAGAGAAAAGGGAATATGGCTAAATAGGTTGCCGAAAGATGGGCAACGCCTGATATGGTAATTTATGTTTTATGCGAAAAGGTGCATTATGCTCTCTAATTTGAGTAATGTTGTTTGTAAGCGGACTATCACCAAGTTTAAATTGGTAGAATTTTTGTGATGTAACTTTGATGTAGTCCGCCAGTGGCATTATGTCGTGACAACGTGCATAAAGGTCTCTTAAGGAGGTATATCGTGAGGAATTTGAGATGAGGCGCATAAATTTATGTTCCAGGACTATTAGTTTCTTTATTGTCGTGACCGACGTGCTGTACCACACCGGTGCCGCGTATGTGAGGACCGGCCCCATAATAACAGTATACACTAATTTTATATTCTGTCTGCTGAGTCTGCTATTCCTTGCCACGAGCGGGTACAGACTCCTGGATATGAAATAGACGGTCCGTATAGTTTCGTTTATATGTCGGTCAAACGTCAGTCGTTTGTCTAAGCGTACACCCAAGTACTTCACGCACTCCCTTTCCGGAATTTGGTTTCCCCTTATCAAAATTGGCGTTAAGATCTTATTTTCTGTAAATCTGCGCGTGAAGACTATAGATTCCGACTTTTCCGCGTTGACCCGAATCTTCCACCTATCATAATACTCCGTGGCATGAGCCATGTGAGCTTTGAGAAGCATGTTAGCCGCTTGTGCGTTGTGACTATGCCGTGTCATCGGCGTACTTGGCAAGTTTAGTATTCGGGAAAGTAGGAAAGTCGGATACGTACATATTGAATAGTTTAGGGCCAAGAACCTACCCCTGAGGAACGCCCGCATGAATATCCCTTTGTGTAGACAATTTGTTATTCTCTCGCACCTGTAGCGTTCTGCCAGACAGGTACAAATATATAAGTTTAGTGATATGTCGCGGAAACTGATAGGTAATCATTTTAGAAAGTAGTCCCGGTATCCAGACGGTATCGAAGGCTTTTTCAATATCTAAGAGTATCATAGTCGTATTCTTACCGAGGTTGTATTGTACCTTCACGTCATTTACGATTCTCACAACTTGTTGCACTGTGCTCCTTCCCCTCCTGAAGCCGAACTGATGCTCATCGTCAATGTGAAGTCCATTCTGAGCAGTGGTTAATCTGTCCAGAATGACCTTCTCCACTAACTTGGAAATCGCCGACAGTAACGAGATTGGTCGATAACTGCCTGCGATTTTTGCGTTCTTGTTCGGTTTGAGGATGGGAATGTAGAAGAACGCACTACCGGGCGTCAAAATGACGCGACACCAATTTATTTCTCAGGGGGCGCCAGTCGCGTATTACCCCGTTCTTCTACCTCCCAGGCGGGTTCGAGATAAGATGCACTTCGGTAGCCGAGTAATGGACCAAGGCTGCACTACCACAGATCGAAAACTACGCTCTCTCTGGACCCGAATTCTCTCGTTAGGGGTTTAGGCACCTCTTAATTTCCTGAATTTTTGCATAAAAAAATCCCAACCGAAGAATTTCTCTGCGGAGGGATTAGTTTTGGTACGCGAAAATCACGTTTTGGTCCATTAATAACGGAATATATTTCTCAAAAAACGCATAAAAAAATCCCTATCAAACCTCCGTAAAGCAACCAGAAGGTCGAACGTTAATGCGAATTAACTC
Source organism: Rutpela maculata (assembly GCA_936432065.2). NCBI lineage: Eukaryota > Metazoa > Arthropoda > Insecta > Coleoptera > Cerambycidae > Rutpela > Rutpela maculata. The sequence goes on along the minus strand of OW386290.2, from coordinate 97,059,336 downwards.
GACACATCCGGTTTTCTATACGAAAGTTCCAGGGATTATAAACCGTCAACAGGCCTCAAGATCAATTAAGAAATATTAGTTCAAAGAATCCGTTTATTTAACAGAATTGGTTATACAAAATTCTCAAGATAAGAATCGTGCCTTCCCCAATCAAGGTAGTGACTTTCAGACCATACAAGCGAGAGCGCTCACGCTAACGATCGATTAGGTAGAAAAGATTCATACATACCTTGGGTGAAAAGAAAATGTGATTTAGTGTGTGTACAGGAAAGGCCTCACTTCATCCACCCGCCTACCACCTCCTACCACCACCCCACTATCGATGTGGCATATCGTTTTTTGGGTTTTTGGGGTAGACGATTTTAAATGGAAAATTCCATAAACAATTATTTCCACGTGGTGGAGTGCAAATATATTATTTTAGTTGTGAAACTTGGATAGGAAATCTGGATGTGGAAGTAGTGATTCCTTGGGCAGGGGTTTTCATTTTAAAATGTTAAAACCGCTGCCCAAGGAATCACTACTTTCACATCCTGATGTTCTATCCAAGTCTCTCAACGAAAGAAAATTTGATATTTGCACTTTACTATAAAAAAAATGTGTTTAAAATGTATTTTAACCGCCTTTCATGTCACCTCAATAACCCTCTTAAGTCTAGAAGATCTAGATTTGTCTGAGTAAATGAGACGGAGCCCTACAGTTTATGGTGGAATCCGAACCACTTCTTGGGGAAAATTTCCAATGAAAAATTTTTTCGCTGTGTGGGGCTCGAACCCACTTCGCTAGGTACGCTCAGAGTGCAAGCTAGACGCAAATCAAATCAAAAACTAGTTTATTTAAAATAAAAATAATACAGCATTTGACCCTCCCCAGATACTCGCTTCGGAGCCAGTCAGACATCCACGGCGCCAGTTGTCGTGGAAATTGAAAAATTGGACGAAGTGAGGCCAGGTAGAGCTAAGAGGAACTGAAAAATAATATAATATCTCCTGGTCACGGGATGCAACATAAATATTAAATAAAGTTAAACATGTAAAAACATAACTTAAAATAATTGAAATGAAAAGACAAAAGGTGCGTGTATAAATAAATATCAGAGATAAATATGATGACCACGCGGGAAAATTATCGGCCAAAAAACCCACTTCAAGTAATTGCAAGAGCGAGCGGCTATGCTAGACCGCACAATTTATAATTTAAAACATTTAAAGTTTCAGAAGATTTTGATATTTACAAAAAATAGAATTAGGAAGGGAAAAATTTAGGAAACGAACGAAAGGCAACAAACAGAAACGAAGAAGGTAAAAAGAGTTATATATCGGAAGTTGTGTGTGATAGATTTTATAGTATAGAGAAAAGGGAATATGGCTAAATAGGTTGCCGAAAGATGGGCAACGCCTGATATGGTAATTTATGTTTTATGCGAAAAGGTGCATTATGCTCTCTAATTTGAGTAATGTTGTTTGTAAGCGGACTATCACCAAGTTTAAATTGGTAGAATTTTTGTGATGTAACTTTGATGTAGTCCGCCAGTGGCATTATGTCGTGACAACGTGCATAAAGGTCTCTTAAGGAGGTATATCGTGAGGAATTTGAGATGAGGCGCATAAATTTATGTTCCAGGACTATTAGTTTCTTTATTGTCGTGACCGACGTGCTGTACCACACCGGTGCCGCGTATGTGAGGACCGGCCCCATAATAACAGTATACACTAATTTTATATTCTGTCTGCTGAGTCTGCTATTCCTTGCCAAGAGCGGGTACAGACTCCTGGATATGAAATAGACGGTCCGTATAGTTTCGTTTATATGTCGGTCAAACGTCAGTCGTTTGTCTAAGCGTACACCCAAGTACTTCACGCACTCCCTTTCCGGAATTTGGTTTCCCCTTATCAAAATTGGCGTTAAGATCTTATTTTCTGTAAATCTGCGCGTGAAGACTATAGATTCCGACTTTTCCGCGTTGACCCGAATCTTCCACCTATCATAATACTCCGTGGCATGAGCCATGTGAGCTTTGAGAAGCATGTTAGCCGCTTGTGCGTTGTGACTATGCCGTGTCATCGGCGTACTTGGCAAGTTTAGTATTCGGGAAAGTAGGAAAGTCGGATACGTACATATTGAATAGTTTAGGGCCAAGAACCTACCCCTGAGGAACGCCCGCATGAATATCCCTTTGTGTAGACAATTTGTTATTCTCTCGCACCTGTAGCGTTCTGCCAGACAGGTACAAATATATAAGTTTAGTGATATGTCGCGGAAACTGATAGGTAATCATTTTAGAAAGTAGTCCCGGTATCCAGACGGTATCGAAGGCTTTTTCAATATCTAAGAGTATCATAGTCGTATTCTTACCGAGGTTGTATTGTACCTTCACGTCATTTACGATTCTCACAACTTGTTGCACTGTGCTCCTTCCCCTCCTGAAGCCGAACTGATGCTCATCGTCAATGTGAAGTCCATTCTGAGCAGTGGTTAATCTGTCCAGAATGACCTTCTCCACTAACTTGGAAATCGCCGACAGTAACGAGATTGGTCGATAACTGCCTGCGATTTTTGCGTTCTTGTTCGGTTTGAGGATGGGAATGTAGAAGAACGCACTACCGGGCGTCAAAATGACGCGACACCAATTTATTTCTCAGGGGGCGCCAGTCGCGTATTACCCCGTTCTTCTACCTCCCAGGCGGGTTCGAGATAAGATGCACTTCGGTAGCCGAGTAATGGACCAAGGCTGCACTACCACAGATCGAAAACTACGCTCTCTCTGGACCCGAATTCTCTCGTTAGGGGTTTAGGCACCTCTTAATTTCCTGAATTTTTGCATAAAAAAATCCCAACCGAAGAATTTCTCTGCGGAGGGATTAGTTTTGGTACGCGAAAATCACGTTTTGGTCCATTAATAACGGAATATATTTCTCAAAAAACGCATAAAAAAATCCCTATCAAACCTCCGTAAAGCAACCAGAAGGTCGAACGTTAATGCGAATTAACTCGACACATCCGGTTTTCTATACGAAAGTTCCAGGGATTATAAACCGTCAACAGGCCTCAAGATCAATTAAGAAATATTAGTTCAAAGAATCCGTTTATTTAACAGAATTGGTTATACAAAATTCTCAAGATAAGAATCGTGCCTTCCCCAATCAAGGTAGTGACTTTCAGACCATACAAGCGAGAGCGCTCACGCTAACGATCGATTAGGTAGAAAAGATTCATACATACCTTCTCAGAATCAAAATGTGAGCTTTTAGAATCATTTCAGACTCTGGGTAAATGAATAATTAAGGCTGACTGAAATTAACTTAAGAAAGTTTTACTAAATGAATTTAGTTTCGCTAGAGACTACTTAGCTTTAAAGTTCTTGTATCGTGGAGATTCACGTACTCAAACACATTCAGAGGACTTATTACTGCATAAGTTGAGTGGCGTTCGATCAGTCCACGACTTACTAACCCTTATCACAGTCGTTCAATATTATCGATTTGGCAGCGTCTCACCTTCGAGCGACTTTTAGGCAAAATTGAATTTTTGGATTTTTATGCACAAGGCGTTTTCCTCTATAACTTTGTCATTTGAAAAGCCCTGTTATTGGCTTTTTTACCATTGCTTTGTTTGGACCACTCAACGCGCTCGACCAAATTGCGAGCCGCTGGGTCAATCCAAACTCTTTCTATGCGAGAAACCGGCCTTGTACATGTGCATTGATTTTTATCAATTTTTGCTTATCGGCACTACGCCGGCTTTGACAAAATCTTCTATTTTGCCTTTCGGATGCAGTGCATCGTTAAAATTTTATACTCATACTTTAGAATTGGGCTTTCAATGACCGTACCTCAAAGGTCAATGTCTTTGGTTGAGGAATAAAAAATAAAAAATAATTTAAATTATATTTTCGTGGTACTTTTTAAACTGACTTTGTGGTACTTTTGAAAAATCCATTTTAAGACCAATTTTAGCGTACTTTTGAAAAATCGATTTTCGAGCCAAATTTCAAGGTACTTTTGAAAAACTAATCTGCGGGTGAAATTTTGGCGTACTTTTGAAAAATCGATTTTCAAGCCAAATTTCAAGGTACTTTTGAAAAGTTAATCCGCGGGTGAAATTTTGGCGTACTTTTGAAAAATCGATCTTCAAGCCAAATTTCAACGCAGTTTTGAAAAATTAGTCTGCAAGTGAAACTTTGGCGTACTTTCGATAAATCGATTCCTGGGCCAAATTTTGACGCCCTTCCAAAAATATTATTTTTCAAAGTCCAATTTATGGTACCTTTGAAAAAGTATATTATTCATAAATCTTTGTCATTATATACTTCTACTCTCATATTCTGAACCAAAAACATTTTTCCTAAGTAAAAATTCGGTGTTTCTTCGAATTTTCACCTGGTCATTTCCAACGCCTTATAGAACCCAAAACGGTCCTTATGGACTGATCTGCGCCTCTGCAGACTCCCAAAAATGTCTTTAAATGAAATTTTTTGCCTAAGTCGAATTTTGATTATGTCTTCAACTTAGGACGATTTTGGAGAGTTCTACAACACTCCCCTCCTTTGGTTGAATCTTTTCTACTCATCGATTGCCTTTAATTTCCATATTCACTTGTATGTCTGTATGCCTTCATTTGACGGTCTGACCTATGGTACAGATGTTTAAATATAACAGCCTTAATTGGGGCAGACGGCTGATTCGCCTATCTAACTTAAAAATAAATACATTTTTTAAACAATACGCCAAGTTGATACAACATTTTTATCAACTTAATTACACCCGCGTCGAGGTGCGAAGCGAAGCGAAGCGTAGCACAATTTTGATTAGCGTCCACTCTCACTAATTCGTTGCACTCGCTTTTTCGCCCTGATCTCGCTCTTGTTTAACTTCGGCCCTTTCTAGAAGAGGCTGCCTATATCTCCATGCCGCAGCTTGGACGGTCCTCGCCTTTGAGTTCCAGACTTCACCATGCCGCGCCCTTGCGACAGGCTGGGTCATCTTTCCATTTCTGCACATGGAAAATGCAGTTCTGCAACTAGATTGACTTTTTAGCAAGTCGTCGACTGGGACGCGTCGACTAACAAACACAATGTGTTGTTTTTAATGAAATATTTTTCTAACATGAATTTTGTTAACTTATAATGGTTAGAAATTGGTTCTTCGTAAGGTAGATTGAATCGGCTTACGATACTCGTGCGGTCATCACTACTTTGTGAAAAAAGTATAAAAAAAAATTGAAGCGTCTTCTTGAGTGAAGAACGACTTCTGAAACTCGTCTCGTAGTTTCTACTTCGTAAGGTAGATTAAATCGGCTTACGATACTCGTGCGGTCATCACGACTTGTGAAAAAAGTATAAAAAAAAAATTGAAGCGTCTTCTTGAGCGAAGAACGGCTTCTGAAACTCGTAGTTTCCATTTGGGGTATACGTTAATTTTGTTGACTTAAAATGATTAAAATAGAAGTTGTCTTCTTGCATAAGAAAAACAGCTTCCGAAACTCGTACTGATTCGTACTTATGCCTACGTCCATTACTCGAACTTGGCGGCTCTCGCTCTTGAGAAGCTAGGCTTACCGGATCGCGCTCTTGCGTCGGGTTCGCCGTCTTTCCATGTCTGCTCATGGAGTAGACTTTCAATTTTCGATTCGACCGCATATAGGTCAAAATCGCCACTTAGAATTTTGAGAAAAAATATAAAAAAAGCAAAAACGGCTATTAGCCGTGGTCGACCTCGGAAATATCTAGAGGCGACTCTTCTATGTCTGGCTCATCTCGAGCATCATCGGGGTCTCGACTTATTACATCCGGCTCATCTTGAGCACCTGCGGGAACATTGATTTGAACTAGTGTGGTATCGCTACGTCGCTCTGACCTAAGCGCGATCTCATTGTCTGATGAGGAAGCGTCGTCACTAAGATGAGTTTCATCCGGACTATCTTCTGATTCTTCAGACAATTTCAATTCAACATCGGGATCTCCCTTAGGTGCCGGCCTGATGGCATCGACATGTAATCTCGTCGAAGTTACCCCCTTGTGAATGAGGTAAACTTCATCGGACAATCTCTTTAAAACCTTGTGTGGCCCACTCCACGACGGTGTGAAGGTATGATCCTTCCTGATCCTTTTAGTCATTACCATATCTCCCACTTTATATACGACCGGCGTTACCGCCACTTTGGGCGCGTAACGCCATTGGTAATTTGTTTGATTTCTACGAATCTCCTTGACTCTTTCAAGGCGGGGAACGTCCGCTTGATTACGACGTTCTTGTCTATAAGCGAACATATTCCAATCACCAATCTGCGGTAATTCATAGCCGAGTACTACGAAACTGGGCGTATGCCCCGTAGCGGAGTTTTTTCTTGTTCTCAAGATATATGCCATCTGACTAACATGTCGATCCCACTCGTCGTTGGGTGAACCATATAATAAGGTTTTTAAGATCTTCTTAGCTTCTTGCACCCTCCTTTCTATTGGATTGGCCTGTTGGTGGTAAGCTGCTGTGAAGAATCTTTCAATATTGTTACGTGTACAGAACGTATCGTAAAAGCCGGAATTGAAGTGGCCTCCTCCCTGGTCGGAAATGATGACCCTCGGAACTCCATATCTCGCCACCAGTTCCTCTTCGATAAATTGTGCTATTGTTTTTCCACTGACTTGGGTGAACACCTTGGCTTCGACCCACTTACTAAATACATCCTCTACCATTAATATATATCGGTTATCTGCATCTTTGGTTCGCTGAAGCGGTCCTATTACATCGACGCTTAGAACTTCGAACGGATGCGATGGAGCATGGCTTCTGAGAGGAGCCTTCGGTTGTGACTGTCTGCTTTTTACGGAATTACAAATAATGCACTCATTTAAATATTTGTTAACTAGTCTCGACAAATTATTAAAATAATAGCGGCCCGAGATGATTCTAACAGTTTCATCGCGGCCGGGGTGACCTACTTCCGGTCGGTCGTGAAAATGAGATATTACTCTCATGACCATACGTTTTGGTACGTATAATTTTTCTTTGACATTTTCGCCTCTCGTCCAAAGTGTGCCGCCTATCACTTGTCGTGTATTGACGAATTTCACCTCTGCCTCGGTTTTATCTGCTTGTCTCACTAGAGTATTCCATCGTTCAATTTGGTCTTGGATATCTCTGGAGTGCGTTTGCGCTTCTCTGACCTGATCGTTTAATTCCAATGTGGTAATCACTGATATTCGTTCCTTGTACGAGAATTTTGGTGGATACATTCTCTCCTCTTCGTCGTCTGCTTCGACGTTCGGGCCTTGAGGATTTCTGCTCAAATAGTCTGCCAGTATGTTTTCTTTACCAGGACAATGCTCTATCGAGAAGCTATATTCTTGAAGTAATAACGACCATCGTGTAAATTTGGTCTTTTCATCTTTATGCTTATTCAGCCATAGTAATGCTCTGTTGTCAGTTCTAACGATGAAAGGATGGTCTGCCAAATAAATTTTATATTTCTTTATATAGTTAACGACGCTCAGGCATTCTAACTCGTTTATGTGATAATTTCTCTCTGTTGGAGACAGCGTATTGCTTGCATAAGAGATGATGTGCTTCTGGTCGTTATCCCCTAGCTGATAAAGGACGGCCGATAATCCTATCAGGGATGCATCGGTTTGTAAAATGAACATTTTGTTAAAATCGGGCCGGTGTAGTCCTAGTGGTTGATTCAATACTTCTTTTAGTAAAATAAAAGCTTCTTGGGCTTCCGGATTCCACTTAAAGCGCCAGTCTTTCGAGAGTAGTCGGGTCAAGGGCTTAGTAATTATTGCTACATTAGGGATATATTCACGTACCCAATTACATATGCCAAGGAAACTCTGAAGCTGGCGCCTCGTCGTAGGGGCCGGATAATTTTGTATCTGTAATATGTGTTTTTCTAACGGCTGAGTGGTGTTGGCATTTATTTGATGCCCGAGATAGGTTATGCTTGACGTGGCTACCACACATTTTTCCGGTGACACCTTTAAATTATGTAAACGCAGACGTTCAAAGACGGCTCTCAGATGATTTACATGCTGATTTATGTTTTCACTATAGATGATAATATCATCGAGATATACTTTGCAGAAATGATGCAAGTAGCCGGTCAATACGTCTCTTGCCATACATTTTTGGAACGTACATGGAGCGGTCTTCAATCCGAAAGGCATCACGTTAAATCGGTAAGATGCTCCATCCAATGTTGTAAACGTAGAATAATTTTTTGACGACTCCTCAAGAGGGATTTGCCAGTATCCGCTCTTGAGGTCCAACACCGTAAATATGTTGGCGTTTCCTAGATCCTTTATACTCTCGTATATCTTAGGTAAGACGGATGCTTCGTCTTCCGTTACTTCATTTAAGTGACGATAATCAATGCAGAAGCGAGGCTTCTTGCCGGGCCTTTCTATTATAATGGGAGGCGAACTGTACTGAGCGGTACTCGGTTCTATAACTCCGACTTTCAGCATCTCTTCAATTTGATCGTACATAACTTTCTTCTTAGTAGGAGACATAGGATAAGGTTTGATATTAAACGGGCGGTCGTCTTTAACTTTTATTTTATGTTTAGTTGTCACAGTGGTTGCTTGGGTAGGCACCGCGGTGAACAATTCAGCGAATTCCTCGAATAGAGGTTTTAAATTATAGTTTCCGATGATCAGTTCTTCGGGAAGTCGGCATTGCTTCTTTGCTTGATGTGCCGCTTGATTCCAGAAGACGGTTATTCGCTCTTCAGTGCCGACGTAGACACATTTACGATGATAATCGAATACGACATTGTGAGCATATAAAAACGGGGCTCCCAGAATGAGCTCTTCGTTTAAATTTTGAATGACCTGAAACGTGGTCTGAAAGGGTACATCTAGTACATTAACGTTCATGGTCGTAGTCCCGAGGGATTCTACTAAACCATCGCCACAAGCCATAACAAACGTTTGGGGAGCTGTAAGCTGATCAATATCGTTCAAAAATTTCGGTTGGATAATATTCCTTGTCGAACCTGTATCCAATAAAGCGTTAACCGCTCGATTATTAATTATAATCTTAATGCGAGGCAGAGGGAAAGCGTCGCTAGTTTGATTGATAGATTCTAATGGAGTGAATCGGTGGGGAGATAGGTTGACTTCTTGATCCTTAAACAGGTAATTAAGGTCAGGAAGGTCATCGAAGTTATTTAATTTAAACTTCTTGCTTCGGAGCTTCCCCGAGGGTCGCTTCGAGCCTGGTGGGGCCTGGTAGGCGGGGCTGGTACAGTTCGGCCTGGGCCATCGCCTCTGACCCCCGCTTGGTTTCCCGTATTCATATTACGATAGGGATTGTTTGGGCATTCCGCATGAAAATGCCACTGCTCCGTTGGGCAATATCTGCAAGGGCGATACGGGACTCGGGAGTTCCTTACGTCTCCAGTACCCCTTCTCGGTATATCCCCTCTGGGCAGCGAGGAAATATTATTTGCAAAATGCACCCTTGGTGCTGGCGGATTATCTCTTCTTTGAGATCCATTGAATGGTGTCCTAGATGCACCAAAGGAACTGGAGGACGGCTTCGCTAATGCGGAGGGTTCCGTTCTCCAGTTACTGCTCGATTGCTGATTCCCTTGAGCTGAAGCGGTAGAGGTGGACGCTTCTTGGTCCTTGCTTTTTCTGACATTATGCAGAGTCTCGAATTCTTTATTCCCATCCATGATTTTGGCCATTTGTTCGGTCATCGTCACTAGTGTATTTGTATCTAGTATGACGGCACTCTTTAGGAGCATTTTCATATCAGGTCTCAACTGATTGAAGATGGTAGCCGCCTTCATCGCCTCCGGCTTAAACGGATCGATTCTCTTGAAGAGGCATACCTTCCTGGAAATAAATACTGACGTATTTTCCTCGTCATCTTGTTTCTTGCCATATAAATTAGCTACTGCTTCGGTGAGTACTTCACCTGAATCGTAACGGCTTCTGAACCGCTCGAGGAATAGAGGATACGTGGTAATTAGGGTTCGGTATTGTTCGAACCATTTCCTGGCATCGTCTTTGAGCTGTTCTGATATTTTATATAGACGGTCGTTATCCTGCGTAATTCGTACTCGGACGCAAAATTCCTCCATATGATTAATGAAGGTTTCAGGGTCTTCGTGTTCGAAGCCATGAAATTCCGCATTTGGATGCTTCGACCGATACTTATGCTCGTGCGTGGCTTCGCTTAGAGCTTTGGCAAGACCTGCTGCCATTTGGGCGAACACTTGTTCTGAGGAGGGCTGTATGACTCCTTCAGTGGTACTCGGGCCTACCCCCGAACTACCCAGTACATCCTCCGCGCACGGCCTCTCTAACCCTCTAGAGACGTTGTCCATCACAGATGTCGGCTCGTCGTAAAACTGGAAAGGCGTTGATTCATCCATATCCTTTCCAGAAAGCCCTGCTGACTAACAACGCCCCACGTTGGGCGCCATGTAGAAGAACGCACTACCGGGCGTCAAAATGACGCGACACCAATTTATTTCTCAGGGGGCGCCAGTCGCGTATTACCCCGTTCTTCTACCTCCCAGGCGGGTTCGAGATAAGATGCACTTCGGTAGCCGAGTAATGGACCAAGGCTGCACTACCACAGATCGAAAACTACGCTCTCTCTGGACCCGAATTCTCTCGTTAGGGGTTTAGGCACCTCTTAATTTCCTGAATTTTTGCATAAAAAAATCCCAACCGAAGAATTTCTCTGCGGAGGAATTAGTTTTGGTACGCGAAAATCACGTTTTGGTCCATTAATAACGGAATATATTTCTCAAAAAACGCATAAAAAAATCCCTATCAAACCTCCGTAAAGCAACCAGAAGGTCGAACGTTAATGCGAATTAACTCGACACATCCGGTTTTCTATACGAAAGTTCCAGGGATAATAGACCGTCAACAGGCCTCAAGATCAATTAAGAAATATTAGTTCAAAGAATCCGTTTATTTAACAGAATTGGTTATACAAAATTCTCAAGATAAGAATCGTACCTTCCCCAATCAAGGTAGTGACTTTCAGACCATACAAGCGAGAGCGCCCACGCTAACGATCGATTAGGTAGAAAAGATTCATACATACCTTCTCAGAATCAAAATGTGAGCTTTTAGAATCATTTCAGACTCTGGGTAAATGAATAATTAAGGCTGACTGAAATTAACTTAAAAAAGTTTTACTAAATGAATTTAGTTTCGCTAGAGACTACTTAGCTTTAAAGTTCTTGTATCGTGGAGATTCACGTACTCAAACACATTCAGAGGACTTATTACTGCATAAGTTGAGTGGCGTTCGATCAGTCCACGACTTACTAACCCTTATCACAGTCGTTCAATATTATCGATTTGGCAGCGTCTCACCTTCGAGCGACTTTTAGGCAAAATTGAATTTTTGGATTTTTATGCACAAGGCGTTTTCCTCTATAACTTTGTCATTTGAAAAGCCCTGTTATTGGCTTTTTTACCATTGCTTTGTCTGGACCACTCAACGCGCTCGACCAAATTGCAAGCCGCTGGGTCAATCCAAACTCTTTCTATGCGAGAAACCGGCCTTGTACATGTGCATTGATTTTTATCAATTTTTGCTTATCGGCACTACGCCGGCTTTGACAAAATCTTCTATTTTGCCTTTCGGATGCAGTGCATCGTTAAAATTTTATGCTCATACTTTAGAATTGGGCTTTCAATGACCGTACCTCAAAGGTCAATGTCTTTGGTTGAGGAATAAAAAATAAAAAATAATTTAAATTATATTTTCGTGGTACTTTTTAAACTGACTTTGTGGTACTTTTGAAAAATCCATTTTAAGACCAATTTTAGCGTACTTTTGAAAAATCGATTTTCGAGCCAAATTTCAAGGTACTTTTGAAAAACTAATCTGCGGGTGAAATTTTGGCGTACTTTTGAAAAATCGATTTTCAAGCCAAATTTCAAGGTACTTTTGAAAAGTTAATCCGCGGGTGAAATTTTGGCGTACTTTTGAAAAATCGATCTTCAAGCCAAATTTCAACGCAGTTTTGAAAAATTAGTGTGCAAGTGAAACTTTGGCGTACTTTCGATAAATCGATTCCTGGGCCAAATTTTGACGCCCTTCCAAAAATATTATTTTTCAAAGTCCAATTTATGGTACCTTTGAAAAAGTATATTATTCATAAATCTTTGTCATTATATACTTCTACTCTGATATTCTGAACCAAAAACATTTTTCCTAAGTGAAAATTCGGTGTTTCTTCGAATTTTCGCCTGGTCATTTCCAACGCCTTATAGAACCCAAAACGGTCCTTATGGACTGATCTGCGCCTCTGCAGACTCCCAAAAATGTCTTTAAATGAAATTTTTTGCCTAAGTCGAATTTTGATTATGTCTTCAACTTAGGACGATTTTGGAGAGTTCTCCAACAGGAACAACCACAACATGCTTCCATTGGCTAGGCCAGTGCTGTAGCCGCAGAATAGCATTAATGATGTACATGAGCTGCAAAATACCTTTCCTCGGCAGATATTTGAGTAGCTTATATTCGATACCGTCCTTCCCCGGCGCTTTGTTATTGGGGAAGGTCTTTATTAGCTTCGCCAGTTCTGAGGGTTTGACCATGACTTTTAAAAATTCTTGTCTAGTTAATTAGATGTCATGGCCAATAACATTGTTAACGTCATTTTCGATGCGGTCATGATCCAAATTGTTTGGTACGTTTACGTTATGAATTTGTTCAAAGTTCGTTTGCTTTTTGCAGGTCCGTCACAGCCATTTGTCAGTTCTGTTTTGTCAGCGCAGGCATGGCTACCCGTGTAGTTTTTAACGCCCTAGTTAGCTTCCATAGCGGGTTGTCTTGAGAATTTAATGCTTCTAGTTTCTCGCCCCATTTCCTGTCTCTCCAGGTGGTTATGGCGGCTCGAATCCGCCGTTGCAATCTGGTCATCTCAACCTTAGCGTCCACATCACGATTTCGTTGCCAACGCCGTCGTAATCTGTTCTTTTCCCTAATGTCTCATTTGACCGCTACGTCAAGTCGGTCTTTGTAGGGATCTATTGTTATAGTTGTTGCGACACCCAGTTTGGCATCCTGCAGTACCTTTGTGAATTCCTCGACTGCACCCTCCAGGTCGGCGGCTGTGTCAATCGTGTTAGTGAGTGTTAAATGTGTATTGATGTGAGCCTTATAGATACGCCAGTCAGCGTCTCTATAAGAGGAAATTTTTCGTGTAACATCTTCCCTTGACATATTTTTAATTCAATCTGAATTGGATTGTGGTCAGACGTGAGCTCCTCTAACGCAACAAGTAGCGTAGAGTTGGTCACGCCCTTATTGACCACTATGTCAATGGTTGATGGAGTATCACCATTATCTGGAAAGTGAGTCGGATTATCTGGCAGGTCACCTATCACCAGACAACGTGGGCCAGCGTTTATTAAATTTTCAAGACAACCCGCTGTGAAGCCGTTCACAGGACTATTGTACACGGCAACGATACTTACGCCACCTTTCAGCGTTACGCACATGTTCTCTACGGGCGTATTCCGCAGAGTACGTTGTGTGTGCGTAATATTAGATTTTATAAGAACGGCCACGCCCCCGCCTCTCTTTGGTGCTGCCCTATCTCGTCTGATTGTAATATACCCTCGAACGCTTAGCTTGTCATGTTGGGTCAATTTGGTTTCGTTTAGGAGCATAATGTCGATTTTATGCCTCGTAAGATAATTAATGAGAAACGGAATTTTGTTACCAATACCGTTGGCGTTCCATGAAGAAAGTTTGAATTTAGACGGCATCGTTATCAATATTTATCATGAAGTTATAGAAAACCTGAAACTTTTCGCTCTCGCTATTACATACCTCAAGTTGATCGGCCAACAAACTCACCCGCCTAGTCATCAAATCTATGTCCACTAGAGCTTCAACTCTCTTCATTTGGTTTTGGAGCTTGTTCATGGCTGACGGTCCTCCTACAGGGTTCAACGGTGTGGACTTTAACATTGGAACTGAATACTGGGGCTGTACTCTCCTCTGTGGCAACGGCGCAAAATTGGCAAGACCTTGAGTCTGATGATTCTGCTGCTGCTGGTAATTTTCCTTTCTTTCTTCCCAAACATTTCTCTTAGGGGCAGAGGCCGCAACATATTTCATCTCTAATGCTGGAGGCACTCTCACATTCCTTTTCTCTAACTGCCAGATCTTGTCTTGGTAGATCTTGCAGGATACACTATTAGCTGTGTGCGCCTCTCCACAGTTCACACATTTGGGCAGGGTCTTCCCGATTTTTAGTGCACTGGTTTGTTAGATGTGACTGAGCGCACTTTAAACATCTCGGAGAGGCGCGGCAGTTAGAGGTGGCGTGCACCCACATTTGACACCTATGGCACTGGATAATCTTCTTGTTATTATTATGTTTCTCCCATCTGATAACAGTGTGATCCAAATATCTAACATGTTACTCCAAGTGTTTGAGAGTGATGTTGTTTTCAGTTACCACCATGAATGTTTGGAATTTTGTACCTTTCATCAGGTACACGTTTCTTATAGGAATTTCATATTCTATTGTTAATTCTTCTTTTATTCGTTCTATATAAAGTTCATGGAATAAGCCCCTTAGAACAAAAGCGTGGGTTTTGTCTTCCTTTGGCGTGTACGTGTGATATTCAATTTTACCCGTTTCAAAATTTTTGTTGGCTGTCACCCAATCTTTATATGTAGAAACCTGCAAGATTGTTGTATTAGGTGAATGTTTCCAATAAAACTATTCTCTTAGTCTAGAGGTGAGGAGAGAGACGCGCTAACCCACTGAGCCATCGACCCCCTTGCACTTTTACTTGCTTGATTTACCTATTTACCCCAATTTAACCCCAACCCTTCAATGGAATAAGATCAAAATATAATCTAGTTCCAGATTTCGTTAAAGTACATTCATGTACCAAATTTCAACTCAATATCTTGAACGGTTCCAGAGTAGTAGTGCGCACAAAAATTATTATCATTTTATGATGAATTATTTTTAAGATATCACAAAATTATCCATTTTGCTCCTTTTTTAACCATCTTCACCCTGGTATGGTATGTAAATTTTGAATATGTTTTAGATGACCTTTTCCATTACTACTGCCACAAAAATATTACCTACTTGTTACAATTTTTTTCGAGTTTTCACCTTTCTTTTCTTTAATTTTACTGAACTATAATAACCAATTTGTAAAAAAATATTTTCTTTTATCCTCTCCCAAATATATGCTACTGCAGTGATGGGTTCATTAAAAGTTATCTATTTGTTTATAGCGATTTTATTGTGAAAAAGAGTAATAATTAGTAAACACAATAAAGTTTAATGAACTTAATTTGAATATCTGCGGAAAGAGTGGTTAATTTTTTTTTTTTAATTACAAGTAGGTACTACTTTCTCGAGAGCAAAGTTTTCGAGGCGATAAAGTATCGCACTGCACAAATGGTACAATTCTGAAATCGCTTGCATTTATTTTCTGGTACTAGCAAGAAAAATGTTTTGGTGCGATTTTATTGAGTTCAATGGTAACAGTATTAGTGAATATTTTAAGACCTCCCAATTTGCTTACAAGGTTATAAATAAAATATTGAAATTTCGAAGAAGGTATTTTTTTTACTTTTCACAGCTTATGGACCAAGAACGCAAGTATAACGAAAATGCACTTCACCTTTTTTTTTATAAAGCATCGAATTTTGTACAAAAAAGTCCCTTGGAGCATATTTTTATCTATTATAACTCACAGGCTAAAGGCGCCTGCGCGCAAACTTCAAAATAACCATTTTTCGCGATGTTCTTCAAGCAGCCCGTTAAAGCAGTTAAATATTAGCTCTCCAATGAGAATTTGTAGTCGATTTTTTTACTTATGAATTTCTTATCGCTGCACACAATGACCTTTATTTTTCTTCTATGCTTCTTAAATATGCATTTTTTTATTGCAAAAAACAAACAAATCGTAAATTTGGATTTTTCCACCCCTTCTGGGATATAATCGATTGATTTTAAAAAATGCTCTTTTAATATGTCAGTGAAGAAATCGATTTTAAAAAAAATATATTTAAAAATTGTTACAAACAGTTTATAAAGAATGCATATCAGCAGTCGATGAGGCTTAAAGATGCAAAATCAAGCCCAATTTTCTTTCTTAAAAAAATGTACTTATTGTTGACATATTTTTTGTTTCTATTTATCGCATATAAACAATTAATATTAGGTACCGAAAAGTATAATTTTTCATTTTCATCGATTTTTATAAAACTGGAACTTGCCGCATATTTTAATTTAATAGTGTTTTTTTTTCTGTACATACATTTCAGTAACACAAAGAATGTTTAACTATTTTTTTAACTTTATTTCAACATTTTTTTAATACTTGTAACTCCATTATTAATATTATGCATTGTATAAAAAACAGTTTTAAACAGAAGTTACTCAATATATTTTGTGTAATTTAAATTTGACTGTTAGCATGACCGTTTTCTTAATTTTTTGTTTGTTAATTAAGTCAGCGCACGCTCATGCCACTTGCAGAGTAGCGTAAAAAACAGTGATTTTTATGCTTACACGTGAGCACCTGGTAGTTCGAAAACTATAATAGATAAAAATATGACCTCGCGGACTTGTTTGTAGAAAATTCCATGTTGTACAAAAAAAGTGCGGTGACTTCTGCAAAATAACAACGGTGGCACCACAAGTCACCGAACAATATGTGGATAGGGACGTGCGGGAAATCGTTATGAGTGAGATGAAGATATAGGAATGGTTCTGGCCATATAGTTGCACGTCTTATAAACTCTTCAATCAACAGATGTACATATGATTTTTTTGATGCGCGTGTCACTATTTGCCCCTCTGCTAAGGTACTGGTAGACGCCTTTATGGTGGGCGGTCGGTTAAGTCGTTGAAACTATGCAATACCTAATCCAGGACTTTCCGATACTGTATAGTATAATTGGGAAAAAACATATAGGAGATGTTTATATTTCCTTAATTGACACAGAAAGTTATAATAATATTTTGATATTATTCTGTTGAAGGGTATGTGAGGGTAAATAGACAATGCAAGGCAAGTAAAATTAGAATTTAGTGTATGTGCATTATTTTTTTGGCGTCAGCCACTCCTACTATTACCCCGATTACCAGCCTCATCCCAATATTAAAGGAACCGAACAAAATAAAATTGTGATTTAATGTATGCACATGAACCAGAGAATATTATTTAGGTATTATGCAAATCACAACTTTCACACTTTTTCATTTATTATGAAAATACCTACTTTCTGTATATTGTTGCCCTAATCTGGGCACGCTAATATACTAGTTAGGTAAATACTTTAAAACACTCATTATTGGGGAATCAATCAAAACAACTACTCTTCTAGCTAATACTGACGAAGTATTGAATTAAATGACAGGATTCTTAGCATTGAAAGCAAAAAATATATTGAAAATACTTAAATCATTTATTCAAATTTAGTCATTCATACTTTTTATTTAATATGAAATTATCTACTTTCTGTATATTGGTACCGTAATCGGGTCACGCTAATATACTACTTAGGAAAACACTTTAAAACACTCATTATTGGAAAACCAATCAAAACAACTACTCTTCTAGCTAATACTGACGAAGTATTGAATTACATGATAGGATTCCTGCCATTTTAAGGCAAAAAAATATATTGAAAATATTTAAATCGTTTATTCAAATTTAGTCGTTCACACTTTTTTATTTAATATGAAATTATCTACTTTCTGTATATTGGTACCGTAATCGGGTCACGCTAATATATTAATTAGGAAAATACTTTAAAACACTCATTATTGGAAAACCAATCAAAACAACTACTCTTCTAGCTAATACTGACGAAGTATTGAATTACATGATAGGATTCCTGGCATTTTAAGGCAAAAAATATATTGAAATTACTTAAATTATTTATTGAAATTCAGTCATTCACAACAATTATTGAACCGTACATTATTTCAACTCTAAAAAATTTGTACAAGTTTTTTCGAACTCGTTAGTTGGTTTTCCAATAATGAGTGTTTTAAAGTGTTTTCCTAAGTAGTATATTAGCGTGACCCGATTACGCGGTACCAATATACAGAAGGTAGATAATTTCATATTAAATAAAAAAGTGTGAATACCTAAATTTGAATAAATGATTTAAGTATTTTCAATGTATTTTTTGCTTTAAAATGCTAAGAATCCTGTCATGTTGTAACGTAGGTAGTAATCAGTGGAGTA
Organism: Rutpela maculata; assembly: GCA_936432065.2. Lineage (NCBI taxonomy): Eukaryota > Metazoa > Arthropoda > Insecta > Coleoptera > Cerambycidae > Rutpela > Rutpela maculata. The sequence goes on along the minus strand of OW386290.2, from coordinate 97,041,116 downwards.
ATTCCAGGGTTCAATGAAAGTCAGATAGGATGTTTTCAATTTGACAAGGTTTATTCAACATAGACATCAGATCATACATATAAATACTCTGAGAAGTTAACTCCAACTCAGCAAAGTTTATTCAACGAGATAGTATTAGTATACAAACACAATCCTTGATAATATTAGTCTAAGGTACTGAACAACAACGTTATATCTAACCTGATATGAATGATAAATTATACAAAATCAAAAAGGGGGTATTGACAATTTTGACTTTGATTGAACCTAGAAACCTTCACTATTGCCAATCGTCGAACGTATGAAGTTTTCAAATCGAAAACGTTCGAAGTAAAACAATAAAATAAGCGATGTGAAAATCGATACGTCAACTGAAATCTCGTTTGACTGTTAACTTTGGCGTTTAGAAATATCACCTTAGAAACCGTTTAATCTGACTTATGTCGCTTTGATAATCGACCCACAGCTGTCGCTACAACAATTAACAATCTAATGCGTCATTTTGACAATTAATAAACATCTGTTATATCGATAACCAAATTCTTTAACATACGTTGATTTGATACTCAGTTGACGCAGCGTTAGTCACTTTGGTTCTGAAAAGTACGCGGCGTTAGGCAATTAATTAAGTTCGCAACTTCCTCTCGACAAATACTCAAATCAAATAAACTTTATTTCAAATTAAATAATAAATAAAAATTTCCTCCCCAAGCACACGCATCGGAGCCAGCCAGACATCCACGGTGCGAGGCGCCGTGGAATTGAAAGGCTGGACGGGACGAGGCCCGTTCAGATTATAAACAACTGAAAATTGAACACAAACTCCTTTCGCAGTAAAACGAATTAAAATGTGTATAAGATTAATTAGGTATAAAGGAAAACTACTTAAGATAATTAATGTATGCAAAAGACGCTATTGTAAAATATGTATAAAAGCATAATTGACGGCAAGGGAAAAATCGTTAGTCAAAAAACCATTACTCGACAAATACTGATGCTTAACGTAAGAACGACTCTTGCATAGGTTAGCGGCGGTCTTGTACGTAGTAACAACAGAAAGATCAAGTTCGTCTAGGGCTAACCCTCTCACCATCTAACTCAAAGTGATTATCGAGTGTATGATAGCGGCGGATTTACTAGCTGAGACGAACAAGACGCAGACGTTGTACCAAGAACTCTCACCCACCGACAAGTGTCATTCGTACGCCGTGACAACTATATTTGAGGTTAGGATGTTGCGAACCTGCTAGTATTCTCTCCGGGATGAGAATGAATTTCTGAGCTCCTGCAGCGGCTTTTATAGTGGAAGGTTGCTAGGTCCGTGACGTGTCATTATTTACGTCGTTGTTATAGTTAAATTAGAACGATCTGTTCATTATGATAAACCCATTTCACTCTCATTAGTTTGTACTATTACGTTTAAGAGTAAAATTAAATATACCGTTACAATGTAATTCAATACTTCGTCAGTATTAGCAAGAAGAGTAGTTGTTTTGATTGATTCTCCAATAATGAGTGTTTTAAAGTATTTACCTAACTAGTATATTAGCGTGCCCAGATTAGGGCAACAATATACAGAAAGTAGGTATTTTCATAATGAATAAAAAAGCGTGTAAGTTGTGATTTGCATAATACCTACGTAATATTCCCTAATCATGATAAAAGCAAATAAATAAAAAATAATTAATTGTAAAAAGAACCAGAAGCCTCAAAATTTGTTTTGACATCAGCCACCACCTCTACGACTCCTACTCCATTTTTAAATGGGATAAAAAATAAAACTGATTTAGTGTGTGTAGAAGAACAAATGCCTCAAATTTTTTTTTAGCATCAACCACCCCCACCCCATTTCAAATGGGATAAAAAAAGTAAAATTATGATTTAGTAAGTGTACAAGAACCAAAGGCTTCAAAATTTTTTTTGGCATCAACCTCCCCCAGCGGAAATTTGGATGTGGAAGTAGTAAAGCAGTTTTAGTAAAGAATATGACAAACATATAAAAAAGTATTTTCGGAATCCTTATATTTAGAACTTTCAAAAGATACCTCATTTTTTTAAATCCCACATTTTGACCCACAAAAGTGCATCACAACGTATTTTTGGGGCATCGACTCCTGAACTGCCTGCGGAATACTAAACTATAACTACCTGTGTTTCATATTTCTAGAGATAAAATCGCTACGAGAGACAGATGCACGGATCTATGTAGAAATCAGGGATATTGCCAATAGGGTAAAGCAACTTGCGAGGTGTGGTAAAACCACACCCTAACGATGTCAATTTCTTTCTTGTTTTGCTTCTGACGTTTGATACTCTATATGACTTTTGTGCGTCAAATGCTCCTCTTTCATTTTGTTCTAATACATGAACAGAGTAAAAGAGAAATTGATCTTACAGGTCAACTAAAGGTCAAATAATCGATCGCAGGATAGATTTAAATACCTCATTTTGTCCAGTCAATGAAGGCAAGCCCAGGGTACACCCAGCCACTGAAGGCAAGACCATTTTATTCAATAAACACATTAAATGTTCTCTTACTGTTTAAATGCAGTGAAATTTACTGTACAATTGTACCGAAACATTTATTTTCTCTTTTGCTGTGACATGTTCCTAGTTCGTTTCGTCTTATATACTTTTTATCTATTTCAAATAATTTAGACAGTAACCTAATCGTTGATTGAAGAATGAACTTTTCACTCAACGACCTAATTAAAATTTACTTGGGTATGATCACTCGTAACAATTTCATTTCGAACTACTGCTACAGGAATATATTCTCGATATTTCTTCTGTTATCTATTTTGCTACTAATTTAGTTCCTTAAAAAACATTAAGCAGTAATTTAATTAAGATTAAAAGAACGATGTTCAAACGTTTGCTTTGCAATTATACATAGATTTATTTTCTATTATACATTTGCAATGTTTTATTGATATTTTATTGCATTTCAAAATGCACTGGCGGTCTGTAATAGATTAGGCAATGCGTGTAAACGCCGCCAAGCAATATTATTCGACAACTAATAGGTCTTGTCAGTTAAAGACATTTAGTTTTAAAGTAGTTACAGAATTATTAAATTTTTGTACGCATGATGCTGCTTGAAATCTTCGATTCCATGTAAGTACCGTACATAACAATAGTAGAATCTCTTTGAGTGTTTTCTTTTTGCATTTAAAATAACACAGCCCTACAAAAAAAAGTATATTGTATCAGAAACCAGACCATCATATTCTCACGTATTTTGTCGCATTGAATCCAAATCTGAGGTCCAAGTGAAGTTTTATCATGTAATTTGTTTTTGTAAATCGCAAAAAAAGTATTTTTTTACATTTTATCTGGAGTTTACTGCAATACCAAAAGCCTAAAGCTTTTGCAGTCTCTAAAGATAACTTTTAAGCTTACTTTAGGTTTTCTAATGCCGATATAGGCATAATTAATGGGACCAATACTGTATACAGGGTGCCTCAGCCTTGCATCGTACAAATATCCTGGCTTTCTTATAGAAGGCAAGCTGATGCTCGCGACTTCGTTCGAATGGAAGACTTCTTGTGCATGATATTAAGAACATTGACATACTAACTTCTGCCTATAAAGAAGTACTACATACTCACTGAGTACATCTATATTACTCAGAAAGTACACTCGAGGGAACCCACTGCGCATCTATGGTACCCGGGGAAACCCACTGAGCATTCATTGCACTCAAGGAAAACTTCTGTGCATCCATAATACTCGGAGAAACCCACTGCATATCCATTGTACTCGAGGAAATCCACTGCGCGTCCATAGTACTCAGGAAAACCTACTGCGCATCCATTGCACTCAAGGAAACCCACTGCGCATCCATTGTACTCGGTGAAATCCACTGCATATCCATTGTACTCGAGTAAACCCACTGCGCATCCGTAGTACTCGGGGAAACCCTCTGTGCATCGCAATTTGATAGAAATTCATTATCCTATTTTTGTGTTAAAGATAAACGAAAAAATAATTATTTTAATCGACAATAGAGCACATGGGCGGATACGTGTCAAATTTCATGCTTAAGAACATCCTTCTCCATGTTCACCTATTCTGGGGATCTCTCCTTGAAAGCCGTCGAATATATGTCTCCTTATTTCCTCAGAAGAGCCCGTCGCTGGAATATCACGTTTATGACTTACGCGATTTCAGAGATATGGATACTCTTTAGACCATCTACCACTCCCGTTTTCACCCCTTCAGAAAGTGAAAATCGAAATTTCGTCTTATTCGTGTCTAATGATTGGCCTTAAATCAATTGATTTAAATCAGGCCTATAAAGAAGTACTACATACTCACTGAGTACATCTATATTACTCAGAAAGTACACTCGAGGGAACCCACTGCGCATCTATGGTACCCGGGGAAACCCACTGAGCATTCATTGCACTCAAGGAAAACTTCTGTGCATCCATAATACATACAACCACTACTTGAATATACTTAAAAGTTACTTTTAGAGACTGCAGTTGCAGCTTTTGATATTGCAGTAAACTCCAGATAAAATGCAAAAAAAACTCTTCTTTGCGATTTACAAAAAAATTGACAGAAGTTAATTTGGACCGGATTCAGGCCGCCAAAATACGCGGGGGCATAATTGATTGGTTTCTGGTACTATCTACTTTTTTTTTGTGAGACCCCGCCGGCCGTGTAATTAATGTTCTCCTCTTGTTCAACAGGATACGCTAGTTCTGTCTTTAATAAAATAAATGAATAATTTTAAATATCTCTATATTCTGCTTGGGTTGGTGAGCGCATATTCAATACAGTATTTTTTGCTTTCCTGCATGCGATTTTCGTAGAATTTTATTATGTTTTCTTTAAACGATTTTTGTAGATTTCGAATCAGAATCAGATTCGGAAATGTATTTATTTATTTTATACAATGTCTGGCAGATCTAGATCCAATTACATGCAAAGGAGTGTTCTGACAGACTTGGTAAATGCAAACAACAAAAAAAACACTACACAAAGAATCATTACTTCCGCATCTGGATTTTCTATCCAAGTCATTAGTCCACGCAAAGTAGACGAAAAAATAGCGATTAGAAGAAAAAAATCATATACAAATTATATTTGGGCCATGCATAGTTCGTAGGGGTAGAAGTAAGGATCCGAAAAGTTCCCACCTTACACGTTGATGTAAATACCCTTTTGGGGCGAAAAACCACCCCTAGACAGGAGTTAGTTACGATTATTCTCATTTTCCTTCGAATCCGTCATTCCCACGAAAAACAGGTATAGGAACAAAAATATTCGCCATTAAATTCTACACGAAAAAAGTTCTATGGTCGATTTGCGTACTCCCTGCCGTTTTCTCGCTATCGACGTTCATAGTAGGGGGTAGTTTAGAGCGCTCGGCGAAAAATCGATGGTACGCGATTTTTCACAGCGAATATCTCCGAATGGCTACTTTGACGTCAAAAATGGTTATTATGAAACTTGTAGAGAGGATTCTCCTCTACAAAATCCATCTTGTACTTTTCCTTTTTTTTTAATTATTTTTGTTGAATTTTCTCGCTTTTATCATAATTTTAATATTTATTATTTCTTTTCGCCCAAATTCTTTGAAAACGTCACGGCACTGTTATGTTTGACCTTCGGATGCTGTCGAAGCTGCTCGACAGATTCCGCTTTGGGGAATGTGAGGAAGGGGGGCAGGTATGAATTGTCCATTCTCGACGCTCGAATATTTAGTTGTGAAATACCGTTGTTAGACTCGGTGCGTATTTCGTGTTAGTTCGGATGACTTGAGAAACTGTAAGGAAAATGTGCTGTTTGCACATGCATTTAGTGGTTGCGACACTACTTCTGCTTTGTTCGGTAAACGCAAAGCACAAACTGTAATTATACTTAATAACAGAAGAGATTTGGATGACATTGTGCCTATATCTAACAACTCTTATATAAAGCTCCAAAGAAAGAGAAATCTTTGAATAGACATAGATTTCTCACATTCAATAAATTGGTTGTACTATTATCGAGACTACCGCCAACGTCTGCCGCTTCTCATCATCATGCTTATAGAGTTTTTCATCAAATTCAGTTATGGAGAGGAATAAACCTTGATCCGAAACAATGGGGTTGGAAGAAAACTGACACCGTTCTTTCACCCATTCTTACACCTGAGGCACCAGCTCCGTCTTCCGTTCTACAAATTATATCCTGCAACTGCAGGATGAGCTGCAGGAAACGATGCGGGTGTATAAAAATAGGATTGCGCTGCTCAACCATGTGCTCCAACTGTCACGGACAAGGCTGCTTAAATTCACCTACCGAAAATGAGTTGATTGAAGAAAACGTTATCGACGACTGAAACCGACAATGACAACAGTGGAATAGGCCTACAGGGAAAACCACTTACAAAAAAAACGCAGACCTCATGGGTGGTGTGTAAACGAGATCATATTACAAAGCGCGTATCCTCGAAAAAAGCGAGAAAATTCAACAAAAATAATTAAAAAAAAAAGAAAAGTACAAAATGAATCTTGTAGAGGAGAATCCACTCTACAAGTTTCATTATAACCATTTTTGACGCCAAAGTAGCCGTTTCGGAGATATTCGCTGTGAAAAATCGCGTACCACCGATTTTTCGCCGAGCGCTCCAAACTACCCCTACTATGAACGTCGATAGTGAGAAAACGGTGGGGAGTACGCAAATCGACCATAGACTTTTTTTGTGTAGAATTTAATGAAGAATATTTTTGTTCCTATACCTGCTTTTCGTGGAAATGAGAATAACCCTAACTAAGTCCCGTCTGGGGTGGTTTTTCGCCCCAAAAAGGTGTTTCCATCAACGGAAAAGGTGGGAACTCTTCGGAGCCTTAATTCTACTCCTATGAACTATACATAGCCCAAATATAATTTGTATATGAACTTTTCCTCCTAAAAAGTCTAATTTGCGTGGACTACTTATAACAAGAAAATTGATACTATTTTTGCACTCCATTATGTGGAAATATTTGTTCATGAAACTTTAATAACTTTTCTTCTACAACAAAAACCCATAAAACGATATGACATTGATAGTGGGGGTGGCTAATGCGACACAAAATTTTGAGGCCTTGGTTCTTGTATACATCATAAATTACAATACTATTTTTTTTTTAACCTCTTAAATAATTGAGCTGGGGTTGTATGAGGGTGATAGTGGGGTAACTGATACCAAAAAAATTTTTGACGCCATACACTAAATTCCAATTTTATGTACGTTTACTTGTTTGCTTTACCCATTTACACCTATTTAGCAACCCCCCCCCCCCCCAACTTAAAATCCAACCTAAGATTTTCCAACGAAATTCTCTTTATTTTGGCGTAAAAAATAATTTTTCAAAGGCCCATAATGCCAACTGAACGGCTACAAAAGTTACAGAAGATCAAATACGTTGTACGTTAATTTTGGCTATTATAAAATTTGTTTGTGAGATAAATCTGCATAAAGAATTTACGTAGAACCAATAGTTTGAGTTTGTGATATAGATTTTTTTACATGGTGTTCCCTGTAAGCCTAATTCATGGGTTGGTTACAAAGTTATATTATAATATATTTTAATTTTGTTGATTAATGTTCGCCTTTGCTGACTTCTTATTCTTCGTCTCCGTCTATCTCTTCTATTTCCACTTCTTCAATATTTTCATCTTTATCAACAATCATCTCAGTGGAAAGTAACGAAATGAAGTCGGCTTCATCATCGTTGAACTCAGATTCAACGATTGTATTCTCGGGCATCGTATTGAGACACGACTGGCCCCGATAAGAGCCACACACTACGGAACATGGCAATGCTATTTTTCTGCATCCACAATTGATGCCACAACCATTTGTGCAACTGCAAAAAATTGAATTGAGAAGTTCATTTGGTGCAGGAGGAATCAGAGTAGTTGTTGACTCTAATAAATATTGTTTAAAGTCCAACTCCATTGGTGAGGGTCTAAATCTTTTCCCAGTCAAGTTTGCACCTGGTAACATACCCTGAATAGATGTTGTTGAGTAGCTGCTGTTGTGGGTGGAAGTGGCGACAATTGCACAGGCTTATTTAGTCTATAGTACAGTAACTAGAGGTTTTCACTTCGTAATAATGTCATATTGAACGGATTTCGTTCATTTTTGGCAGTATAATAGTAAATGCTTCACAGAAAAGTTTCTACATTGTGCGGAGGCTTGTATAGATATGATGTAAATAATAATGTATCTAAAATTATTTAAAATACATTTTGTTATATATAAATATATATTCGAGGATAAAAGGTTTGAATTAACATTTTATAAAAATACATGTTATTATCTTGATTGATTGATTGATTTACCAGCGTGCGGTAGGCATTGCTGCCACTCCCAAATTATATAGCTGGGCCTACTACGTCCACGCTGGGTTGGACTAAGGTCATGCTTGTTGCCAGCAGCGAGTGCCACATGGCGCATGGTAAAGGAATGTGGGATGGGCGATGTAGGTATTTGTGAGATGCGTTACCGCATTGTGTCGTGAGGGAGCGTTGAAGCACCCTTTTTTGTGTTTTTAGTTCTGGACTTCTGCCTTTTCTGAGTCTTCTTGTGAAATTTGTGTTGTGTCGTGTTATGGAGTGTTTGTGTTCCTCTTTTTGTATTTCTGTTTATGCAAATCTTCTTCTTCTGATTCCTCCGTTGCTGATTCTGGTAGAGCATATATCGCTGAGATTTCTTTGTTGTGAAATTCATTTCCCCCCTCGCCTTTCTTTCCCAGTTATCTCTGCCCCCCCCGCGCGCTTTAATAGTCCTGGCCCGCTTCTCTGCCTACTATGATGTGATCTGATCTGCCATTCCTAGATTCAGTATTCGGTTCATTTTTCTTGTGTGTAGATACCATTTTCTTGGGAAATGCCGTATAAACGTTTCCAGCCTTGCTCCGGTGATGAGTCTGAGGGTTGCTCCTTTGTCCTTTTGGCTCCATAGTGCATTAATTCATTGTTTTATTTTGCCTGCCCAATCATGTATTTCAACCCCCCCCTCTTTAACGTCCCTGTCTCGTTCCCCCGTTTCTGTGTCTACCAGGATGCGATATTTCGTTCCTACTTTTTGTATTCGATCCATAATTCTTGTGGTTAGGTACCATTTCCTAGGAAAATCTGTGCATTTCCATTGAACTGTAAGAAGTTCAGCCCCCGGCATATTTTACCAATAGTATGCCACTGATCAGTTTGTCCATTTATTACCCAAGTCATGGCTTGTTTATCTAAGAAATCCTGTTTATCTTAAGGAATAACACATTTCAATAATGCCATAAATTTATGTGACAGCGGTCGACATTTTCAAGGGTTTAGATGTATAATCACTTCTCAGATGTTCTAAGAAAGTCGTTTGAGTCAGCCTCTCAGCAGAGCATTTATAATGCAATATGCAACACCACAAAAACACACTCTTTTTAATACAAATACAAATTATGTACGAAATTAATCACTACTCACAGAATCGTCCTAAGATATGTATTATTCCTCAAGCATATCACTCACTTAACACTTTAAAAATTATATCTTTTACACTTTGTATTTAGCTAGGGTTTGGACCAAAAAACACTGCAGTGGTTTTATGCGGTGACACTGTTAGTCATAAAGACATAAATAAACTTGGGTGGAAGATAGGTACCTATTTTAAAAATGAAAATGAGTATACTTAGCTTATATTCCCGTTATTTACTGCCTGGTCCCTTTAGCTTGTTTCTTTATGCATAGCACTGTACTGGTCGGTTCTGCCACTAAATAACTCTGTATTAGTATTAGTTATTTTCAAATATTAATTATATTTCAACTTTCTTCTTTTGTTATCACATATCAATTTACGCGGGATGTTTTGGGCTACAAATTCATCTAAGTTTTATCAAATTTAGCATACTTTAATCAGGAATTCTCCCGTTTTAATGGAAGTGTCTTCCGGACGTGTCCGCTCGCTCGGAAAGCACAATTCGAACCTACATACATGTTATTATCTTGATATATAAAATTGTTATGTTTTGTTTCTTCTCTTTCCTTGGTTACTTGAAATTGGATCTTATATTCACTAGTAGGTGAACTGATTGCCACAGCTTGCTAATTTATAGGGGGTGGATGCCACCCCCTCTCAGGGGGTGGCACTTAAAATTATATATATATATATATTGATTGGAGCTGAAATAGAATCAAATTTTAAGAAGAAAAGGTTCTATGCAATTTTTCACATAAATTGATATTTTTTAAGTTATAACGACTTCAAAATTGCAATTTTAGCTTTAAAAAAGTTATTTCCAAACGGCTTTCGTCAAGTATCTCGAAAAGTATTACTTTATCGAAAAAATGTTACAGACCAATTACAGAAAGTACAAATTGGGAATTAATTATATTACTTCCACGTCCAGTGGAAGTATAGTAACGACAAAAATTTTTATTGTCCAAATAGGCTTAAAATGTAATGAAACGTCGAGATTTTAAGTTTGAGCGAAAAAAAAAAATTCTGTCTGTCTGTCGGTCTGTCTGTCGGTCTGTCTGTCTGTAACTTTTTTTTGTGCGCACGTTTACTCTGGAACCGTTTAAGATATTGATTTGAAATTTGGTACACATATGTACTTTAACGAGATCTAGAACTAGATTATATTTTCATCTTGTTCCGTCGAAGGGTTGGGGGGGTAAATTGGGGTAAATTTGGGATAAATGGGTAAATCAAGCAGGTAAGAGTCCATTAAATTGGTATTTAGTATATACAAGAGAAGCTAAGGTCCCAAAAAAATGTTTGGCATTAGCCACCCCTATTACCACCCCCACCTCCTTATTAAAGGGGATGAAAAAAAATGTGATTTAGTGTATGTACAGGAACCAGAAACCTCAAAATATTTTTTTACTTTATCCACCCCCCACTACCACCCCCACCCCACTACCGATGTGGGGTATCGTTTTATGGGGTTTTGGGATAGAGGATTTCAAATATTATGTTATTAAAGTTCCATAAACAATTATTTTCACATACATAAGTTTTTTCGTTGTGAGTGACTTGGATAAAGAATCTGGATGTGGAAGTAGTGATTCCTTGGGCAGCGGTTTTTTTTGTTTATTGATGTAGGATTAATAATTTCGGAGTTTATATTTGGTATCCAAGTGTTTCGAAATTACTTTCAAAGTTTAAAATACATTTTTTTCTAAAGCAAGTGCTTTAAATGAGCAAAAAAATTTGAGCATCCAGGTAATGCTACATCTTAACGAAAAACTGTATTTGAGAATTTTTTTAAATTACTGGCTAATTAGAGTAACAAAATGGCGACCCTTTTATATAAAAAAATATAAATACGCATATTTTTTCGTCATAACTTCTTTAGGTCTTATGCTACAGGAACGAGTAAAAAATAATTTGAAAGCGCAATTAATTGTCTTTAATTTCATTTCTTAGCATGTGTGATGTAGGTCTCACAATTTTTGAGATATTTAACATTTAAACTGCATTTTTTGTCTTATAAACGTTCGGACGCCATCTGTAAATTTTCATATCTCCGAAACTATAAAATCTATGTAAATAAATAAACAAGCGAAATTCATTACCAGTTTATGAGCTTTATTTTTGGTCTCTACTCATTTTTCAATAAAACTAATATTTATTGAGATATTTGGAAAAGAAAAAAAAATTCGTTTTATCGAAAATACCTTAGTAGTTTAAACTGTATTTTTTCTAAAGCAAGTGCTGTATACAAACCAAAAAAATTGAGCATCTACGTCATACTATCTATTAATGAGAAACAGTGTTTGAAATTCTTTTTTTTTTAATTACTGGCTAATTACAGTAACAAAATGGCGACGTTGTTATTAAAAAAATATGTAGACGCATATTGCTTCGGTCATAACTTCTTTGTTTTTATGCTACAGAAACAAATAAAAAAATAGTTGAAAGCTTAATTAAGCAAGCCCCCACATAATATAGAAACTTTTCTGTGAAGTATTTACTATTATACTGCCAAAAATGAACAAAATCCGTTCGTTCAATATTATTTCGAAGTTTTGCATATTTTTACCTCTAGGTACTGTACTACTAGTGCATTCTGCAAAACTAAAATATCTATAATTATCAATTGAAGTTTCTTTTTTTATAGCTTATAAACAATGTGCCACTATTTATTAGCAAATTTTTCGAACAGTTTTATATTTTGAATGCCGCCAATGCTTCCTGTAAATCTGATCTTTTTTGTAATATTTTAAATGCTTTTGTTTTTCCTTTTCGAAATAAAGAACTAATGGTATCGCAACCACTAACAGCATGTAAAAATAGAATATGTCTACAATCTGCATACTTCTGGATTGGCCAGGGATTGTAGATCTTCGATTGGACGTTTCCCTTTCCGGGTTTAAGAAAATAGATATTGTGAGTAATCGGAGTGCGTCATATTAATATTTATAAAGAGATCAATGTCTTCTCCAACAACAACTGTAGTGCGCTCAATTGTCTGCTTCAAAACTGTTTCTATGATTAAAACATCAGCATCATCCGGGGCCTGTATGCTATTAATTGTAAGCATTTCTAATTTGAATTAGTAAATAAATAAATCTTTTATTCAATTTATTGGACAAGAACTGTTCTTGATCAAAAGTTATTGACGTTGTCGTTTCGGAAAGCCTATCAGTGGATTTTTTAGTTATTTTCATACATCAACGCTGCTTATTATTATTATTATGAAAAAGGGTCAATTTCAAGGGCATCTTAGAAAGAAATTATGCGGGTATATATATGCATAAACGATGTTCCTATGTATACGTAGGTTTTGTTATCTATATACACCACTATACGTATAGTGGCGCATGCACTTTGCTCCGAAGTTTCTCAGCTCAATATCTCAAAAACTATTGGTTCTATATACATTTTATGCAGATTTATCTCAACAAATTTTATAATAGATTAGCTATTATAAAATTTGTTAACGTAAAACCGATAATTTACGAAATATTTGAGAAAAACTGATTTTCGTGATCTTTGACCTTCTGTAACTTTTGTAGCCGTCCAGTTAGCTTTATGGACTTTTGAGAAATTACTTATAACGCCAAAATAATGAGAATCCCGTTGGAAAATCTTAGGTTATATTTTTTTAGAGGTTTGGAGTTTTTTTTGTATAAAGTGACTGGGCTATTCTAACTATAAATCCATACTATTTGCTAGCTTCACACACAATGGTGTTGATATAAAAATTAAACGATAATCCCAAAGCGTGTCATTCCTAAGCAATGTAATAATGGAAGTTGTGGAAGTTTGTACTTATAGTGTACCAATTAGCAGGAAATGCAGGAATGTCGTCAGGGCCAGAAGTCATATGAAAGTGTTGTACTAATATATAAAATTTCCAAAACACGTAAAAAGCTTATATGGAAGATGATTATTTGACGAAAAGAAGTACTCGTAGGGAGTTTAACCTATTAAAAGAATTAAATGTTAATCGAATGAGAACGTATTTAAGTTTAAATAAACAATTTGTTTTGTGACCTTGTTTTCTTGTACGATAAGTAATTCCATTTACAGAGAGCACTCATGAATTAATGATCATAAAACAATACGTCTTCAAGGCAGAGTCAATCCATAGTCGATAAAGACAAGAATTATCCGTTATGAGCAACATGAGCATGCCTGCACCTCTGCTGTATACAATATGCGGTTGTACGTTTATTTAAGGCTGCGTTTGCACGCCACAGTCAATTCTTATATAGAAATAGCGAACTAATGGTTCTGCCAGTAGAACAGGAACCATGCAATTTTCTAGTTATGAGTTGAGATTTACTTATTTGTTGTTGGCAACAGAAGTGTTACAGGGCCGTACGGCAAAGATGTTTTAGATCTTTGCCGTACGGACAGTATCGAAAGTAGTCGACTAGATTTACAATAGTGAATTAAGTGAATTAAAAAATTATTCAGCACCCAGGGACGCACCCAGAAAATTGCTGAGGGGGGGCTACTACAAATAATAATAATAAGAATCGTATATTTCGTACAATGTATTTTGCTTTTACATATTGTTTTTTGTTTATTTATATTTCATTTTTACTTTAAAACATGTAATCCTGGCCTCCAGGGGGGCTTAAGCCCCAAAGCCCCCCCCTTCAGTGCGCCTCTGTCAGCTCCTATTCTATTTTGTAACTTTTGAAATAGGATTTGATGTTCGTAAATAATTAAACAATTTATGGTATCTAACAGTAATAAATTCAATTATCGTTGGATTAAATTTGACGTGTTTCTGTGACACAAAAAATATTTTATTATATTACGGGCTGGTCAAATTTCAATATTTTTTTCCAGAGAAGCACTTCTCCCTAAAAAATATTGAAAAGGCAGTTTGCTAAACAAATTTTGAAAATTTGGTAACCTCCCCTGGGTTTAGGGACTCCTGTTTATTATTTTTTGTTTTTGTCATATGCATTTGACTTTTCATAAAAATACAACAATACTTTTTGGAGTTTATGAAAATATTTTCATTACTAACTGAGGTACAACGAATTGAAATTTGTTAAATTGTAAATTACAAAATTTCAGTATTTCAGTTAATAATGAAAATATTTTCATAAACTCCAAAACGTATTGTTGTATTTTTATGAAAAGTCAAATGCATGACAGAAACAAAAAATAAAAAAATACCAAATTTTTAAAAAAATTTTCGCAAACTGCTTTTTCAATATTTTTTAGAGGTCATTAAAGAAGTGCTTCTCTAGATGTATTTCTCATATTTCGTCTAGGTCCCATGCGCCACAGACGAGAAAAAAAATATTGAAATTTCACCAGCCGCCACTGATCTTCGGCATGTTCATACCCTTATACTTTTTGATCTAACTAGTTTGACCAATAAAATTACTTTGAACACCAAGAAATGAACGTTTAGGTTTGTGTGTAATATAAGTACAAGTATTTACAGTTATTTATTTAATAAAGAAAAAAAGTATTAGTAAACAATGTAGATTTTTTTTACACCCTCATAAACATTCATACCAGAATGAAATAAAAAATTTTGAACATTCACTTCTTAAAAACAATATTTTTGTACTGCAAGTTTAATTATCATTTTCAAGTACTAAAGTGTCAGTCCCAGAGACAATTTGAGCTCTTCTTCGGGAAATAAAAGAGACATTTTACTCTTTCAAAATAATTATTGACTATATACACTAAAAGAGTGTGTGCAGAGATAGTTTGTTCATATACCACAATATTATAATTCTTTTGTATCCCTTGTGACATTGATTCTTCACAGTCGGAATTAAAAATAGGTAAATTTAGTTCTTTAATATAATTGTAATCACTTTTTACAGTAATGATATTTTGCTAGATATACTAATAAGTTATTAGCAAAATTACTAACAAAAAGTTATTGAAAATGTAGAATAAACAAGAAATGTAGAACTTCAGAAAAAATAATAGAAAGTAAAAAAATTCTGGATTTGTGCAGTAAGGCTGAAATCATATGCTCTAATATAAAGAATACAACTTCGTGTAGCAATTTTATTATTAAAAAATTGTAATCATAAAAAATCGTAATGGCTACTTTGTTTTTACGTACAGCCTGAGACAGGTCCGCGCCTAACGGGCGTGCGATGAGTGCTCCGCACGCGGGCGCATGCTTCTGGGAGCGCAAAATTACTGCAGAACAAATTTTTTTCTTGGATTTTATCCCCCCCCGCTCTTCAAAAATGTTTTCGGACAAAAAAAATATTTCTTGGATTTCTCCCCCCGGCTCATTAAAAATTTTTTTGGATTTCTCCGCCCCTGGCCTGAGAAAAAAAGCTGTGCATAAATAGCCATTGGCAATTCTCTTTGTATTGTAGTAAGTATATGTACTTAAGAGACCGAGCCCTATCAATCATAATAAAAATAAATTAAACGATCTTAAAAACGTGATCAGTAATAGATAATGTGGACAATTCAATCGGTAAGTAAATTAAAATTATTTTAAAATCTATTTCAAACACTGGAGAAATGAAAAATAAGTCCGACCCTGCTCATACTGTCTTTCTAGTATTATATTATAGCAGTGTTACCACTTCGAATGACTTCTGTCGCGGCATCTACTAGCAAAACGTAAAACTAATATTGGTATATTTCGTCAAATTTTTCTAAGCAAGTAATCTTTTATTGTAGGAAATATTATGCGGATTTTTAACTTTTTTTTGCGCTAAATATATTTATTCTATTACGTATCACATTTTATTTGAATATTTGAGTTCCATTAAAAAATATAAAATCATTATAGATGAATTACGGACGATTGACGTTTAATAATTCAGAGGAGAAAACTTTGGAAACTTAATTTCATTTAGTATTCAAATATAAGATATGGTACGTAACAGATTTAAGTTAACTAGTTTCAATAATTAAATCAAATCTGAATTCTGTTGATTCGTTTTTAAGAATACTTTCCCCGAAATAATTACAAAATGACGAATTAATGAACGCATATTTGACCTTGGTAACACAGCCTTAAAAGGGTTCAAAAACCTTGGCTTACCTAAGCTCTGCTGTGTTAGCCTGTATTGGGCTCATGTGCGGCCGGCAAAACAATATTTCTATTCCACTGCCCTTATATTTTTAACCGACTTCATAAAATTTGAAAAAGGAGTTGGTTCTCAATTCGACCCGTATTTTTTTTTAAAGTTTGTACAATTGTTATTCATAAATTTGCTTAAGCGATTTCTACGAAATCTTATCAAACTGCAAGGTATGGATCGGTCATGGTCCCACATTCTTTTCATCAAGCTACGTCTGGTATAAGGTGAGCAAAAATTGGAAACAAGAATTTTTAGTCAAGAATATTCGAGAATATGGCGAAGTCGCCAGTGATAATTTTATTCATAAAATATAATGGTAGTTAGGTAAAGTATGTTCGCTGATAGAGTCTCGGTGTGACGTCACGAACGTTTAAACTAAGATGCCGTAGGCTCGTTAGGGTTTTCAAATGCACAGTGGCATAGCTTGGTTTTATATTTTACTTGATGTATTTAGTTACATTTATTTAAAGGAAATTGAATTATAAGCATATATAATACATCTATTGTAAATTTATAATAATAATAATAATGTTTATTAGTGTTAATACACAAAAGTATTTACACAAGTCAGAAAAACAATACATATAAGTTAAAACAGAATATAAAACATATTTAAGTATAAAAAAAAAGACGGACATATTACATAACGCAATAGTGTTTGTATATAAAATTAAAAACAGGAAACATATACTATATGCAACAATATAATATATAGATAAAAGTGATCATTCACACATAGTATTAAAATTTGAAGAAAAATACTCCTCAAAGTTGTAAAAAGCATTGGTTATTAAAAAAGCTTTTAAACAGTACTCTTAAATAAATTGTACTCAAGTTCTTTGATCTCTGAAGGCAAATGATTAAAAAACAGTATGGCATAATAATTTGTTCCGTTACGAGATTTAAAAAGTCTTAAAAAGTTAGAATATAGGTTATTATTGTTTCTCGTGGAATACCTGTGCACTTCGTTATGAGAAGTATAGTTTGCTTTGTGTACTTTAATGTACAATAAACAATGCAAAATGTACACGCTAGGCAACGTTAATATTTTTAAGTTTTTGAAAGCTTGTCTACAGTCGTCTCTGTATTTTAGGCCGCACAAAATCCGTACTGCTTTTCTTTGTAAGCCAAAAACATTGGCGCTATGAGTAGAATGTCCCCAAATTAGGGTAGCATATGATAATTGAGAATGAATAAGACCATGATAAGCAGTAATCAATGTTTCTTGAGAAACTTCATTTACAAGGTTTCGTAATAGGTAAATGTTAATTGAAATTTTATTACAGACAAAGTGTACATGTTGTTCCCACGACAATTTCTTATCTAGGTGTACCCCGAGAAACTTAACGCTGTTTTTGTGGTTTTCTCCAGTTACATTTCTCAGACTAAAAACCATGGTCTCAGTTTTAGACTTATTTAAGCTAAGTTGGTTTGCTGTAAACCATTCCTGAGCTTCTGACAATGTCTGCCTCACATTTGTACGTAAAGTATCAATATTTTGATGTGAGTGAATTATGGTGGTATCATCTGCAAATAGGACGAATTGTGATGAAGTTATGTCAGTCAAATCATTGATATAAATTAAGAAGAGTATCGATCCCAAAACGGAACCTTGTGGCACTCCATGTTCCATAAGTAGTAAATCAGAATTTATATTTTGATATGTGACAAACTGGGATCTATTCGTCAGATATGACTGAATTAAGTAGATACTACTACTATTAAAATTATAATATGCTAGTTTATCAATTAAAATATGATGAGAAACACAGTCAAAAGCTTTAGAAAGGTCTAGAAACTGGACATACACATGTTCACCAGCTTCAAAGCCCTTACTTATTATTTCAGTCAACTTATTTATGGCTTATGTTGTAGAGGATTTAGCTCTAAAACCAAACTGACTAGAACTAAACAGGTTATTGGATTCAAAGTAACAAGTAGCATTTTTAACAAAGTTTCTAAAATTTTTGAGAACAGAGGTAAAATTGAAATGGGTCTGAAGTTTCCAACATCGTTTAATGAGTCCTTTTTATGTAATGGAATGACTTTTGAATTTTTAAGAATATCAGGATATACACCTGTGTGTATACAACTATTTATTAATTTAGTTCAGGGCTGGCTCCAGGTATTTTGCCGCCCCAGGCATAGTTTCATTTTGCCGCCCCTCTCTTATATAAATAACATTAGGGTCAGGCGGGGTAAAAATGAGACAAAATGACATCTTTCAATTTTTAGGTTGTTTAGAATCGAGTCATATTTAATGAAAAATAAACAGTGTCTCATTTTTACCCTCCAAGTGAGGTAAAAAAAAACAGTGGAGGGCAAATAAAAGACACGTAATTTATTCCCATTCTTATTGACGTCGTACAAATGGAAGTGCAAAAATAACAGAGAGGAGGATTTTTTCTTTTATGTATAATTTATTCAGATTTTTTACTAAACAAGAAGGGGCTTGCAGAAGGGCTAGCTTCTCCTAAATTAGGAAGCTGAAATGTGCCTGCTTGAGTCTGCCCGTTTGATCTCTTTATTCTCTTTTTTACCCCGCTTTTAATTTTTTCGTTAAAATCAAATTTTTCATGATTTAAAACTAGCAGATTAATAAACTGGGTCACAAAATGTGAAGTATGACACTTCTAGTTGACGTCTGCCAAATATGGACAGCGCAAATAGAGAAACTATAAAATCCCCAAAAAAGTATTAAGGTGCGTTCAAAAATTCTTTAAAAGTGAACTAAAGAGTTTACTGAATAATATTTTTTCTCGCATTAACAGTAGGCATAGGACCTGATTGGATAACATAAAACAGTTCTGAATGTACAAGACAAACTTGAATAAAAAATTAAGTTTAATTTATTTCAATCTCGGTTGGATATCACGTCTTTTATTTACCCCGCTACCTGTCTGTCTCATTTTTACCTCTATCTTTTCAGTCCATTATTTTTTATAACATTTTAAGAGTCACCTACTGAATAAGGGGCGAGCGTAGAGGCGAATTCAATGTGAATATCAGTCGATATTCCGTTGAAGCAACGTCGAGCGCGGTTAGTACTTGGATGGGGTCCCATCTTGGGAAATACAGTGGTCTCGTCCCACCTTCTAGCGGCTTGTATATCAGTGTATACGCGGAAATTACGTAATTTCAAACGAGGATTACGTAGTGGATATACCATCCTTCGGAGGGGATGTAAAGCAGGCGGTCCCTTGTCTATTAAATGTTAGGCAAGTAAAAGATCTCTACTCTTCTCAAGGGAAGAGGTTCGGTAAAATTTCCAGGTTGGGGGTAGCTCGTCTCCTGGCGTCGGTGATAGGCACTGGTAGCGGAAATAGGCCGACGTTAAATAGTTAAAAAAAAAAATCTACTGAATATTCTTGATGGTTTGTTTTTTCAGTTATAAGGTTTACAGCAATTTTTGGATTTTCAGCAATATGATTACTGTATTTAAAAGGGTAAAATAAAATAATTGAAAAAATTAACCGTATTGAAACTTTAAAAAAATACCACACCACAGAAATTAGACAAAAAATAAAATTACATATAAGAAACAAAATGTGTGTATGTAACCTACTTTATATACAAAAAAAAAACTAACAATAACAAATTATTTATATAAAGTTAACATTATTATTACTATATTAGTGAAACAATTGTTTCCTAGCTTTTTATATTTTTTAGTAACTGTGGATTTGAGGAATTTGCCGCCCCTAGAATTTTGCCGCCCCGGGCAGCCGCCCGCTTCGCCCCCCCCTAGAGACAGCCCTGAGTTAGTTAGTGGAATTAATATAAAGTATCTAATTGCGTATAACGTTTTTATGTTTAAGTAATAAGCATCGGTAGACTTAGTCTTTTACTTCCACATCCAGTGGAAGTATAGTAACGACAAAAAAATTTTAAAAAATTTTTATTGTTCAAATAGGCTTAGAATGTCATGAAAAGTCGAGATTTCAAGTTTGAGCGAAAAAAAATTTTCTGTCTGTCGGTCTGTCTGTCGGTCTGTCTGTCGGTCTGTAACTTTTTTTGTGCGCACGTTTACTCTAGAACCGTTTGAGATATTGACTTGAAATTTGGTACACATATGTACTTTAACGAGATCTAGAACTAGATTATATTTTCATCTTGTTCCGTCGAAGGGTTGGGGGGTAAATTGGGGTAAATTTGGAGTAAATAGGTAAATCAAGCAGGTAAGAGTTCATAAAATTGATATTTAGTATAGACAATAGAAGCTAAGGTCTCAAAAAAAAAATTTGGCATTAGCCACCCCCATTACCACCCCCACCCGAGCCCCCACCCCATTATTAAAGGGGATGAAAAAAAATGTGATTTAGTGTGAGTACAAGAACCAGAAACCTCAAAATATTTTTTTACTTTATCCACCCCCCCCCACTCCCACCCCCTGTCACCACCCCCACCCCACTACCGATGTGGGGTATCGTTTTATGGGTTTTTGGGGTAGAGGATTTCAAATATTATATTATTAAAGTTCCATAAACAATTATTTCCAGATACAAAATTTTTTCGTTGTGTGACTTGGATAGAAAATCCGGATGTGGAAGTAGTGATTCCTTGGGCAGCGGTTTTTTAAATTGGTTATAACATCATTTACTTCGTTATAAGAAACCTCTCTGAAGCAAAACTGAGATTGGAGAATTTCTGATTGTTTGTCTAAGAAATGTTTGTGGATTTTATTAGTGACAGGTAAATTTTTTATTACATTTTCAGCAACATTTGCAAAATGTAAATTAACTTCGTCTGTAGTAGTAATATAAGTTAAATAAATAAGCCAAATAAATAAGTTATAATACTGAATTGTTTTGGTTTCAAGTAAAAAATATGATAGAGCAAATATACAAAATAAATACACTTAAACAGTTGCAGCTAAATCTTTTTTATTTATTAACAGAATGTTGTCAAATAAGTGTATGTAATCTTAAAATAAAAATATTTCGAAAAATATATACTTAATACTAATTATGACGAAGCATATATAAACCAAATATGGCAGTAAAATACAAATACCTAGTATAAGATAAATAAATAAATTTAGTTTTCTTCGTCAATGTCTAACTCTTCCGAGTCCTCATCGTCGCTTTCATTATTATACTCTTAACAAAAACGAAGAGTAATATTGCATTTGATCGGCACATTTCTAAAACCGTAAATATTGCTCGTAGAGAAAAAATTTTCATATCATTATGTTAGTGAACGAATTCTAAACAACTTTCAAAATATCCGTCCGTCCGTCCGTCTGCCTGTCCGTCCGTCTGCCCGTCCGGCACGTTTCTTGTAAGCACGATAACTTAAGAAAGAAAAGTCCGATTGTATTGAAATTAAGTGAGCGTTAGCTAGAGGGCCAGTAGTCATATGAAAGTGTACTAATATATAGAATTTCGATATGACTGTTTTCGAAAAAATCAATTAGTAAATAAAAAAGTTTTTAATCATTTAATTAAGAAAAAATGTTTTCTTAATTTTTGTCATTTGTACTTAAATAGAAATCTTGTGAACATTCCCTATAATTTTTAAGCTAATCCAAAGGTCTTATGTTCGAATCCCCGATAGGGTGTTTTTTTTTTTATATATTTTTTTTTACAACACAAAGTTTAGAATGTCCAAAAACTAACATTATATACAAGAAAACTGCGAAGAATATGCTATAGAATGTGTAACAATTATATAAAAAGCTCAATAAATCGGTGAAGAGTATAATGCTTCTACTAGTTAACACTTACAATGAGTAGAATAACTTCTTCAGTATAAACCTCTCGATCATATGTCTCTAAAATTAATTTATTTGTGTGATTTACACACTTGGACCAAATGGAGCTCGACACTTGAGATAAAGCCTCATTCCACATAGCAAGAATAGCGTCGTCACTAAAACCATCTTGTCCCGATATATTTGTCGTAATACTCCTTACAAGTTCTCCAAACTAGTTCTATTGGGTTGAACTAACAGTGATATGGTGCCGCAGTACTCCATGTCCATGTTCTCTAATTAAATTGTCGACAACATAGTGTTTTTCTATTCTGTTAGCTAGAGCTATTTGAAGCAGTTCGGCTTTAAATGCGGTACCACTGAAATATATGTTTTTGGTCTTTAACTAGGTTTGTATTTTTTCTTTCGTCCAAGATTGGGTTGGTTGTTTTTCTTCAACCCGAGAGGGGTACTTAGCATTATCTAAAAAAATAATGCTTGGATTTTGTAACCCCGGCAAAAGTCTCTCTGTCAGCCACTCTTCAAAATTTTCAGAGTTCATGTTGTCATGGTAATCTGCTGGATTATTCTTGGTGGAGAAAACTAAACTCGCATCTTCAGCAAAGTTTAAGAACACTGCATCTTGGGGTCATTACTTTTCAAATATTTCACGTATGTGCCTAAAAATTCTAGCCGTTTTAGATAAAGGGTCTCGAAGGTTAAGTATATGGAATTGGGCCCAGCGGCTTATTGGGCTATTCATTCACATGCATGTTGCTTATGACTAGGAATGCTCAACAAAATATATAATAAACCGCTATTCCCTATATCCCCAGAGTTATGGGTGTAACAACCCTCAACTAAAATATTAATTTCTTTCAAAACCATTGAAGATAATTAAATGAAATTAATAGGAGATGTTGACATAAAATAGCTTATATTTTGCACTTTTTTAAAATTCTTATAACGTCATTTATTATATGAAATATATATATGATTTAATTCTTGCTGTTTTTATATCAACCCCTCGAGTGACATCTACCAAATAAATCTATATTATTTCATACTAACATAATTATCGTGTGTAAAAATTACTTCAAGGTCGTACTGGTAAAAGATCCTTAAAAATATAAACCTATGTAATGAACACAGTCACAGAAAAAAAAACCGCTGCCCAAGGAATCACTACGTCCACATCCAGATTCTCTATCCAAGTCACTCACAACGAAAAAACTTTGTATGTGAAAATAATTGTTTATGGAACTTTAATAATATAATATTTGAAATCCTCTACCCCAAAAACCCATAAAACGATACCCCACATCGGTAGTGGGGTGGGGGTAGTGATAGGGGGGTGGTAGTGGGGGGTGGATGAAGTAAAAAAATATTTTGAGACTTCTGGTTTCTGTACATGCACTAAATCACATTTTTTTTCATCCCCTTTAATAAGGAGGTGGGGGTGGTAATGGGGGTGGCTAATGCCAAAAATTTTTTTGAGACCTCAGCTTCTCTTGTATATACTAAATACCAATTTCATGGACTCCTACCTGCTTGATTTACCCATTTACCCCAAATTTACCTCAATTTACCCCCCAACCCTTCGACGGAACAAGATAAAAATATAATCTAGTTCTAGATCTCGTTAAAGTACGTATGTGTACCAAATTTCAAGTCAATATCTTAAACGGTTTCAGAGTAAACGTGCGCACAAAAAAAAAGTTACAGACAGACCGACAGACCGACAGACCGACAGACAGAGAGAATATTTTTTTCGCTCAAACTTAAAATCTCGACGTTTCATGACATTTTAAGCCTATTTGTACAATAAAAATTTTTTGGTCGTTACTATACTTCCACTGGACGTGGAAGTAAAAAAGAAATATTAATTTGACCTACTTGAGGTTATGTTCAAAATTAATGGAGGACAGAATCGCATATTTATAATTGATAATTAATGTATGGCAGTCATATTGGATATATTTAGTTTAATGCATTTAATTTATTTTTAAGTTAGTTTTATCATCCTATTTGATCCGGCATCTTGAATTTCTTCCTGGAACTTAAAATTTAAGCTCAATAATTTTGGTAAGCATTATTAAAAAATCGGCTCCCTTACGTTTTTTGGAAATTAAATGACGATTATTTTTTTAAAAAATTATCCCAATCGGTTGCGAAACAAGTGCTCTATATAATTTTGAACGAAAAAATCACGATTCGTGCCACTGTGCGCTGTACAGTATTAAATCACCTCAGTTGAGGTAGAAAATGGTTGCAAAAATAAACTAAAACCTTGGGTGTGACAATAGTAGATTGTAATACAAGTGTGGCAAGGGCTTCATTGCAAAACGATGTATGAAAGTAGGAACACGAGCGCGCACGAGTTTTGCAATGAAGCTTGCCACATGTGTGTTACATACTATTTTTTCTACGGTTGTGAAGTTATTTCCCTTCTTTAAAGTCTTTCCAAAATTTTAAATTTGCTGCCTGTCAGATTTTATTTAAAGTGACATTTTCCGCAGTCATTCTGAATTTTGACTTTTTAATTGCAATTCATATGTAATTAATGTACATTTATAGAATTTAATTGTTATTACCAGTAAGTAATGTAAAATTCTTTTTCTGAAATCGATCGGCAATGTCTACATTTTCGGCGCGATTTCAGATCGAAAAATGCACAATTCCAGTGTTTTAGTCCGTTGCTAAGAAACTATCAGAAAACAGACCGGAAAAGATCCGTTGCCAAGCAACGATCAACAAAACCGTACGGGAATGTTACTTTCCCGGTCTAGGCCGGGAAAGTAACATTTCCGTACGGTTTTTTATGTATATTTTAGACAGTAAATAAATACACGCAGACAAACCAACTCACATTAAAATTGCATTTATTAGTAAGCAGTTAGATTGTAATGAAGAAATGTTATATATTAATACAAATTCCTTAATTTATAATACTATTGATTGTGATTTCAGAAAAAATAGTATGTGTATTTCGGTGTGAAAGCACATTCCCGGACTTCGATGCTTGTTGGCCTCGGCTAGCGCCTCGGCCAACAATTTGCATCGTCGTCCGGGAATGTATTGCTTTCACACCTAAATACACAATATACTATTAAGGTAAACACACTATTTTATTTCTGTGTGTGAAGATGTAATCAAGGCGTGTGGCAAATTCTTTGCCGCACGGCGTGCGGCAAAGTGATATTTTCTGCAGTCATTTTGAAGTTAGAAAATTTGACTTTCAGCACAATCGTAGAAAAAATACTTTTCCAACCATCTGGAACCGTTCTTTTTGTATAGCATTTAGTTTTTATTGATTATTGTTTTAAGTATTAACAAACTATGCTAATGCCGTAAACAAATTTTTCACCCTAAAATTGCTGTTTCCAGAGGGAAATAAATTTTCCTGACCCAGTCATGTGTTCCATAAAAAATGTACGGCATGGCAAAAAATGTCTTCGTTTCATGAGAAAGGATTAAGATCATTGAATTTGATGTTGGTTCAAATCACCACCACTATACTAGTAAGGGTAGGGGGTTGCGTCCGGGGTTCCTCAACCTGTAACCACTAAATATGTACGGCTTTGCTGAATAATGAATCTATGAAAGCATGCAAATCTAATTGTACAAACGCCGTACAGTATTAAATTAGGTACCTATATGCCTGGAAACATTTTCGGAGAATCAAAAATTTTCTGACTTCCGGTCCCATTATTTTTGTACGGCATTAGGTTCCAGGTGATTATATTTTTATGAACTATCAACATGAGGAATGCCGTACAAGAATATTTTGTCTGAAGAGCACATTTTCGGTTGGAAAATTCAATTTACATGTGTACTCACCTGTACCGCCCAAAAGTGACGGCATGGTGCCTAAAATTATGGTTTCATATACCAACATCGTACTAAATATAATTCATGCCGGGTACTCTTGAGTGCTCCTATATTATTAGAATCTAATTTATGACAAATATGTAGATGCGGCTTTTCGCCCTATGACTGCAGTACAGGCCGGATGGTTCCTTGTTGTTCAAGCCGGACCGAGCAACAGGTAAGTTAAATATTCGTCCAACTTCAACTATCAATTGCGTCTAAACGGTACATGTGGCGAAAAAAGTAGTAACGACTTTAATTAGACGAAATTTTGTGCAGATTATTTTAGCATAGGATGATCTGTTACCCAAAGTTGATAGTTTTTGAGTTATTAGCAAAAAAAAACGGGAAAGAAACTTTTTTTCAGGCTTTTTGGCTATAATTCAAATTCCAGGAAAGGTTTTTGTTGGTAAACCTCAAATTACGATGGACTTATAGTCTATTACAGCAGCTCGAAAATGTTATCCTTTTTCAAACTTCGAGTTTAGTCCAGTCATTAGGTAGTTTCTTGAAAACAAATCATGGAGTAGTTATGAGTTTTTGCTTCTTTTTGTTTCTTGAGGTGCTGATTACGAATGTGAGGTTTACCAAGTTGGACGAATATTTAACTTACCTGTTGCTCGGCCCGGCTTGAACAACAAGGAATCATCCGGCCTGTACTGCAGTCATAGGGCGAAAAGCCGCATCTACATAAAGTACAAAAACATAGGTACATAAAAAACCGCATCTACATGACGTGACATTTTCTTTTCGGTAAACAACCGCTTCTACACATAAGGTTAAAAAAAGCTGAATCTCAGATAAATATACAAAAATATAAGAACCAATAGATTTTGAATATATAAAGTACCTAAGATCTATTGAAACTGATTTTCTGAATTAATATTTACTAGTTGGGATAGTAGAAACGTGTTTGTTACTTTCCTCGACAACCGACAATTTACAGATGCGGCTATTCTCCTTATGAAGGCAGTGTAGCACTAAAATTATCTGTCTTACTAATAAATTTCTGTCTTTGTTGATAGTCAATCAATATTAGCAGTAATTCAGATGCATGTAAGTTTATAAAAACCATTACCACTAATAATGGGGCAACAATAGGAGGCTCCTCGGAGGGGATCCTTGTATTTGGAGACTAACTTAATCAGAAACTTATACATGCAGACTATCTATAATTAGTAAAGTTATTAGTTTTTATACAATAATCGTACCACACCACGAGACTACACTGCTAACTTTCAATAGTTTCAGTTTTAAAAAAATAACGTTTTGCTACTTATACTTTACACTTGTTACAAAATAAGGAGGCAAACAGTGCAGAATGCACAATTATTTAGGCACATGGCACGGTACACCCATGAGTCACATCACGACACAGTCGCATAATCACTGCTTTTTTTCTTAGTTTCGATGGCCTCTTGCCTCAGAGGTACTTGGCCAGGAATCACATTAGCATAAAAAAAATTTAATTTGTAACCATGTTTGCCCACCGTTACAACGAGAGTTGCGGGTTTAAAGCAATTAAAACACATCGATAGATATTAAACAAAAAACCGCTGCCCAAGGAATCACTACTTCCACATCCAGATTCTCTATCCAAGTCACTCACAACGAAAAAACTTTGTATGTGAAAATAATTGTTTATGGAACTTTAATAATATTATATTTGAAATCCTCTATCCCAAAAACCCATAAAACGATACCCCACATCGGTAGTGGGGTGGGGGTGGTGATAGGGGGGTAGTAGTGGGGGGTGGATGAAGTAAAAAAATATTTTGAGATTTCTGGTTCCTGTACATGCACTAAATCACATTTTTTTTCATCCCCTTTAATAAGGAAGTGGGGGTGGTAATGGGGGTGGCTAATGCCAAAAATTTTTTTGAGACCTCAGCTTCTCTTGTATATACTAAATACCAATTTTATTGACTCTTACCTGCTTGATTTACCCATTTACCCCAAATTTACCCCAATTTACCCCCCAACCCTTCGACGGAACAAGATGAAAATATAATCTAGTTCTAGATCTCGTTAAAGTACATATGTGTACCAAATTTCAAGTCAATATCTCAAACGGTTCCAGAGTAAACGTGCGCACAAAAAAAAGTTACAGACAGACAGACAGACAGACCGACAGACAGACAGACCGACAGACAGAAATTTTTTTTCGCTCAAACTTAAAATCTCGACGTTTCATGACATTTTAAGCCTATTTGGGCAATACAAATTTTTAAAAATTTTTTGTCGTTACTATACTTCCACTGGACGTGGAAGTAATTAAGTGCGAAGACCTAAACCACTTAATTCTTACTCATTTGGAAGTTAATAATCTAACAAATATACTACTACTTTTAGCTTGGCTCTTTTTTTTGAAGTATTTATTTTATTAGACAATATGGTTAGGGCATTGTAATTAATCCACAGTAATATCTCCGCAGGAAGGGACACTAGCGAAAAATGTTTCGGACAAAAGTTGTTCCGTTCAGAGGGCAGACCAATTTTCCCCCCTAAGGAGCGGGGGCTAACTTTTGAATTTTTAATGACACTCTCCATTTTTGATCACGTATTCTGATTGTACGAAAAAAATTACATAACTTGTGTACCAAACATTTTTTTTCTTCCTCCCACTCTGATGATCGGGGATGAGGTGTAATTTTGAGTTCCCAAAAACCTGCAGGCGAGCATCTCTGAACTAGGGTATTTTTAGGAAAAATGTTTCAAACAAAAGATGTCCCTCTCTGCACAAAACAACTTTTTTTTAATCGCCTTATTTATATTAATGTACTGGCGGAGTTTAGCCGTAGGCTATTCTACTCAACCAGGACACACAACACCCATTCCCTGCGACTTTGTCATCTGCCGCAGCTGAGACTCGAACTCAGGAAAGGAGAGCGACTGGACCGTGTTGTCTCTCACACAACCGTAGTCTAGCCCAGTGCTACTGTCTAGGCAACACATGAAAAACGCCACTACACTTCCATACCCTAGCCAGGACTCGAACGCGGGACCCCGTCGCAAGCTTAACACCTTAAGCACTGCGCCACCGAGGAGCCGGTGGCGTTTGAAACATTTTTCCTAAAAATGCCCTAGTTTAGAGATGTTCCCCTGCAGGTTTTTGAAAATTCAAAAGTTACCCGCTCATCAGGGTAGAGGGGAGAAAAAAATGTTTGGTACAAAAGTTATCTAATTTCTTCCGTAGAATCAGAATACGCGACAAAAAATAAATAAAAATTCAAAAGTTAGCCCCACCCCCCGCTCATCAGGGATGGCGCAAAAGATGTCCCCCCCCGAGCAGAACAACTTTTGTCTGAAACAGTATTATTAGATATTACTGTGGATTCATTAAAATGGCCTAACCATATTGTCTAACACAATCAATACTTGTTAAGCAAAAAAAAAATTGAGAGCCAAGCTAAAAGTAGTAGTATATTTTTTTGATTATTAGCATCCAAATGAGTAGGAATTCAGTGGTCTAGGGTCTACGCACTTACATTTTTTTTTGTGTACCTGTGTTATTGTTTATTACCTAGGTTTTTATTTTTTTTACGCACCTTCCACCAATCTGACCTTGCAGTAATTTTTACACACGATAATTATGTCAGTGTTAAACAATAGAGATTTTTTGGTAGGTGTCACTCAAAAGGTTGATATATTTTAATATACTAAATGACGTAATAGGAATGTGAAAAAATGTAAAATATGAAGCTATTTTATATCAATGTCTCCTATTAATTTCATTTAATTATCTTCAATAGTTTTGAAATAAATTAATTACTTCCACATCCAGTGGAAGTATAGTAACGACAAAAAAATTTTTATTGTTCAAATAGGCTTAGAATGTCACAAAACGTCGATATTTTAAGTTTGAACGAAAAAAAATTTCTGTCTGTCGGTCTGTCGGTCTGTCTGTCTGTCGGTCTGTCTGTAACTTTTTTTGTGCGCACGTTTACTCTGGAGCCGTTTGAGATATTGACTTGAAATTTGGTGCACATATGTACTTTAACGAGATCTAGAACTAGATTATATTTTCATCTTGTTCCGTCGAAGGGTTGGGGGGTAAATTAGGGTAAATTTGGGGAAAATAGGTAAATCAAGCAGGTAAGAGTCCATAAAATTGGTATTTAGTATATACAAGAGAAGCTAAAGTCCCAAAAAAAGTTTTGGCATTAGCCACCCCCATTACCACCCCCACCCCATTATTAAAGGGGATGAAAAAAAATTGTGATTTAGTGTGTGTACAAGAACCAGAAACCTCAAAATATTTTTTTACTTCATCCACCCCCACTACCACCCCCCATCACCACCCCCACCCCGCTACCGATGTGGGGTATCGTTTTATGGGTTTTTGGGGTAGAGGATTTCAAATATTATATTAATAAAGTTCCATAAACAATTATTTCCACATACAAATTTTTTTCGTTGTGAGTGACTTGGATAAAAAATTTGGGAGTAGTGGAAGTAGTGATTCCTTGGGCAGCGGTTTTTTAAAGTTGAGGTTGTTACCCCCATAACTCTGGTAATATAGGGGATAGAGGTTTATTATATATTCTATTGAGCATTCCTAGTCATATAAGTAACATCCATGTGAATGAATAGCCCAATAAGTCGGTGGGCCCAATTCCATATACTTAACAGGCGAGACCCTTTGTGGTCTTTCACACAGTACTTTTCAATTGTCATCTTTTTTTAAAGGACAAGCCTAAATTTTTAATCGCTTTATATAAACTGATACGGGCAATATCAACTATTGCTCTAGATTTTAGCTCCTCTATAAGGATAGCCAAGGAAATATGTTTATGATCAGACACCATATCGTAAATAACATTTTTTATTTAATATTGTACAGTATCGGGTAACTGTTTTGACTTTTTACGATTCCGCTTAACCAAAGCTTGGGGATCCACATTTTCTTTGTCGTTTTTAGCTATTTTTGTTAGAGTCTTTTCATCGATTTTTAAAGCCTCACCTTCTCGCATCTGAACGGTTTTTATTGACAATAAAGGTCTACCATTTTCATTTTCCTTTTGAAAATATTTCACAAATTCAAAACTAACTGCTGTGATTGCGGATTTAAATGCATGTTTACTATTTCAACAATAGAACAAGACTAAAATTGCCTTCTTAGGCGCTAATTGAAATACGTACTATACCTGTTATACCCGACTTCAGAGAAAATCGACCCGCATTTAAATCGCGTTACGCAAATTGGTTTGCTGTGGAACAATAGAAATGCCGCACGTCAGTCATAACTTGACCACAAAGATTAAAACTTACGTTACAATTAGGTTACAAACAATATTTCAATAAAGACAAGAAAGGATAGAGCTCCGGACGATATTCCTTACACTATACGACCGGGATTCTATCAGTGAACAAACTTTATTTTAGAAGTAGCTGATAACAAAGTAAATCCAATACTTTTGCAGGTTTACGTGAAATTTGATATATAGTGATTTCAGGATTCTTTGATAACGAGCCCAATGTTAAAGAAGTCATAGCAATGGGTATTTTACCGAGTAGAAGCTACATAAAAAGGCCACTAAAAAGGGTGACAAAAAGATGCCTAAAAATTATGAGATAAATTTTCACCGTCGCGCAGTGAGCCAGATTGTAATATTAGCGGCGCAAAAATAAAGGGTTCAGTTTAGAAGCTTGAAACACAAAATATATTGAGAGGTAGGTAACTCATCCAATAAGTAATTATAAAAGAAAATAGGAAAAAAGTATGAGGATGAAGATTGAAGGGGGTGGAAAATAAAAATATAAATAGATACAGACCTCTATACATTTACAGCTTAGGTATTCAGTAAAAGCAGATATACATTTTAAGAAAGTATGGTTTGTCAAATGCATAAAAAATATTTTATAATATCAATATTTGAAGGATTTGATGGCAAAAGCAATGAAATTACTTCAAATGGAAGGGATCCACCTTTGCGTCTCATTGGTGAAGGCTAGAAATCAGTAGATCTGAGGACACGAGTAAAGCATGCAACAAACCCTTGTTTTTATTTTTTACCATTAATTATTTTTATTTATTTGCTTTTATTATGATTAGAGAATATTATTTAGGTATTATGCAAATCACAACTTACACACTTTTTTTATTTATTATGAAAATACCTACTTTCTGTTTATTGTTGCCCTAATCTGGGCACGCTAATATACTAGTTAGGTAAATACTTTAAAACACTCATGTAATTCAATACTTCGTCAGTATTAACTAGAAGAGTAGTTGTTTTGATTGGTTTTCCAATAATGAGTGTTTTAAAGTGTTTTCCTAAGTAGTATATTAGCGTGACCCGATTAAGGTACCAATATACAGAAAGTAGATAATTTCATATTAAATAAAAAAAAGTTTGAATGACTAAATGTAAATGAATGATTTAAGTATTTTTAATATATTTTTTTTCTTTAAAATGCTAAGAATCCTATCATGTAATTTAATACTTCATCAGTATTAGCCAGAAGAGTAGTTGTTTTGATTGGTTCTCCAATAATGAGTGTTTTAAAGTATTTACCTAACTAGTATATTAGCGTGCCCAGATTAGGGCAACAATAAACAGAAAATTTTTATTGTGTGCTTTCATTACCTCTTCCGACAACTGGCCAAGAAGCAATGCCGTTTTGATAACTTTGTGGACAGGAATTGTATGTATTGTTACTGGGATGTAAAATAAGCTGTAAATATCTACGTATAGTTTGGCCTCGAGTTTTACTGTTTGTTTAGCTATCCAATACTTTCTTAGTAAAACCAGGTATTTTGGTGGAAATATCAATTTTTAATAACTTAGAGTAGTTACTCATGTTCATTCTTTGGAAATCATATTCAATCAACCGAAATTAACTTTCAGCACTCCGAGGTGGAACAGGCCTAATTAGAGTCTTAGAATTTCAAACAGTTTTCTGTGTGCAATGGTGGATGCGCTTCTCTATTTCAAAATTTTTAAAAATGCTTTACCACAGGCTACTACTTAAAATGTACATTTTCTTAAAGTACACTGAAAATTATTTTCAACGAAGTAAATAGTTACCGTTCATAACTGTTACTTTTAGTTCCACATCCAGTGGAAGTATAGTAACGACAAAAAATTTTTATTGTTCAAATAGGCTTAAAATGTCATGAACGTCGAAATTTTAAGTTTGAGCGAAAAAAAATTTCTGTCTGTCTGTCGGTCTGTCTGTTTCTAACTTTTTTGTGCGCACATTTACTCTGGAACCGTTTGAGATATTGACTTGAAATTTGGTACAAATATGTACTTTAACGAGATCTAGAACTAAATTATATTTTCATCTTGTTCTGTCAAGGGTTGGGTTGTAAATTGGGGTAAATTTGGGGTAAATAGGTAAGTCAAGCAGGTAAGAGTCCATAAAATTGGTATTTAGTATATACAAGAGAAGCTAAGGTCTTAAAAAAATTTTGGCATTAGCCACCCACATTACCACCCCTACCCCATTATTAAAGGAGATGAAAAAAATTGTTATTTAGTGTATGTACAAGAACCAGAAACCTCAAAATATTTTTTTACTTCATCCACCCCCACCCCACTACCGTTGTGTGGTATCGTTTTATGGGTTTTTGGGGTAGAGGATTTCAAATATTATATTATTAAAGTTCCATAAAGAATTCTTTCCACATACAAAATTTTTTCGTTGTAAGTGACTTGGATAGAAAATTTGGATGTGGAAGTAGTGATTTCTTGGGCAGCGGTTTTTAGTATAATTCTAAGTAAACTTTATGACAAGGGTAGATAAGCTATATATTTTCGCCCACTAATTTCATAAAAATAAAAAGTTCTCCTTAAAATCATTAAACGTTATTTATCTATAGTTGAACATATGATCTTTATGTTTCTATACGTTTTAGATTTGAAAAACAACACTAAAGTTTAATAATAGCATTTCAAAGTAAGCATGTTTGCAGTTTTTTTTTTAGTAATTTTTGACTTTTCTCCGAAATTTAAATGTATATTTCGGTTAGATGCGCTCGATGAACCAAGAAAATCTATACCTCATTTCCTAGTTGAGTATTTAAGGTTTTAAATAATGGTCAGTTTATATTGGTTCATCAAGCGCTTTAATATATAAAAACTGCTGCTTAAGGAATCACTACTTCCACATTCAAGTCTCTTACAACGAAAATACTATATTTGCACTCCACTATGTGAAAATAATTGTTTATGGAACTTTAATGGTATAATATTTGAAATCGTGTACCCCAAAAACTCATAAAATTATATGCCACATCTGTAACAGATGCGAGGTGGGGGTGAATGAAGTGAAAAAAATTCTTCATGACTTTGGCTCTTGTACACACACTAAATGATACTATTTTTTCACCACCTTTAATAATAGGGTGAGGGTGGTAATAGGGACGGCTAATGCCATTTATTTTGAGGCCTTACCTCCTCTTATATTTACTAAATACCAATTTCATGGACTCTTACTTGCTTGATTTACCTATTTACCCCCATTTACCACAATTTACCCTTAAACTCTGCAACGGAATAAGATCAAAATATAACCTAGTTCCAGATCTCGTTAAAAAACATACGTGTGCGATATTATAAGTGAATACCTTAAACGGTTCCAGAGTAATCGTGAATACCAAAACGATACAAGACTAACAGACAGACCGACGCAACAGACAAATTTATTTTGCTCAAACTTGAAATATTGACGTTTCCTGACATTCTAAGCATATTTAAACAATGAAAATTTCCAAATTTTTTTTTTTCCGTTAATATACTTTAACTGAATGTCGAACTAATACGCAGAAAATGGCAAGACAAAGATATAAAAAATCGTTGTGTGCCGTAAACTACACGATAGAAGTAAAGCCTGTACTTCAAGCATTTTCTTCGAAGAAACCTACTACGCATCCATACTACTCAAGGTAACCTACTGTGCATCCAATTTATTCGAGGAAAGCCACTGCGCATTCATACTTCTTGAAGTAACCCACTCGCATCCATATTACTCGAGGAAACCCACCGCGCATCCATATCACTTGAGGTAACCTACTGCGCATCTATAGCACTAGAGAAAAGCCACTGCTCATCCATACTACTCGTGGTAACCTATTGCGCATCCATTGTACTCGAGGAAAGCCACTGCGCATCCATACTACTTAAAGTAACCCACTGCATATCCATACTACTTGAGATAACCTACTGCGATCTATAATGCTCGAAAAAAGGCACTGCGCATCCAAAATATTCGAGGAAAGCCACTGCGCATCCATACTACTCAAGGTAACTTTAACAATATAATATTTGAAATCGTCTACCCCAAAAACCTATAAAACAATATGCTACATCGGTAGTGGTGGTGGAGGGTTGGTAGTGGGGCATGAAGTAAAAAAATATTTTAAAGTTTTTGGTTCTTGTACACACACTAAATCACAATTTTTTTTCATCCCCTTTAATAAAGGGGTGGTGGGGGTGGTAATGGGGGGTTGGTAGTGGGGCATGAAGTAAAAAAATATTTTAAAGTTTTTGGTTATTGTACACACGCTAAATCACAATTTTTTTTCATCTCCTTTAATAAAGGGGTGGGGGGGTGGTAATGGGGGTGGCTAATGCCAAAAATTTTTTTGAGACCTTAGCTTCTCTTGTATATACTAAATACAAATTTTATGGACTCTTACCTGCTTGATTTACCCATTTACCCCTAATTTACCCCAATTTACCCCCTAACCCTTCGACGGAACAAGATGAAAATATAATCTAGTGCCAGATCTCGTTAAAGTACATATGTGTACCAAATTTCAAGTCAATATCTTAAACGGTTCCAGAGTAAACGTGCGCACAAAAAAAAAAGTTACAGACAGACCGGCAAACAGAAATTTTTTTTCGCTCAAACTTAAAATCTCGACGTTTCATGACATTTTAAGCCTATTTGAACAATAAAAGTTTTTAAAAAATTTTTTTGTCATTACTATACTTCCACTGGATGTGGAAGTAAAACAAAATCGATTCCACGGGAGTCATAGTGATGTCGACGTTGCGTGGGAATTTAAACGTGCCAGCGCTCAAAACAACATATTGGGTGTATTTAATAAAAATACTTTTTACTAAAATCGGTCAAGAATGTCTACTTTCTCGGCGCAATTTCAGATTCCAAAATACGTTATTCTAATATTTTAGTCCATGCTAAGCAACTATCAGTCTGGGAAAGTTACTTTCCCGGTTGAGGCAGAAAATAATAAGCACTGAATCTCTGACTTTTCCTTTTTTTTATGCATTTAAAAAAATCTTTAATTTATAATAATATTGATTGCGATTTCAGAAAAAATAGTGTGTGTATCTCGTAGTAAAAGTACATTCCCGGACTTCAATGCTTGTTTTCCTCGGCTTAACGCCTCGGCCAACAATTTACAGCGTCACACAGTGGCCCGAAATTGACTTTTTTTTTCAAATTAGTCTGCAGGTTTTAATACTTAAGCAGTCGGAAAGATTTTTTTTAAAACCTTCGTTTTCTGACTTCGTATCAATCTGTCAAGCCAAATTTTCGATTTTTGTCCCTGACTTAAAAATTTTCCAAAGTTTGATCAGAGACAAAAATCGAAAACCTGGCTTGACAGATCGAGAGACAATTAAAAAATGAAGATTAAAAAAAACTTTCCAATTGCTTAAGTATTGAGACCTGCAGACTGATGACAAAGTGACAAAGTTAGAAAGTGACTTTTTTTTCAAATCATTTGCAGGTCTTAATACTTATAAGCAATCGAAAAGTTTTTTGTTGAAATCTTCGTTTTATAATTTCCTATCGATCTGTCAAGTCAGATTTTCGATTTATGTTCCTGATTTTTCATTTTTTTTATGAAAATTCAAACTTGAAAAATCATTCACAAAAATCGAATAGGCAATTAATAAACGATGATTTAAACAAATATATTCCTATTGCTTAATTATTAAGACCTGCAGACTGATTTGAAAAACCGCTGCCCAAGGAATCACTACTTCCACATCCAGATTTTCTATCCAAGTCACTCACAACGAAAAAATTTTGTATGTGAAAATAATTGTTTATGGAACTTTAATAATATAAAATTTGAAATCCTCTACCCCAAAAACCCATAAAACGATACCCCACATCGGTAGTGGGGTGGGGGTGGTAGTGGAGGTGGATGAAGTAAAAAAATATTTTGAGGTATCTGGTTCTTATACACACACTAAATCACATTTTTTTTTCATCCCCTTTAATAATGGGGTGGGGGTGGTAATGGGGGTGGTAATGGGGGTGGCTACTGCCAAATTTTTTTTTGAGACCTTAGCTTCTCTTGTACATACT
Organism: Rutpela maculata; assembly: GCA_936432065.2. Taxonomy (NCBI): domain Eukaryota; kingdom Metazoa; phylum Arthropoda; class Insecta; order Coleoptera; family Cerambycidae; genus Rutpela; species Rutpela maculata. The sequence continues at coordinate 97,003,741 of OW386290.2, read as the reverse complement.
AAATACTAATTTTATGGACTCTTGCCTACTTGATTTACCTATTTACCCCAAATTTACCCCAATTGACCCCCCAACCCTTCGACGGAACAAGATGAAAATATAATCTAGTTCTAGATCTCGTTAAAGTACATATGTGTACCAAATTTCAAGTCAATATCTCAAACGGTTCCAGTGCACACAAAAAAAAGTTACAGACAGACAGACCGACAGACAGACCGACAGACAGAAAATTTTTTTTCGCTCAAACTTAAAATCTCCACGTTTCATGACATTCTAAGCCTATTTGAACAATAAAATTTTTTAAAAATTTTTTTATCGTTACTATACTTCCACTGGATGTGGAAGTAAAAAGAAGTCACTTTGTGGCCACGGTGCGTCGTCCGAGAATGTATTGCTTTTACTACTAGATACATAATGTACTATTCCAGAGAACTGTTTTTATTACTCGTCAAGACATATACTACTCGGAAAATATAATGACATATGACATGGCCGAAGGGCGAAAAAAGGCCCGTATCTACCTTTGTCGTTTGTATTTTATTAACTTTAGTTAAACAGATTAATTTAGTTTAAACAAAGACTTCACACTACCTCTCTCATTAAGTCTACATATCTCCTCACAGTGAACTCCAACTTGCGACTAATTTTAACCACTATTGCGCACGCTGATGGAGCCTACTGTTTAGAAAAGTATAGCAGTGAACAGTATTTCTTTGAAAAAAATAACCGCACGATTTTAATTATCTGTAAACCCACTAATAGTATTGGCTTTGTGTTTGGTGATTAATCAAAAATCTATTTATGAGCTCCTAAATAAGTAATCTGGCCGACTCCACTGTACGTTGCTCAGTTAATTGAACCTTATTGCCTAATAAGGATCCCTAATAGCACAGGACATCCATCCGTTGGATGTCCGATTAAGATCCAGTTACTGTACAAATGTCCATGGACATTGGATGGACGTCCTATACGGCTGCTCATTTTATGTACATGCAAGAACGTCTTCTATGGGGTATTGAATGGACATCCTAGGGACGTCCATTTACTTACTGTACATGAATGTACAAATACTTTATGTTCCTGCTTGGACAACTAATGGATATCCCGCAGCAGCCCATTTATTGTACAAACGTTTATGGTGAATAAATTAACGTCCCATAATTGTCCCTTTTATGTACATAAAGGACATCTTCTATGGACGTTGTGTGGACGTCCGAGGAACGTCCATTTAATGTACATAGAAGAAACCACATTTTATATTCCTATTTGAACAACCAGTGAATGTCCCGTTAATGTCTATTTATTGTACAAATACGCACAGAAGATAAATGGATGTCGCCTAATTGTCCATTTTATGTACGTAAAAAGATACCCACTGGACATTGAAAGTTGCAAAAGTTTCCTACAATGTGAATCTTATTTATTTTTGCACTTTTAAATCGTTCATTTGCTGGAAGGTTTTAGCAAACTTGAAAGAAATAAAAATATAGCTGAAACTTTGTCGCAAAGTTAATTTTACAAATATATTTGAAAGTTGCGGCTGCATTGCTATGAATCGTCAAAAGTTTTATTGCAAGTGAGATAATTGGTCAAAGTTAATTTTGCAAATAAAAATAAAATTTGACTCTGCAAAATCCAAAGCCATGTCTATTTTCTTGGTCTATTTTAACTTAAACCGTGTTGTGCGCACACGATTCTCTTTCGACTCTCTTTCATGGCATCGAAAGAAGAAGACATTTAATAATATAGATTAAACAATATTATCTGAAGAAAGAAGTGCGAAGTGAAGTGCAAAATATCTATATATAGCTACCGCCAAATTATCCAGGTATATATTTATTTGTATGATGTCTTTGTGGTGGATTTTTAAATAATATTAAAAATGAGAAAGTGAACAAAACGGTAAGTTTGAGGTTAGGTTTGAGGACTCTAATGAAGAACTTCAAGTATGTTTATTACCTGAAATTACTACAAAAAATATTGTCATTTCTCTAGTTAATCCTAGTATACCCGGATACCAAGTGCACGTCCTTTGCTTTTAAACGTAGCCCTATCCCACACAAAGCCACTTTAAGCTTTCAGGGATAAAGGTGTTCTATTACCTGTAGTTTTTATGTGTGGCCTATTTTGAAAATTTGAATTATTGACTAGCATATTATTCTACTCATTCCAAATAATTAAAATAGAATTTCAAACACACAGTTTTAAATACTAATACAATGCGCTTAGAACAGAGTTAGTGTAATAACAGTAAACATTTTTAGCCGGAGCACGGGCATCCTCTTTCAAAGTTTGATGATCATTTCGTGGAATTTTCTATGAATTAGTTCCAGAATGGCAAAACCAGGCATATGAGTGGCAAAAATTGATTTTTGATTAAAAAATAGAAGATACCTAATTACCAAATGATATTTTTTATTATTAAATATATAGGTATTTCTAATATTAATAAAACAGCCTTTGATAAATAAATATTTTGTAATACATAAGCGCTCGTATTTTATTTTTTAAATCACTTTACTAAACTTAATATCAATAGGTAAAGATTTCAATATACAGTACTAGGCGTTTGCTAGAAAACTGATTTTTAAAAAAAATTGTCGATAAGGTCCCCACAATATGTCCATCGCCATTATTCCATATATACAAATAAAAAACAATACCTATATAATATTTTGAAATAGAAAGGGGAACAGCCAATAGAACTATTAATGACCTATATTCTTTCTGTTAAACACGTCAGAGACAGTAGACTTTATTCTATCCGCTGCCATTTTTCTCTATCTCGTTATGAAGTGACATACATAATAAAATAACTGTACATATGGTAAAACGGTGATGGCACTAGTGAAGATCATTCCGAATTTTTTTTTCAAAGAGCGCCTTATACCTAGTAAACTTATAGAGAATTTAGAGGAACGTTTATATAGTGTCGCCAAAAAGTCTGCATCATATGAGAAACTCACTTGTTCTTGACTTTTTGAAAAATTTCACTTTTAATAAAAGTGATCGTTCTCAAACGAAAAAGTGGATGCAAAAATTTGTGGATTAAAATCATCTTGGAAGAAATAATTTGGGAAAAAACGATGTATTTCTTGGTGCATAGTTCTCTCTTTTCCAATTTTAACTTTTTCAAGATTTAATCATAACGGAGTGGACAATTTTTATTTTTAAACTAGAAGAATTCAATGTACATTATAAGTAACTTCTTACAGTAAAATTTTTCGATATCTTTAAAAATAAGGGTAGTATACTTTTCCGACTTAAGCACCAGTACTAACACAAATTTTTGCAGCCCCTTTTTCAGCTTTATAGATTTCGTGTTTGTTCACTAATATATTTTTTTCCAAAATGGCTTGAGATTATAGAGACACCCATTATTGGTCCAAATAAAGACAATTTTTATTGGTCCACATAATGTCCATCATGGACCACCGTTTAAGGTCCAACACTGGACTTCCATAAATTATCCAAAGTTGTGACATTTGGGCGTCCCTGGGACGTCCATAGGACGTATAACTGTACAAAAATGGATGTCCCTAATGTCCTGTAGGGACGTCCATTGAACATCCGTAGGATATCCATGTGCTATTAGGGATATTGAAGTCGGTGTAAAAATGAACAGAAAGACGAAATCAAACGTATTTTTAAACGATTTTAATATCGATATTAGATAATAAGGCTCAATTAACTGGGTGACGGTAAAATTTTATTTCATAATTTTTAGGTATCTTTTTTGAAGACTGTCCATTTTTTTTTTAATATTTAATTTGCAAATCAAATGCACAATATATTAAAAATCATAGTAAATCGGTTTTAGTGTTCTCATTACTGACAAATATAACGCTGTTATTTTCAGCAAGGGAATTATCTTTATAGAAGCCCCCCAAAAGCGACAACAAATCTGTACTTTGGAATGAAAAGGTCGGTTGTCACAAAATCATATTTTTTAGAAACGGCCATTTTTGTAAGACATGTGGAGCAAGTATTGGACAACCGTCTATTTAAAGTTGAAATATATATTAAAACATTACATATATGAACTTCTGGCCTTTAATTATAGAAATATAAGGCTTCTCTTTATTAGAAACAGTTCTTACATAAAATTCACAAAAAATGGACACCCGCCCTTTTCATTCCAAAGTACAGAAATATAGCCTAGCTATTTTATAACAAAGTATATTTCAGATGTAAGATCGGAGCAAAAGTGAATCTACTAATTAAATCAAAAACCTAGCTTATTACTTCAACGAAAGAGAATAAATCCCTGTCTGTGATATACAAAGATAAAATTCGTAAATAAACTATGTATAAAAAATATGTAGTTAACAATAACAAAATTTATTACAAAGATAAGGTACCGGTAGAGCAAAGAGATACAGGGTGCAAGAAAATGAAATATGCTGACGATAATAATATTTTACAGACAAATATCAAATAGAAGGTACACACAGAGAGACAGACATAAATATAACATAATAACAAAAGGTAATGAGTAAAAACATAAGATATGAGAAATTGGCCAATTCCGAATATTTAATATGAATGTAATTATAAACAAATGAGCAGTTCATCCGTCTAAGATAACTAACACTATAAGCAAACTGTTTACGAATGAATAACTAGATATAATCAATAATTATGAATTTAAAAGTAGTGTAATAAACTTAACAAACTTAACTACAAAATGATGTGCTTTCATTATCTACATTTTACGTAGGTTATTGAAGGTTATATTAATTTTAAACGACAAAGATGTAGCACTCGCGAAAACAATTTTGTCTGTTTGCTTACGCAGAAAAAAGGGAGAGAAAAGTTATAACTAACTCCGAGCTAGGGGAACGCAAAGTTAACTAAAGAACGCGCTTACTCCACTGGTCTAAATGTTGAGAAGCCGGCAAGATATTGGGAATCGTTGTTAACCAAATAGAGAAAAATAAATATGTAGGTACTTACAGGAACTGAAGAACTGTTGGAAAACGGACGAAGGACATTGTTATTGGTTACAAACATAAATTTTACAAATTGGTATCAGCTGTAAACCTAATTACTTTATCAGATTCTTATTAATTCTGCACGTATTTACCAGACAAATGGTGTGGTTAATATTTTATAAACTACTTGGTAAGATTCACCATTGGTAGTTCAATACCACTATTAAACAAATGCAGGGCTCAAATTCTAACCACAAATTGACGACTTTGCGAGCCCAAGGCCCGATGAAGGGTCAGTGTATAATATTAATTTCGGTTTTATATCTGTGCCCACCTATTGAAGGAAAACTTCCAGCGTGGCCATTTATCCGCGCGTTTTTTATGCTACTATGGAATGTTAACAATGTCCCCTCGTGAACAACAAACCATAGAACAGTACCGGCTTTAAATAATTTTGATAAATTAATAAATTATGTAATTTTTGTAATGAAGATATAGAATAATATAATTTAGCAGATTTTAACAGAAATTTACGAATACCTACTTAAAAGTTGACCATTACATAAATAGAAAAACACTATAGCAAAGGAGTTTTAGTCAATATATCGCTTCTACCCGAAATTAATTATTGTAAAGCTGAGAATTTGCCGGATTGTAGTTTTGATCCAGAACCACACGTACCAAAAAGTTTCCAACTCTCCCCCCTCGGCTTCCCTGTTTTTGCGGAGCAACAAGGGCCTAAGTCGCCGAGTGTCGCCGCGCGGCGACACTCAGACAGTTAAGTACGTTCATTGTTGCGTCGATCACGTCTAGTCTAAACACCAAGCATTCGCATGGCGAGCTATGCCTTCTTAGTTCAGTAGCTGTGACGGTCCTCAGAGCGTGTGCTTCTTTTCATTGGTGCGGAAAAATCGAGTGATTGTGATGGTGGACACAGGCGTTTGCATTTTTTTAAGTTGTCTCTTGAAGCTGGAAATGTTGTGATGTTTAAGAGTTGGGCTATCAACTTTGCTTCGGGCTAGTGTGGAAAGCGGAGACACTGAAAATGAGGAGTTGTTTAAAGATCTCATGAAGAAAAATTCATCTATCACCGTACATGTGACCTGCAGAATAAAACGCGTCTCATCAACCTCATCTCTGCTCAATCCCGGGCTGTGGCAGATGCGGAATCCCTGATTGTTAGGACAGCTCTCCATATGAATGTGTCAGGGCAGCTAGTGGGTCACCGTCATTACCCAAGACACAGACATCCTGGCCATGCTAGTCGCCCATCCTAGCTGAGTCCAGCCACGGGCATTTCAAGCGGACAAGTGTTTAAGATTCTGGAGATCGGGAGCAGTCCTGATCAACTGAACGGCTCTGTTCTCTTCTGCCGTGACATGACAGGATGTTACACCACGTCAGCTCTGTACAGAATTGGGAAGCAGAAGGTGTGGAAGCTCCTGAAGAAGAGACCTGAGCTACAGGAATGCCCCGCGATTTTCTCACATCCTGCATCTGGCAAGAGGGCTGTGGCCGTCGCTGGGAAAAGGTTTATCGTAGCCCTCTATGGAGGCAGTGAGTAAGAGCTTGGACCAGCTGCGAGTAGTCCGATACAACCAGAGAGTGGCGAGGCAGTCGGTGACAGCCTCCTTTGGTTTGGAAAGCCTCCCGCCTGTAGCCTGTGAACAACATTCGCATACTTCCAGGTGAGGGCGTTAGTGAGAATAGTGTGAGGATTTAATCTCTCGGAATGCTTCTCAACTAATGCGCATGTGCTATTTTGCAGGTCCACCAATGGTTAGACGTCAACCCGGAGGAGTGAGGGTGGAAATTAGGACTCCTGGGCTTGGTTCCTGTTCCTACCACAAGACAGCTAGCTCCTGAGAGCCTACTACGGCTAATTTCCTGTGCATGTAAGGCGGACTACGGTGTCCAGTGCGAATGCAGGTACTCTGGTTTGAACTGCAGCATCATGTGCAGGAGCTGAAGATGATCCAGCCGCACAAACAGCCAGTCAGTCGATATGGATGATGATCCGGACGATTTTACTTCCCAGTAGATCAATAATGTCAATTGTCTTGCCGAATAAAGTAATTTTCTGAGTCTAACAATTAAATTTCTTTCAATAAATCTTATAAAAAACCAATAATATATAACAGGAATTCGCAGCAAGTCTCATCAGCGCAGTCATGGCAGTTCCACCGGGCGCATGACGGGTGCAGACACTCGAGGTTGCGTAGCTCGGCAACGGGTAACGCTACAGAGAAGGCAGATATACCAATGGAGAGCCCAAAGTATGAAGAGAAATGTTTATTCGGGCACGTTTTCCCTTGAGTCTTCATTTATCGGCAATGGCACCATTTCGGAATTTTTTTAATTTTGAAATTTTGACGGTACTAGAACGGAAAATTATGAACAAAATATATGTGGAAAATCTGAAATACGAACGGATATGCTTCTCCGGAGCTTTTATGATCATTTCGACCCAAATCAGTACCAATCTTTCTGTTGCACTTTATAGCCAGCTCTGCCATTTCTGCAACTTAGGGCCTTGTTGCTCCTCAAAAACAGGGAAGCCGACGGAGAAGAGTAGGGGACTTTTTGGTACGTGTTGTCCTGGATCAAAACTACAACCATGCAAATTTTCAGTTTTACAATAATTAATTCCATGTCAAAAACTAAAATTCCAGGACTACTAGTTGCATGTTTGCGGAAGATTTTCTTTTTTACAATTACAAGAAGTACCAGGTACTGATTTTCAAACATTCACGGGTATAGCATGAAGTGTTGTGGGGTTTCCGAATATAGTCGGCGTGGTTGGTAGGCCTATAGGGGAGCCTAGGTTATTTAAACCACGTTTATACAGAATAATATCTGCCATTTTTATGTTCTCGTTGATAGCTGCCTACTACCACTTCTTAATGATGCTTCTTGTTACTCTAACTGAATCACTAGAATCTGTCACTTCAGACACAGACGACAACTCTATTGTAATATCCGACTCAATCAAGGAAAATAAGAAATAGAAGAAAGAAAGAAATAGGAGTTGATTAAAAAAAAATAAAGGTGCAAAAGAATCTCCAATAGAAAAAGGAAGCTTCATCTAATGATTACATTGCCAATGAGGATAAAGACAATGCAGATATAATTCAGAAATCATCGTTATTGTCAAATATGCAAAAAATATTCCCCAAGCATTATAACTAGCAAAACGGAAAACAATTTCCACAAACCTAGACATGACCACATTAACTTGGACAAATATTTTGCCTTATTCTTGTTAATAAATGTAGTTAACGACTTAAATACCTTTTCCTGGTTACATGCCTGTTCCACGCGCAATCATGGGAATTGGTTATTATTTATAGTGGTAATCGTTGAAATGCTCATTTTCTGTTTAATTGTTACTTTTTGCCATTCACTCAAAGTTACTAACCCTTATGGGTTATTTAATTGATTATTAGGAAAGAAGAAACTATCAAATAAGTTATTTTTTATTTACCATACTAGAAATAGATATTTCTTTTACTAACTACTTGCTTAACTATCCAATAATAAATTAACTGGTCGTTTATTGGATGGTTCACCCTATTTATTGTTTTTAATTAGTTTCACCAATAAAAAGTTATTTAATTCTAAAAGCTGTCAGTGCATTTTGGAATTCCCCGTATAATAATGAATGATAAATCAGAGTTAACATATTTCAATGATTCGTAAATTCAGGCTCCTCGATACAAGCAAACATGGTTTTATGCTCTAATGTCACTGGCCTGAAACTATAAATTGTTAGCACTAGTAAAATGAGTTGCCATGTCACGTCCGTTGAGTTTAAATTTGATACTATGTAGGCTATGCCTCGGCTAGCCCAGCAGAAATACCAGAAAAGTAAGAGTAAGTGAAAGTTCAGGAAGAATCTTAGTTACTACTATACCTAAATCTTATCCTGAAATTTGTGGTATTAAACCCTTCGCGAATACGAAAACGAAGAGTATATTATTGTATTTGAACGGCACATTTCTAAAACCGTAAATATCGCTCAGAGAAACATTTTTCATATAATTGTGTTAGTGATAAAATTTTGAATATCTTTAAAAATGTCCATGCCCGTCCATCACATTTCTTTATAAGCGCAATAACTTAAGAACGCAAAGTTCACCTATTCAAATTTGGGTGGTAAGTTGTAGTGACGGAAGGAAGTACCCAATTTTTTGTGATAAAATTTATTGTGTTCAAGCAGATGACGAATCAGAATACTGTCTTCCGGCAGCTATAGGAAGTGAGACAGGTCACATAAACTGGTATTTGGATTCTGGAACTTCAGTACACTTGGTGAGCGATGCCAGTTTCCTAAAAAACATAAAGACATTAGAAACAACTGCCAAAATAAAAATTGCAAAGACAGGTGAGCTTCTAATCACAAAAAAGGCAGGTGAAATAGATGTAAATACCGTTGTGAATGGTAGCGAAAATAAGATAATAATCAAAGATGTGCTTTTGGTACCTGACTTAGACTTTAATTTATTGTCAGTTCGTAAACTGGATTTGAATGGTTTCACAATTATGTTTAAAGATGGGAAAGGCACAATTCTGAGCCCTGAGGAACAATAATTCCGAAACACGTCTCCTTAGCTGCTTCGTGTTTCCTCTTTGGGGTGTAAGGCGTTATTTTTCTCACTATTTGTTTTTAACCCTATTAATTCCTTCCTATTTTATTTGACTCGCCAGGTTGAAATTGGGCAGTCCACATAGGGCTCTATGTGCCGACTATAGGTGAAGGTCTTAAATAGACCGATCTAGATATGAATGCACAAATAAGAGTACTGTGTACTGTGCTTTCAACCTTCAATTATTGTTCCTATCTGTTCTTTCCAGATCTTTTTTGTTGCTACGCTACGCTGATGAGGAACAATAATTCCGAAACACGTATCCGTAGCTGCTTCGTGTTTCCTCTTTGGGGTGTAATGCGTTATTTTTCTCACTATTTGTTTTTAACCCTATTAATTCCTTCCTACAATTATTATTATATTATAGGTATTTCATATTTACAAAGTTTGGGCGAATTAGGCGACTTTTTACTGTTTCTAGTGATACCATTCTAGTTTTCGCCATGACACTCTTTACCAAGCTTTCTAATGTGAAATAGATCAGCTGCATGATTTTAGTCTAAAATTCGTTCATTTTGGATCCGCCATCTCATGTTTTTATTTTTTAGTATTACTTTAGTTGCTAAAAGTATTAAAAACATCTATGCTACAGTATTTCAGTTTATAGATATAAAATATTTACTGATATTTATAGAACTTTTTATGATTTCGGTAATTTTGGAGCAGTCATTTTATTTATTAATTTTGTAAACACCAGATTCGGAATCAGTGACCTTGAAAACCTACAGTTGGCAAACATAATCGAAATTTTTCGAGTTCTAACATTTTAAAAATAGTTTTTCATAAAAAAAAACCTTTTTTTTTGGAGTTCTAAAAAATCTGCTGACAGAAAAAGTGATAGAAAACTTCATTTATGGTTATAGAAAACAATTAAAAAAGTTTTCAGGTTATTTAGTCCGTAAATTTACTAATAACTTACTTTTTTCATCTAAGTGCACACCACTGGAAATCAATTTGGCAATTCAGTTAAAACGAAGTGACTAACAATAATTTGGACATAACACAATCTTTCTAAAATAAACAACCCGAGAAAAACTACAACCTACCTACCTAAAAACTAAATAGATTATAAGCAAATTATGCAGAGAACAACAATTATTTATTTCAGTTATAAATTTGCTATATACCAAGTTATTATGTTAAATTCTCCGATATCCGAGCTAGTAGCTACTATTCGAGGCTCTCAGATGTTTAGTGCCTCCAACTAATAGGAGTTCGTCGTTAAAGAGACTTGGTAAACAGATATATTACGGGAATGGCATGTAAAATTAAGTGTATATTTTATTACTGAACAGCGTATCACTAAGGGCATTGTATCTCAAGGGTGCTGTAAGTTTGAATATTGTATTCGGTCTGACCTTAAATATCCGAGGAGATGAGTAAAATTCTGATAAGTGAACAATGACTTCCATAGCTTTTCTGGTCGTGACAGGTTTGATAAGTGTGTTCAACAGCTAGGATGCTTAAGGCGTCTAGATACGACTTCATTCATGTCGTCTAGATACGATTTCATTCATGGCCTCGCTTGATCCATTGTGGTTAATTTTTCTTGAAAATATATTAAGATTACAATTTGGATGGCAAAAATATTTGAATATCATTCCAGAATCTTAAGATGGTTTGAATTATTGATTGAGTCGTATGCAGAGTACTTTCGTTGTCAGTCTATTAAATATCGCAAAGAAAAGTTTATAAATTAAGAAGAATGAGAATGGGACATAATATAAAATAGTCTTGAATATTCAACACTTATAGTCTAGTTCACAAGTTCAACCACGTGTTAATTCTTGATAACGCTCGTAAAAATACGAGTGAGGGCTCATTGGATTCGGAATGACGTCTAGAAAAATGTGCAAAAGTTTCAAACCCGCACATAAATAATTGCAAAAGTTATAAACAAATTAAAACTGAAAAAATAACGAGTTTCGTTTTTTGCAAATAACTCGAAAACTATTAATATTTAAGAAATTTAAAAAAAGATTCTTAAAGAGGAAGAATCGGGGCGAGCGTAGAGGCGACTTCAATGTGAATATCAGTCGATATTCCGTTGAAGCAACGTCGAGCGCGGTTAGTACTTGGATGGGTGACCCATCTTGGGAAATACAGCGTTCTCGTCCCACCTTCTAGCGGCTTGTATATCAGTGTATACGCGGAAGCTACGTAATTTCAAACGAGGATTACGTAGTAGATATACCATCCTTCGGAGGGGATGTAAAGCAGGCGGTCCCTTGTCTATTAAATGTTAGGCAAGTAAAAGATCCCTACTCTTCCTAAGGGAAGAGGTTCGGCAAAATTTCCAGGTTCGGGGTAGCTCATCTCCTGGCGTCGGTGATAGGCCCTGGTAGCGGAAATAGGCCGACGTTAAATAAATAGATTAAAAAAAAAGAGGAAGAAATTTCCAATAAAAAAAGTCCGGATTCCCGGAACTCTATCTCTATTATTAATAATAATTTTAATTTAATGTTGTTCGCACGGCGAACGCTAAGCCGTTACGATGCTCCGAAATCGGCCGTATTTATATTATTAAATATTAATTTAAAATTTTTTAAAAATTATGGTATTATTTAGACACTAAGATACAATTGTGTCAATAATTGTTTCCATGGGATCTATCTATAGAATAGACTTAACTGGAGATGAAAGTACCGGACCTTATTAAAGGAACAATATTCCGTTGGAAAAAAATGTTTTCACCAATTTTTCATAAAATGAGCCTATTGTTAATTAACAAATTTTCTTAGAGTTTGCGTTTATATTTCAAGTCGGATAATTTTTAAACCAAAGCCACTAAAATTATTTCGCTTCATGGAGACCTTATATCAACTATACTTTATAAGATTATGACATTGCTATGTTTTTAATTGTTATAGTCTATTAGTTATTAATTATTTTTAGCTAACAAAAAATAAAAAAATAAAAAAGAGAGTTTGAAATTTTTTTTATATTTTTATTTATATTTTTTTTATATTTATTATATATATATATATATATATATATATATATATATATATATATATATATATATATATATATATATATTATATTTTTTTATATTAATTTTAATTATTATTATTACTGTTTTCATATTCAAAAGTACTATAGGATTGCATAAACGTTAAATTTTTAGAGCAATTTGTTTAAACAAATAGATAAATTACGTATTTTTGAAAAAAATTTGTTTCCATTTTATTTGTTATAATAGTATATTAAAGTATAAGTGGATATTAAGGTCTTTAAAACACGCGCGATTTTTCGAGCACGACAGCGCAGCCGAAGTGCTCGAAATAGAGCAAGTGTTTTAAAGATCAGTTATCCACGAATACTTTACGCTATTTTTTTTTATTGGTACACTTTGAAATCATAAATACTGGTATTATTACTACAAAAAATGGAAATAAGAATTAAGAATGTAAAATGGTTGAATTCGTGATGTGACATCAGGATACCTGTCAGTGTCATGAAAATGAGAAAATAAAAATTAATTTGCAATCTGTCACATAGAATTAATTATTGTCACTACAGTTGTCACTGATTGCATATTGCTTTAAAATGAGTTCTAACATTGATTACTAAAATAGAAAAGCAGAATCGCGGTTAATACCGCAAAAATCGGAAGACGCTTATAAAAAAGAATACGACAAGTTCATCAAATGGATGGAAAAGCAAAAGGTAACAGATACAGATGAACGAGTTGTACTTGCTTACCTTTGATGTTTCCATGGTAACTTTAAAACACGCGCGTTTTTAAAACTTGGATTTAAACACTCTGAGGCGTACTTTAAATAAGCAAAATAGGGTACCAATAAAAAAAAATTTTTTTTTAACTGTAATCAATTTTTTCCTTTTTTCGTTACTTAAATAATTTATTAAGAAAAAAATTTATTCTTAAAATTTTTTATTTGCAATTTTCTACAAGATGGGAAAAAATGTTTTTGTTGTTAATTTATTTGTTTATTTAATAAACAATTTGTTATTAACAATCGCCGAATGTGTTTATATTTTTTTAGATAGAAAAAAAATAACAAAAACAACCGTATACATAAACTTGTCAGAAACATTTTTCAATATTTTCTATAGAATTTTAAATTTTAAACATTAAACAAATATTTAATAACTTAAAAAATTGTACTTACTTTTACATTTTACTTCTTACTGCCGGTTTCAGAGCATCGTAAGGGCTTAGCGTTCGCCGAACATTACATTAAAATTATTAATAATAATAGATTAGAGTACCGGGAGTTGGGAGTTTTTCTATTGGAAATTTCTTAGTCTTTAAGAATCTTTTTTCTTAAATGTCCTAAATATTAATTGTTTTCGAGTTATTTGCAAAAACGAAATTCGCTATTTTTTCAATCTTTAGAGGGAGCCAGGCGATCAAATCAGAGGGGAAAAGGCGGGAATGAGCCAATGTGAAGAGAGATCTTCGTAATAAACAAATTTTAGCTAAAAACTTTCTTCAATGGATACTTACAAGAATATCTTTTTTTCAGTTTAATAACGCCAGCCGTTTGGCTAAAAAATGCTTTTTCCCAGTCAAGAGTTTTAGTACAGTTCTTTTTAATAGATGGTGCCACCTGCAGCACTACAATGGGGCTCGTGCACCGTTTGACAGCTTGGAGGTCACACAACCTCGTTAACCTCAATCATTCTTCTTCTTCTAGTGCTGTCCCCTTAAAGGGCTCGTGCACCATATGACAGCCGACATAGGAGAACGAGGAGAAGGAGAACGAGACACAACGTCACAATCATAAGGAAACTACGAACTGCACATGGAGAAATCGGAAAATTTGAGGTTGTCTCCTTCTCCTCCCTCCAAATATGTCGGCTGTCAAACGGTTCACATGCCCTTTAAGGGGACAGCACTAGAAGAAGAATGATTAGGTTAACGAGGTTGTGTGACCTCCAAGAATGTCGGCTGTTAAACGGTGCACGAGCCCTATACTTTACTAATTGATAGCACGCAAAAGTTAGAAAAAAATACAGCTGGGAATTTTGCATTTATTAATGATCGCTAACCTCTGTTAGGGGAACAGCACTAGAAGAAGAAGAAGCATGATTGAGGTTAAGTGTTGTGTGTGACCTCCAAGCTGTCAAACGGTGCACGAGCCCCATAGGGCATCTGCATCATGTAACCAACGTAACCTTAAATTTTAAGTTCTTCAAGTTTATTCTCATTTTTAATGTTTGTATACGTATTTTTAGCTTGAAGGCGTACTGTCTAGAAGCAAATATTTAAAAATTCACATAAATAATTTTTCAATATTGTTAATTAATAAAAATATACTGCTAATTACAGATTAGATTTCCAACCTACAAAAATAGTCCTATTTTATTAGGACAAAGCATTCAGAACTTCATAAACATTACACAGAACTAGATTTTAGTTGAAAATACGGGAACCGGGAAGAAATTTTAATAGTAGCTGCGTATTACTTTTAAATATTAACACATATTTTTGAGGTTTCTGTAACGTCACGTGCAGGTGCCCTATAATAGCCACACTGCCTACCTTTCGCCCCAATTCATCTTTAGCTTTACCGATGAAACTTTGTGATTGGCGTTGTCTCCTCTTAATTTGTTTATAGTAGTACTGTAGAACTGCTATTTTTACTAGTCAACCAGGCCGCGATGGCCATTTTGCCTAGGGATCTACAGTTTAGCGTGGACTCCAAACCACGGTCCTCGACCGCTAACTTTGACCCACCCTGGTCCACCCACCACCTTTCATGGCGGCTCAATAGCCCGGAATTGTCTCCTGGGCGAGCCACCGCCTTTCAAAGTGGTTCACTAAGATTATCTCGGTTGGCAACCTACCGACTATTAGATGACATCATGGATCACCGATCCAAGTACCAGACTCGCTTCGCGTTGCTGCGCCTCGCTGATCAATTCAATTCAACAGGTATTTATTTCTATTTAGATACAATGGTGCACCTTTCCGGGGTCCGGCCAGGAGCCAGCCGAACAACCACGGCGAACATCGCCGGGGTGGGTCGGGTGATTATAAAAATTATTTTTCTAGGTTAAAACTCCTGCCTGGTGGGGGATAGGCTTAAAATTAACAATAACGTGTAACGCAGTACACGAAGGTACTTAAGAATAATTAAGGTTAATGTACTGTGAAAACTAGCGATGGTTTCGCGCCCACTATATATACCTTTAATAATTTGTCTATAACTTTTGTAATTGCTTATGTGCGGGTTTGAAACTTTTGTACATTTTTCTAGACGTCGTTCCGGATTCAATGAGCTCTCACTCATATTTTTACGAGCTTTATCAAAAATTAACACGTGTTTGAACTTATGAACTAGTCTATTATTTACAATTCCTTGAACCAAAACAGTGACTGTTGAAAAATGCCTGCTTTTCATCTGTGTGTGGTCACATCTAGAGTTCAAAACATTGGATCGAAAGTAAAAGTTTAGGTTATCGGACGGATGGATAGATGGACCTCGCTTACTGAAGGGAACTATTAAAATTGTGGAAAAATTACTCTTCGGACTATGTAAATTACAAATATTAATGTCTTTTAATTCCATCAGTCAGTCATTCTGACTGCCTGTCGGTTGACGTCTGTTTCATTAAAATGTTTCAGAAAAAACTTCCATCATTTCAAAACCGATAATTCCTTTTAGTTTTGGAGGATTTCACGGTAATGAGAAAATCAACATTGTTTTTTTTTTAATGGAAATCCCTACATTTTCTTATAGATTTGTATTCTGAGTGAAAAACAAACAACTTTTGCTCAAAAATTTGTCTACTTATCCCCATTGTTTGCGAGTATTTAAGCATTGACTATGGAAACATAGAAGTAGCCCATGTAGAAAACAAGAAAGATGGAAAAGGTGAGGTGAGGGACGGTACCGGTTTCAGTGATTTAACCTCGATCGGCGAAGTTAAGCACGCCGGGCGAGTCCGTCACTTGGATAGGTGACCGTATCTCATCTTGCTGTCCTGATTAAGTGGTAGACTAGCATTAGCTAAACTTCGCCAGGACGTTAATATAAATAAGGCATTAAAAAAAGGAAAGTGTTCAAATCTTTGTAAACCTTTTCTTTAAGATATTCCCACAAAAACAAATTCGGGACGATCGCTCATTCATTAAAGTACCACATTCATGAGCCAAAGAAGGTATTTATGCGTTAAAACTGTTGTTTTTTTTTTAACGTAAATTCGAATTTCATGTGGCGTGAAAACGCTGCAGCCAATCTCGCCAAAACGTCTTCTAATTCAATTGTAGATTGCCAACCTTTGCAAATGAATTCCCAGAAGGTTAACGTGGACGGTCGAGAAGGTGGAGAGTCCCAACCAAATGTTTTTCAGTAGCAAAAATTGACCGCTATTGAAAATAACATCAGTGTCAGTTTTTTATCACAAAGCGAAAGAAAACCCCTAGTAAATAAAGATAAATTTGAGGCCAAAATAGGAAAAAATTACGAGAAAGCTGTTTTTTGTGGAGACCTTCATTGAGATGCCTTTAGTACATCCTGAGAATTTCGAGCAATTTGAGCCATGGGTTTTTTTGGGGGGGCGGGGGGGGGGTTAAAGGGTCGATTTTCAGTTTTTTGCCATTATCTTGAAAAGTATCACTTTTTCGACAAAAATAGTCATAAGCAAAAATATTTCTTATAAAATTCTACATAAAAAAAGGTCATTAATATTAAATAGTTCTGAAGTACGTACAGTACGTACATAAAATGTTGTGTGTCTAATTGTGAGGACAAAGTTTCACGAAGACATCCATTCCCATCCAAGAAAAACATTAATCGATTTAAAAGATGGTTAGAAGTCATCAAGCAGTAGAAAAACTAATAAAATCACGCGAACTTACAGGATTGTGCCGAAGTTTTTAAAATGCCACACACTTCGCGCGAATTAATTACGGAACATGGAATTAAATTACTTCTGGCAATATACAGTGCTCCTCCGGCTCAAATTGCTCGAACTTCTTAGGAATGAATGAGGGTCTCCACAAAAAACAGCTTTCTCGTAATTTTTTCCAGTCAAAATGTCTTCATTTACTGGGCTATTTTTTAGTGGACTGAAAGTTGTTTTTTTTTAAACAAATTAGTGCAAAAATATCAGCCAACCATGGACTATTCCATGCATCGCCGTGAACGAGCTTCGGTTTAAAATGAAATTCATGATTGAATTCTTATCATGGAGGGTTTCTCGCAATCAATGCTCCTACTCTTGGTATGATTTATTCATATGAGTTAAAACCTAGTGGTGGAAAAATTCGTAGTATATTCTCTTCTTTAGACGAAAGTAAAAATAAACGTACCCATTAAGCTTTAGATGTTTCAAACTGTGACAAAAGCTAACAAAACATTCCACTATATCTAGAAGTAAAATCTTATACACGTACATATTTATGTAATGCAATGCAAAACCAACAAAACAATGCTGAAAACGGTTTATATTCTAAATTGAAACTCAAACACTTTTGTTCCGCTTGCAGTTGATAACAATGAAATTTCAGGTACAAAGAAAAGACCCCAAGGCCTCGGTGTCTTAAAGGGTAGACTAAACCTGGAATATGCGGCCAGCGTGGACGCCAACAGTATTCATAGAGCTCTACATATCCTAAAAGCCGGGCCCGATCTCTCTGGAGAATACACATGCAAGGTTTCCACCCTTCAAAGTGAGGACATCAGGACTAAAAGCATGCTCGTCCTCGGTAAGTGAACTTCTTTATATTTACTTAAAACATAACAGTCTGATCATTTAAAGTGATATCATGTATAACAAAATGTGAACGAGTTTGTCACAATTTACCGTCAATTTCGTTAATAATTAATTAAACCAAGATTGGAGATTAAGACTCTATACATCTACAAAGTGTTTCAAACTTAACTACTCAACCGTATTAGTAAAAGTTACAAAAAAAAAACAGTTTGTACGAGATGAGTAACTGTACATGCAAGATAGAAGACATCGAACTGATTAAAAAACTGGGGGTATATATATGGGGGATATGTAAGACATTCGTTGCTGGTATACTGAGGATGTTTTTGACTCGCATGTTTGTACGGGTCACGTCTACCTCGAATAAAATACTGTATTATGGGCGCGAACTATATAGAAGAAAAAATATGCATACGAAAATTGTTTATCTTAATAACAAAAAATAGGTAATAGTATTTTTGGGCACCATCATCTTTTTGTTCTTATATTTTCTTTTTCACAAATAGGTAACAAATAATCTTTTTTTAAGCTCTAGTACATGGAATAAACTTTTTGTATTATGGCCTGCGTGAATGTTCAATGCTCATGTCAGTTTAAATCAATTTGTCATACAGTGGGAAATAAACTTCCAAGGGAGCAGGTGGGCAGGTGTCTTGAACTGCTGGGTGGTATTTATTACAGTTACTTTTATGTCGTTTAATTATAATGATTTTATTCTATTCTAAAATCAGCGAATAGAAGATATCAATTATGATTTTTTGCCTTTTAAAGATACAGCCCCACAAAAAAGTGGTCTGTTCGGCAGACCAGATCAGTGTGTCCTTATGTATTTTGACCAGCTGTATCCGAATCCGAAGTCAGAATTTTCATATTGGCTGGTTTTTCATCCCTAACCTCAAAAAATGCTCCTACGTATTTTGATCCGCTGAATCTGAATCCGAATCAGAAATCAGAATTTTCAGATTGGCTCGCTTTTCATCTCTAATCCCAAAAAACACCCCTATATACATCAAAGGTGGTCTGTCCGGCGGACCAGACTAGTATATCCTTATGTATTTTGGCCCGTTGAATCCGAATCCGAAGTCAGAATTGGCTTGGTTTTCATGTCCAATTTTTCAACCTCAAAAAACACTCCCAAAGAGTCGGTTTTCGCCTTTCCGTTGCAAATTTATTGATGACAAAATAGAAGTTGGGGCTGGTGCCTCTGTAGAAGTGTGGAGAAGTGACACGGCGCATTGCCCGCGACATGCTTTAACTTGGAGGTAAGTACGATGAGAATACTGAGATGGCAGTTGAGACAGTTTCGAGGAAGCCACTGCGTTATTCGTTTGACCAACGAAATTGTTGAAAGAGGTGTGCTCTCTTAAGCTGCCGATTGAGGGGAATTGTAGAACGCTACAACCGTTCTCCGACATTTTCATTCTCAGTATTGTTAAGAATTATTTAAGTTATTAATGTGCTTATGCTGTAAATGCAGAGAAAATATAATATTATTGTTCTACTTGCATTTGAGGCCGAGATATATTAGTTCTGGTCGGTTATTATAAATAAACAAATTAATATTTTGCCTTAAAATATAGACTAAATGTTCTCCATAATCATACTTCTGTTTCATCTAGTTGAAGACAATTCAGAACTACTGTTTGTTACTTTTCCCTTAAAAGGAATTCTTCCCCTTATTATTTTTGTGGAATTTACAGGCTGTTGATGTTATAGCATGAGTAGAACTTCGGTAATTACAATCTTAAAACAACCTAATTCGTTATTTAAATGCCCTAAGTTAAGGGAGGTAACATTTAGCTAGTATTGTGAAATGACTTATCAGTTGTTATTGAGGAGAGCAGGGTGTGAGTTCGAGGGTGGGCGCCAAATTATCTAGTATAATTGGAAGTAAGAAGGGTAGAAAGAGATAGAAAAGTAAATAATAAAGACAAGTTAACAATCCAAGTTTGACCATATATTACAATAAAGGGAAATTGTATAAATAAAATTTATGTATAATTGGTACAATATCACACACTCGTTTAACTACTTCACGTTTATATTTCTAATACTAGGTTAGTAAGCAAAAACAGATAAAATCTAAATATTAAGAAAGTTTAACTAGAGTTAAAAATATTTGATATTTACACACGGGTACACGGGAATGAAAAGATAAAAAAAGGAGAAAAGATAAGGTAAGAGAAGAACCTAAAAGAGAACGACTGTCATTAGAATTATATTTCAAATATTTAATAAAATCAAAGCCTTACCTTATTACATAATAAGGTTCTTTATTAACAACTACTCCAACACCAATTTGGTAGATTCAAATCCATCATCGATGCTTCATTAACAAATTACCTTCACTAATAAATTCTGGGAGTAATTAAAACATGTGATTGCTTGAACGGTAGAAACGAAAAATAAAGCCACCTAGCTCAGAGAGAGCGTGCTTGGTTGCTTTTTTTAATTTCTCAGCTGTTTCCCTCAACTTCGAAATCGAATCAACTCGAACACATTTACAAGAAGTTAACATTTATTCATTAAATATAGGAAATAATCTCAGACAATTTAAAGGTCTATTGCTTTCATAGTTGTAATTAAATTCTATACGACAGTTTAACCTATTAACGAATTAATTGCGATTTATTACATTTTACCTCTGCCAGTTTGATAAAGTGAGAGAGATTTTCGGTACAATGAGAATTGTTCCACAGTTGACAACTAGGATAGTCCCGGCAAAATGGGTTAAGGTTAGTCCGGTCAAAGTAATTGATATTAGGTATTCATATTAAATCTTTAAATTACAAGTATTTGGAAACCTTGTAACGTGATCGCACCAGGAAACATGTTACATATTACATGTTACGTTACATGTTTTTGAAATTATATCGAATAAAATGTCTTTGAGACAACACACAGTTGATACAACATTTCTCTTCTCCAACTAAAACAACTAATGTAATATCTCCCTCGATTTCCATTGTATCGAGACCTTATTTTTTTAAATTAACGGTTACTTTTCATGGATTCTGCTTTATCTAATTTAGTGAATGTAAAATAATTTGTTTTTAAAAAATGCATTACAAAGTACATTTTTTCTCTATATACGTTTGCGATATTGGAACGTTTTCTTAAATTTCTTGTTTTTTATGTAGATTTTAATTTACATATAATAAAATAGCGCAATTTGACCGACTCGAGTAAATTCTTGTACCAATTGAAACTTGAAATTGAGACAAATCACAAGAAATAGTATATTATTCAACGAGCATATAATGATGGCTATTATTCACGAGGGTGAAGATTAAGACACGAGCCGCAGGCTCACCAGAGTGAATAGTAGCCATTATATGCGAGTAGAATACTATACTTTGTCCACGACTATTAAATATTTTTGATTAAATTGTTTACTGAAGAAATTAATTAAGGAATTAATTATATTATCGTTTTTGAGAAATATGTAAAATTATTGTAAATAACGTTGACGTTTAAATTTAATTTGACAAGCCATTCTTTTGACACATAAGGGCCTACCCAATAAAATTTAAAAATGAAATTGTATGATTAAAAAGAGTCTGTTTCTGAAACGTTAATGGCTATTTATGTAACCAGTTACGAAAGACGTTATTTTGTGTAACGAGTGGAATTTGCGGGACCAGCGAAGCGAGATCCCGTAAAATAACACGAGTTACACAAGAAAAGTGTTATATATATATGATTTTTTCTAATTTCAAAAGTCTAAAAACCCTTTAAACATAAATAGGCCAGTCAATGAATGACCAAAAGGGTGGTGTAGAGTACGTGAGCAGGAACCTAAGCTATTACTTTAGAAAGTTGTTCAGGGTGTTTAGGGAGTGAACATACTGAAAGTCCTGACGTCTAGGAGGTGAGCCGGATGGGGAGGCACAAAGAAAGTCCCACTTCTGGTTTTTTCGCTTATATCTCTAAAATGGTGGGTCGTAGGAAATGAAAGCTCATGAAATTCTCTACAACTTTATATACTTTTTTCGAATTCTCAACCGTGGGCTAAGGTGGGCTTCTCAAAATTGTACTTAAGTCAGAAATCATCAAGGAAGCGGCAGTGATCTTTTACAACCCCTCCTTCACTCAAGGCGAGGTTAAAGAGGCTGGGAAGATTTGCTTCCTCAAATGGTATGGGGCATCAGCAATTATAGAATTGTTGCACATTCAAAAGTTTACCAAATCGGCGAGGAGCATGATTTTTACTCTAGTTTTTGAAATTCTTAATTTATCAACCGTGACACTTTTAGAGATTGAAGAGGGAATATATACAAAACTTACGTAATGATAAAAAGATCATAAAGAACGTAGAAGTCTAATAGCAATTAATTGCAATACCGGGCCAAAAATCACTGATTTGCAATTTTCTCGAAACCTACTAATGCTAGAAAAAAAGTTTCAAATAAAAAAGTTACGCCAATCTTTTGGTATATGGTATATGGTATATGGTATATGGTATATGGTATATGGTATATGATATATGGTAAATGGTATATGGTATATGGTATATGGTATATGGTATATGGTATATGGTATATGGTATATGGTATATGGTATATGGTATATGGTATATGGTATATGGTATATGGTATATGGTATATGGTATATGGTATATGGTATATGGTATATGGTATATGGTATATGGTATATGGTATATGGTATATGGTATATGGTATATGGTATATGGTATATGGTATATGGTATATGGTATATGGTATATGGTATATGGTATATGGTATATGGTATATGGTATATGGTATATGGTATATGGTATATGGTATATGGTATATGGTATATGGTATATGGTATATGGTATATGGTAAAGATAAAAAAGTTTCCCGCATGTACATTTGAGAATGCAAATTTTAACACACTTTATTAACAAATGATAATGTCGTAGAACTCTCCAAAATCGTCCTAAGTTGAAGACAGAATCAAAATTCGACTTAGGCAAAAATTTCATTTAAAGACATTTTTAAGAGTCTGCAGAGGCACAGATCAGTCCGTAAGGACCGTTTTGGGTTCTATAAGGCGTTGGGAATCACCAGGTGAAAATTCGATGAAACACCGAATTTTCACTTAGGAAAAATGTTTTTGGTTCAGGATATGAGAGCAGAAGTATATAATGACAAAGATTTATGAATAATATACTTTTTCAAAGGTACCACAAATTGGACTTTGAAAAATAATATTTTTGAAAGGGCGTCAAAATTTGGTTCAAGAATCGATTTATCGAAAGTACGCCAAAATTTCACTTGCAGACTAATTTTTCAAAACTGCGTTGAAATTTGGCTTGAAAATCTATTTTTCAAAAGTACACCAAAATTGCACACGCAGATTAATTTTTCAAAACTACCTTGAAATTTGGCTTGAAAATCGATTTTTCAAAAGTACGCCAAAATTTCACCCGCCGATTAGTTTTTCAAAAGTACCTTGAAATTTGGCTTGAAAATTGATTTTTCAAAAGTACGCCGAAATTGATCTTAAAATAGATTTTTCAAAAGTACCACAAAGTCAGTTTAAAAAGTACCACGAAAATATACTTTGAAATATTTTTTTATTTTCTATTCCTCCACCTTTGATGCACGGTCATTGAAAGCCCAATTCTAACGTATGAGCATAAAATTTTAGCGATGCACTGCATCCAGAAGGCAAAATAGAAGATTTTGACAAAGCCGGCGTAGTACCGATAAGCAAAAATTGATAAAAATCAATGCACGTGTACAAGGCCGGTTTCTCGCATAGAAAGAGTTTGGGTTGACTCAGCGGCTCACAATTTGGTCGAGCGCGTTGAGTGGTCCAGACAAAGCAATGGTAAAAAAGCCAATAGCAGGGCTTTTCAAATGACAAAGTTATAGAGGAAAACGCCTTGTGCATAAAAAAACAAAAAATTTAATTTTGCCTAAAAGTCGCTCGAAGGTGGGTTGCTGCCATATCGATAATATTGAACAACTGCATAGGAGCAAGTAAATCGTGGACTGATCGAACGCCATTAAACTTATGCAGTTATAAGTCCTCATGAATGTGTTTGAGTACGTGAATCTCCGCGATACAAGAACTTTAAAGCTAAGTAGTCTCTAGCGAAACTAAATTCATTTAGTAAAACTTTTTTAAGTTAATATCAGTCAGCCGTAATTATAAATTACAAATAGTCTCAGACTTCTCTAAAAAGCTCGCATTTTGATTCTGAGAAGGTATGCATGAATCTTTTCTACCTAATCGATCGTTAGCGTGAGCGCTCTCGCTTGTATGGTCTGAAAGTCATTACCTTGATTGGGGAAGGCACGATTCTTATCTTGAGAATTTTGTATAACCAATTCTGTTAAATAAACGGATTCTTTGAACTATTGTTTCTTAATTGATCTTGAGGCCTGTTGACGGTCTATAATCCCTGGAACTTTCGTATAGAAAACCGGATGTGTCGAGTTAATTCACATTAACGTTCGACCTTCTGGTTGCTTTACGGAGGTTTGATAGGGATTTTTTTGTGCGTTTTTTGAGAAATAGATTCCGTCATTAACAGACCAAAACGTGGTTTCCACGTACAAAAATTAATCCCTCCGCAGAGAAATTCTTCGGTTGGGATTTTTTTATGCAAAAATTCAGGAAATTAAGAGGTACCTAAATCCCTAACGAGAGAATTCAGGTCCAGAGAGAGCGTCATTTCCGATCTGTGATAGTGCAGCCTTGGTCCATTATTCGGCTATCGAAGTGCATCTTATCTCGAACCCGCCTGGGAGGTAGAAGAACGGGGTAATACGCGACTGGCGCCCCCTGAGAAATAAATTGGTGTCGCGTCATTTTGACGCCCGGTAGTGCGTTCTTCTACAATAACAATGTAACACTGCGCCGTTTTTGAGTTAGAGCGAGTTAAACGGAAAAATAATTGTTTTATATATCCAATGGACAACCTAAAACTAAAGAAATGGGCCGCGAAAACTTGTGACGGCGTTAAATAATTATTTATAATAAGTTTAATATTTTATTTTGGTAGATTGATAAAATATTAAGATCGAAAAAAGATTTATATTGCCGAATAACAAGGTCCGAAGTCCCTATCCCTTTATTCCCGCAAATGCATTATGCCCCCCTCCTCCCTTCCTATTGCTTGGATTGCGATAATTTTTTTTTCAAATAAAGATAAAAAAGATCCTCACTTACCTGTAAAAAGTTTCTCCTCTGAACCCTTTCCTAAGTAAAAAAACGCATTTAAAAAAAAATGCAAAAAGTTTTTCCTCTCCCACAAATTTGTTTATTTGAACAAAAATAAAAATTATTAATCAGTCAAATATAAAGATAACAGCGAACAAATTCTATTTTGGTATTTTAAAATCGCACGACAGGGAAAAAAGTTCGGGGGGTTGAATAATTTTCCTTTCCCTACCTCCTCACCCTCTCCTAATTGGCCCACCATCCCCATCCTCCGGCTCCATCAATTCTTATTTATTTCTTCTACCTCAAAAAAGTCTCAGCCCCCTAACTCCTTTTTTCGTGGAAATGTTAAGGAATTACTTTTTTGTATATTTTGTGTTAGGGCAAAAAAAACGTGTCTTAAAAAGAAGTTTCACGATTTTGATTTGATTTAACTTTTTTTTTTGTCAAGTCAATAATAACAAAGTTATCGTAAAAAAACGTGTTTTTGAGAATTCTAAATGCGAATTCCTGCCCGATCTCATGTGATTAAGCTGAACTAACTTGATAACATGATAAAAGAGGACGTGTGTGACCGAATTGTAAAAAAAAAAAAAATTTAAATTTGGTTTCATTTCAAAACCAGATCCGCTCCGCTATTTCTCACATTATTGAAAATCGCAGCTAAATCGGGCCTGTAGTTTTACAAGTACCTCCTTTTTAAATGATAAAAATTAAACACATTTTCTCATATACATGAATTTTGTTTTATACATGAATTTTATAACATCCTCAAATTGTCAAACAGCTTATTTTTACAGTAATTCTTAATACGTTGTGAAGTACATTGTATAAATGAAACATTTATAGGTATCGACATTATATTTGATTAATGTTATCTGCTTAATGCATAATAATATATTTTAATAACTTTGTTTGAATACCCACAGGTTTAATTAAATTAAATTGAAAATACCATGCAAACCAAATCTTCCTAATCCTACAATAACATATTAAATTCAACATAGCGGGCTTATGGTATAAAGCTATTAGTCGCTGATATTTTATCAACACAAGCAGGATAAAAATGGACATAATTTGTGAAAATTAATTCGGCTTTTGAAGTTAGTTGCTAGGTTATTTAGTATAATTTGTAAATGATTATATATTTAATAATTGGATTGATGTAAATTTTGTCTGAAAAACCATAAAACATTATATTTTAACGGTGTGTAATTCATCTAAACTAACATTATTTATTTGTATAATTTATAGTCTGACATCCAATTTGTAAAATTCAGTCCATATTCTCTCATGTATTCCCATGTAATTCAATTATTCCTGAAATAAAAATCTATTATATTTAAACACTTGAAATAGACATTATTTTTTCAATATTTCGTATCACGGTATTAGCGTAGTACTATAACTTCTAACGAAATGATTTTTATTTTTACTTCCACATCCAGTGGAAATATAATAACGATTATTTCACTCATTAACGCTATAGCCAATGAGATCCCGTTTTTTCACAACATTGCACCAATCAAATGTCATTATTAGTGGTAATTTAAGCTAGATCGGCTTTTGACAGTACCAACATGCAAAATTTATCGCTCTAATTTTTTACGTCGCTGCAGCGGCAAATACTGCGGTAATTTTTTGACGTTTTGTTTCGTGAAATATTTTCCGCAAATAGGGCAACCCGCGCTTTTCAATTTTATCTATAAATATCTTCTCTAGCTTATTACTAATTGTTAACTTACCTTGTAAATTGTAATATTGTATTATGTACTAGCAAACATAAACACACCACATATATAGTAAACAATCGTCAGTTCCAAAGAGAAGCCTGTCTGAAATATATAGGCTATAACCCTTGCCTATCTATAACTATTTCAATTTGCCTACTTTTCAATCAGGTAACAATAATATACAAAGATTGTACTTAATATACCTAGCTCATAATACAGGAACAAGTCAAGCACAGCTTTCAATAGCTCAATAACGTAGTTACAAAGTTAAGCAAATCATTTATTATAAATGTCAAGTAAACACATTCGCTCTGGAAACAAACTAAAAATGTACCTAGGTACCTACTTACATACGGTAATCTATCAAAAAGTAACTAGTTGAATCAAAGCTGTGCAATATTTTAATTTGTTGTATTTAAAGTTCACTCTGCCTAACGAAGCAAACCTCAACATAATTTGTAAACTTCGTAAGTTAAAAATAAGGATTAAATACGTAAATATGAATCAATGAACAATTATTATGGAATATAACTCTAGTAGCGGTAGCGCTAGATGGCGCACTCTATGTCAATCTCGGAACCATGAGTGTATAGTAATAAATAGGCGGGATATCGGGAATAAAGTAGTGCTCTCTCATATTGCACCTCAGAAACGCCTGAAAGGTGTTAAGCCAGTCTATATATTATAATATCTAAGGTTTCAACTCGTTTTATTTACTAGTTGCCATAGAAACGTCACTAGATTATTTTAAAATATAGCAAATCTCCGTTGTTTCTACTGCGTTTGTTTCAGATTTGCTGTTTTGACAATATGAGTCGGTTTGGAAATATTTCTGCAAATCAAATTAATGAGGAAATTGAAAATAAAGGTCAGTAAACTCTAAAAAGTGACAAGAAAACGTCTGAAGGCAATTAATGAGAAAACATAATATTGAAGATGTACTTAATTAATTATTTATTCGTGAAATATTCTCCTCAAATACTACTCGTGCTTTAAATTTTATCTAAAAATTTTTTCTCAAGCTAAGTTGCCCCTAGTTAATATAACTCGTGCAAATTGGCAGTTTATTATCAAAGATTAAATCCCTCCCGCTAAAGCGGTCGGGATTTAATCAGATAATAAACTGCCAATTTGCCAAAGATTAAATCCCTCCCGCTAAAGCGGTCGGGATTTAATCAGATAATAAACTGCCAATTTGCACTCTTTATATTACCAGGCAACACGCTTTCGCAAAAATTTTCGACAAAATTTTAAGCACTAGTGATATTACATACGACAAAAAAATTTCTGTTACTTTTTTTATACGCACGTTTACTTTGGAACCGTTTGAGATATTGACTTGAAATTTGGTACATTTGGTACTTTAACGGGATCTGGAACTAGATTATATTTTCATCTTATTCCGTCGAAGGGTTGGGGGGTAAAATTGGATAAATAGGGGTAAATAGGTAAAACAATCAGGTAAGGATGAAAAAAAAAAGTGATTTAGTGTGTGTACAAGAACCAAAAGCCTCAAAATATTTTTTTAATTCATCCTCCCCCACTACCACCCCCACCCCACTACCGCATGAGATATCGTTTTATGGGTTTTTGGGGTAGACGATTTCAAATATTAGATTATTAAATTTCTATAAACAATTATTTCCACATACAAAATTTTTTCGTTATGAGAAACTTGGATAGAAAATATAGCCCGTCGGGCAGAGCGCGAAAAGCCTTCTCTTTCTTGACCTACCCAATACTGAAGTATAACCAGATGGGACCTTCACTTCTTATTAAAGCATGTTATTTTACATAGGAAATTAAAATTGACAACACTCTCCATTGGTCGAGACCGAAGATATAAGAAAAAAACTAAAAAAAAAGAAACTTAAATATTTAAGATTTAATCAAATATAACTTTAGAACTAAAACAGATAAAAATACATTTTTTTTTTGGTTTTGACAAATAAACATTTCTTTTTAATTTGAAGTATAATTTATTGCAATAATTAAAAAATTAACATACAAAAACTAGCAAAATTCAAAAAGATACACAAATCAGCAGCATTTTTCTAATTCTTAACTCGCCATAACTCGCTTATATAACGAGGTATTCAATTTTTTCTTTCACCATAAAGTGACAAATTTAATAGGCTTCATTTTGTCTCGATTAATGCTGGATCTAATTTTTTAACTAAAAGCGCTACAGCCCTTGAAACACAACGAAGCACAGTACGGCGACGAAGACGCGAGGCTTCCTTTCCCGCCCCCGCTACTTTCTCGGCCCATCAAGAAACGTATCGGCAGCTGGCTTCATTATTGTCTGGATAAATATTAATAAGTATATACTATTTTACTTACATGTAGGCTATTACAGTTTATGTATATTGTAGATTCATTTTTATCAATGGAGAAAAACTACATGTTTGTTTTACGAAACTGCTGAAAGCAGTGAAAATCTAATGGTAAAAAACCAACTGTTACTGGCGTCAGGTCTATTATTAATTGTGCAAATGAAAGAAAATATGCAATTTCATTAAAATTTTTATAAAACAAAGTGGTGGCACTTATTTGCACACCCTTCGATACCGATTTCATTATTCTTGTCTGACATCTTTTTGTAATAAATAACATTAGCAAAGATAATACGTATTGTCTCTGACATTAGTAACGCGATAAAAAAATGCAAGTGAGCCTTCATGAGTTATAATAAAGAAAAAAAAATCAGTTTAAAATAAAATGGCATTGTCTGATTTGTGGAAAATCCAGAAAAATTAAGAATAAATTAAGAACATCTTTAAGTACCAGTTTGTATAGGAACGGGTGCGGAAACTAGAAAAAAATATATATCAAAGCTGCAGTGTCGCATTGTGATACATTTTTATTGTTCAAATAGGCTTAGAATGTCATGAAACGTCGAGATTTCAAGTTTGAGCGAAAAAAAAATTTCTGTCTGTCTGTCGATCTGTCGGTCTGTAACTGTTTTTGTGCGCACGTTTACTCTGGAACCGTTTGAGATATTAACTTGAAATTTGGTACACATATGTACTTTAACAAGATCTAGAACTAGATTATATTTTCATCTTGTTCCGTCGAAGGGTTGGGGGGTAAATTGGGGTAAATTTGGAGTAAATAGGTAAATCAAGCAGATAAGAGTTCATAAAATTGATACATAGTATAGACAAGAGAAGCTAAGGTCTCAAAAAAAATTTTCTCCTTTAGTTTTGAAGATAATTGGTTGAAATATACATAATGAGCGGCACTTTTTGACATACAAGTGCTTTCTTTTTCACTTCCGGTTTCGCTGGAAGTGACACTAACTTTCAATTTTTAAATGGAACATCCTGTATATTATTGCATTTTTGAATTCTGCATAATTTTCTGAATCCAACGATATCAAATAAGTGACATTTCAAAGGTCAATATTTTTTATAATATAATTTTTAGTTTTCCATTTAAGTGTGCCATGACGATTCCAATTTATTCTAAATGACCCGGTGTAGTGCTAAAAAAATCGAGGTCCCGTCAAAAATACTAAATTACGTGATTTATGAGTAAATAAAGTTCATCAAAATGTTTTTTGGTAAAATTCAATTTTTTCAAACGGAACCATATTGATACCGTAGTACCATTTCTTAGTAATATTAATAAAGAATTTATCACACATTTTACATGTCAATTAAAATGTGTGATAAATACAAACAAAATTACAGCTAAAAGAAAATAAGAAAATACAATTTTGTTCTAATTATCTTGTTATACATAAGGTGGCTTGTAATATAAAAAATGAACACAAAACGTTACAATTGTTCAAAATGCTGTTCATTAACGTCAATGCACTTCTGAAATCGCATAGCTATTACTCGAAGAACGTTCGCCAATTGCGGGGCGTTATGCTATTAATTGCTCGTCTTACTCGTAGCTCCAGGTCTTCACGGGTTGTAACGGCGGTTGCATAGACAAGATTTTTTAAATGACCACAAACAAAGAAATCATGGGGTGTTAAATCAGGTGACCTTGGAGGCCACCTCATACGAATGGTCCTGCATTCGTCGAATTTACGTTTTCTCCTAATCTCCGTTGAACTTTTAAAGACACGATAGAAACACCGGTAAACTAACAAATGTTTGACAAGCTAAATATTTCATTGTCTTCAAAGCCACCTTAGTTACATCTTAACATTTAATTAGAACAAAGTTGTATTTTCTGATTATCTTTTAGCTGTAATTTTATTTGTATTTATTGCACATTTTAATACGACATATGAATAAATTTTTTAGTAATAGTACTAATAAATGGTACTACAGTACCAATATGGTTCCATTTGAAAAAAATGAGTTTTACCCCAAAAACCATTTTGATGAACATTATTTACTCATAAATCACGTAATTTAGTATTTTTGATGGGATTTTGATTTTTTCTAGCATTACACGGGTCATTTAGAATAAATCAGAAACGTCATAGCACACTTAAATGGAAAACTAAAAATTATATTCTAAAAAATATTGACGTTTGAAATGTCACTTATTTGGTATCGTTGGATTCAGAAAATTATGCAGAATTCAAAAATGCAATAAAAAGTGCCTCTTATTATGTATATAGGATATCCCAAATTTCAATCATCTTCAAAACTAAAGGGGAAAAGGAGAGGTGTACCATGATCCTGTTACACCCGGTATATACAGTTGACTGATTTATTATTAAATAAGCAACAAGTAACGGCTAAATCCAAAAATTATTATTAAAATATAGTATATAGTATTGTAAGAACAGAAATAATTAAAATTTAAATTCAAATTGACATCCTAATATTAAGTAAAATGATCATTCATATTAGTAGTCCTGTCAATGAATGGTTTCTAGAGGGAAATGCCGAGATCATAATTTTTGACTTGAGAGCTGTGTTTGGACTATTTAGGAGGTAAACTTACCAAAAATCCCAGATCGTAGGGGGGGGGGGCGCAGAGGGGCACAAAGAAGATCCCGGTTTTTGGTTTTTCGCTCATATCTCGAAAACGGTTAGCCCTAATCAAAAAGTGGCTATATGTAAAATTAAAGCTGATTAAATTTTCTACAATAATGTTCCTATTAATTTTTTCGTATCTGGTATAGTTCAGTAATGAATTGTATATCTTTTGGCTGCATTCAAATTTATTATAAATTTATTATAAATTAATTGATTGATTGATTGATTTACCAGCGTGCGGTAGGCATTGCTGCCACTCTCAGGGTTATACAGCTGGGCCTGCTACGTCCACGCTGGGTTGGACTAAGGTCATGCTTGTTGCCAGCAGCGAGAGCCACATGGCGCATGGTAAAGGAACTGGGGATGGGAGGTGTAGGTATTTATGAGATGCGTTACCGCATTGTGTCGTGAGGGAGTGTTTAAGCACCCTCTTTTGTATTTTTGATTCTGGGCATCTGCCTCTTCTGAATCTTCGTGTGAAATATGTGCTGTGTCTTGATATGGAGTGTTTATGCTCCTCTTTTTGTGTTTCTGCTTCTTCAAATCTTCTTTTGCTGAGTCTTCTGATTCCTCGGTTTCCGATGCTGGGTTGGATTTGGGTCATACTTGTTGTCAGCAGCGAGAGCCACATGACGCATGTTTTTTCCTCGCTTTGCTTTCCTAGTTTTTTTTTTATCCTCTCGATTGTTATTTTCCACGTGTAACATGGTCTCCCTATTTTTAGTTTGCTGCTGTTCAATGTTAGCGCTTTCTTCTGCTGTCCTTTTTGCTTTAACCTTCTTGATCCTTGCCCTTATCTCTCTGCTTACCAGGGTATGGTCTATTTGTGTGATTGAGCTTCCATTACTCTAGGTGTCAATGCAGGTTTGACTTTTGCTCCATGTATTTCTTATTGTTAAGTTCAAACATGTGTGCTAGGTTTTTCAGCGCGTTTCCATTTTCGTTAGGCCATGTGTGGAGTATATGTGCATTGAAGTCTCCTAATAGTATAATGGACGAATAAAAATTTTAATAATCATCGTAGAAAAAAATTGCTTGTACAGATATCCGTTTTACATCAGACTGAACTCAAATATCTAATAAAAAATGCCTTTGCGTCTGTAAATGTGTGTGTGTGCCTGCATGTGTATGTGTGCATGTATACCGTTCCTTGTATACACGATAACTTTTGTTAGACTTAAAATATTCAATTACAATTTGGAATATATGTAAAACAGCATATTACAATAATCCCTATTGAAATTAGGCCATATCTGTAATACATGGTGATAATATAAAATACCAATAAAAAAACGTTTTATTATAAAAAAAATGCAGTATTTATATTTTCCCCTGAACTAAAATTAAATATGAACATTAAATATAAAACTAATATATTGAACAACGTATCTTTTTTCGTGACTTCTTGCTTGCAAACTCCGCTATAATATAATCCGATAAATAAGTCTGTAAAATGTTGCTACAGAACATAGGTAATAAATGCGACAATTCTATCAAAATAAAATAATCAAATAACAAATAAATTACATTTTATTTTCCAACAGATCAATGGTAAACGATAAACGTCGCCCGACGGGAAAATTAGTTAGTTTTGAACTGCTGGAGCGCCCCCTCGCGCGCTGGGGCCCGTAGGCAATTGCCTAGTTTGTCTATTGGATAATCCGGCCCTGATTCATGCTATATTGTAACTGTTTATATATTTTTTCATTTTAAATTTCAAAACTCGCGGCGCCTTACGGCGCCTTTAGTTACGTGGCACCGTCGTGCGCCGCACGACTTGCCCTTATGAACGGCGCGGCGCGGCCCTGTCCACTACAATGACATGACGAAGATCCAAATTCGTTGTGCGAATTTCTAAAAGAAAACATCATCATAGGAGCAGCAACATTTCAGCGTAACACAGGGAGATGTGCTACCGTTGAAATGTGATTCAACCTTGGATAACAGCAAAAATTCAACGTTGCACTAGTTATTGGTCCAAGTATACTTATATGAACTTATACAGGGTGTTCTTTAATGACGTCCTAATATTTCAGGGTGAAATTTCCCAGATCTTTTTATGAAGAAAAGTTATGTCCGCAACGACTTAAATTTTTTGCACAGAGAGGGTGTTAAATTTTTTTTAAATCGTTATTTTTTAAATCTCAGAACGTACTTCAGATATTACTTTCAATTACTTCCACGTCCAGTGGAAGTATAGTAACGACAAAAAAATTTTAAAAAATTTTTATTGTCCAAATAGGCTTAAAATGTCATGAAACGTCGAGATTTTAAGTTTGAGCGAAAAAAAATTTTCGGTCTGTCTGTCGGTCTGTCCGTCTGTCTGTCTGTCTGTAACTTTTTTTTGTGCGCACGTTTACTCTGGAACCGTTTAAGATATTGACTTGAAATTTGGTACACATATGTAGTTTAACGAGGTCTAGAACTAGATTATATTTTCATCTTTTTCCGTCGAAGGGTTGGGGGGTAAATTGGGGTAAATTTGGGGTAAATGGGTAAATCAAGCAGGTAAGAGTCCATGAAATTGGTATTTAGTATATACAAGAGAAGCTAAGGTCTCAAAAAAATTTTTGGCATTAGCCACCCCCATTACCACCCCCACCCCCTTATTAAAGGGGATGAAAAAAAATTGTGATTTAGTGTATGTACAGGAACCAGAAACCTCAAAATATTTTTTACTTCATCCACCCCCCACTACCACCCCCCCTATTACCACCCCCACCCCACTACCGATGTGGGGTATCGTTTTATGGGTTTTTGGGGTAGAGGATTTCAAATATTATATTATTAAAGTTCCATAAACAATTATTTTCACATACAAAGTTTTTTCGTTGTGAGTGACTTGGATAGAGAATCTGGATGTGGAAGTAGTGATTCCTTGGGCAGCGGTTTTTTGGTATGTGTTAATAAGACATAAAGCGACATATTTTAGTTAGAAAAGTTATTTTATCGCTCCACCAGTTGCGTCCCTGCAAACATGTCCTCTGATATTTTTTACCAAAAAATGGTATGCGACTGACATTTTTGCATGTGCCTTTTTCTCGTCAGATGCATAGTTCTTGATTAAAACAATTACATTCAAATTGCTTTATTTAGCAGTATTGACTAATAATTTTTAAACACATAAATCTAGTTATCCTGGAATGAATAACGTTTTTACAAACATTATTTTTAAACAATATTTCTTGACATAAAGTAAGTTGTTGGTGTTCAAAACCACCTGATCGTATTATTTCTTCGATTTTTAGTGTTTCATTAAATTTATTTTATTTTTTCGTTATTTTATATATACCGGGTGTAAACGAATAGTGGGCCACCCCTGTAACTTCCTTGATTTTAAAGATATCGGGATGAAATTTTGTATGGTGAAATTAGGTAAGATTTTCAACTTTTTGAGACCTATTCGCCATATTTATCACTTCCGGTTTCACCGGAAATGGCCCCAATAATCTTTTTACATTTTTGAAATATAGATCACATTCTGGATACATTTATACTATTTTGAACAATTTATACAGTGTTGCACGAAAAATAATTCGAATTTTAGTTGTCAATCTAAATGGCCGCGAATATGTTAAAATTATTTTTGTTCCAATGTAATTCATATAAAAAATACGAAAACGTCAATATGTCCAATAATACATCATACAGGATGCTGTAAACTCATTAAAATCATATTTTTCAAAATGACTCATTTGTTTTAAGTAAGTAAGTAATTTATTTAAATAGTAAGTAATTTATTTAAATTTAAATAGGAATCCTAATATACATATATTTAAAGTACATTTCAACAAAACTAAAATACATTAATTACTATTGGTATTATCACAGAATGACTAAAGTATAAATGTAATTGGAACATTAAAATCAAAATATACAAGTATAAAAAATATAAAATCTAAAGATATAAAAATGCTATAACAGTTTACTAAGATTTTAATTAATAAATAATAACACTATCAAAGTTCTCTAATGTGCTTAATCAACTTATATTTGAACAGTTTAACTGAAGGGACATTTTTAATTTCAAGAGGTAGTTTGTTAAATCGATCAATCCCTTTGAAGAACAAAGAATTCATGGACCTTTTTTTATGCATTTGATTTAAATGAAGATTATCCTTTGATCTTGTAAGATGGTCATGGATTTCATGATTAAATGTAATGAATTCATTAAAGTAACTGGGTTGTAGTTTGTTCACAATTTTATATATAAAAATCATTGCACTTAGGTACAATTTGTCTGACACATTTAGCCATTCAAGAGTCGACAGCATGGTATTAATTGGAGTGAACCTATTGCATTTAAGGATTATTCTCATACTCCGGTTTTGTAATTTTTGTAGTTGGGAAATTTTATTTAGGTCAAAAAGATAAATTATAGTTGCACAGTAGTCAAAATGTGGCTTAATAATGGTGTTATATACTGTAATTTTTGTTGCAATTGATATATGATGCGAGATTCTAGAGAAAAAGTACAATTTTTTAACAATCTTTTTATATATGTAATGGAAATGACTATTGAATGTTAATGTATTGTCAATTTTGAACCCTAAATATTTCATTTCAGTCACAAACTCGATATGTTTACCATTAATTGTTAAGTTATGGAAGTTCATATCAATTTTATTATATCTGAATTTAGTTGTTAATATCATTGCCTTGGTTTTATCTACATTCAATTTCAATTTATTTACATTAAGATAATTGTTCACTTTAGCCAAGAGAAGATTCATGTTGTGTATTGTTTCCATCAAATTTTGACCCTTGCAAACTAACAATGTATCATCAGCAAATAGGTTAATAAGATCACAATCTATAAACAAGTTGATATCATTAATATATATAATAAATTTAAATATTATGATATGGGCCACCCAGATATTCAGAAAGCTCTATTTAGTAGGGGTTAAACGGTACCAAAAGTTCCGTAATGTATAATCGTTACCGGCAGAGATGACAATTTTTCTTAAGAAATTTATGATTTATATCAAACTTCAATTAAATTTTGATGAACCCTGTATATTTTCATTTATATTTTATGATGTGCCACCCTCCGCAAGAGACAGAATGGGTCTCTGGCTCATTCTTGTTGCATATAATATCATGACAATTTTTCTTAAGAAATGTATGATTTATATCTAACTTCAATTAAATTTTGATCAGCCCTGTATATTTTTGTTAATATTTTATGATATGCCACCCTCCACAGGAGACAGAATGGGCCTCTGGATAATTCTTGTTGCATATCATAAAATATTAACACAAATATACAGAGTTGATCAAAATTTAATTGAAGTTAAATATAAATCATAAATTTCTTAAGAAAAATTGTCATTCCTGCTGGTAACGATTACACATTACGGAACTTTTGGTACCGTTTAACCCCTACTAAATGGAGCTTTCTGAATATTCGAATTATTTTTCGTGCAACACTGTATAAATTGTTCAAAATAGTATAAATGTATCCAAAATGTGATCTTTATTTCAAAAATGTAAAAACATACAAGGTGGTCCATTTAGAAAAGACTATTGGGGCCATTTCCGGCGAAACCGGAAGTGATAAATATGGCGGATAGGTCTGAAAAAGTTGAAAATCTTACCTAATTTCACCATACAAAATTTCATCCCGATATCTTTAAAAACAAGGAAGTTACAGGAGTGGCCCACTATTCGTTTACACCCGGTATAGTGAATGGGCTTGTTACCGATCATTTATTTTCGTTATATTTTTTATAGTATTCAATAGAATTAGATCATCTAGATAAGCTGTTAAAATTTCAGCTTCATAAGTATATTTAATCCTTAGATATTCAATGTGAAAGATTGGGTTTCAGTACAAAGCGCTTCGTCGATTCGTGACGTCATTTTGCATAAACAAAAATTGAAAAAGTATATTGTTTCTGTCATAACCTCTTTGTTTTTTATGCTATAGAAATAGAGAAAAAACCATTTGAAAGCCTAATTAATAGTCTTTCATTTTTGTTCTTACCACTTTTGACGTAAGTGCCATAGTTTCTGAGATATTTAACATTTAAACTAAATACTTCGTCTTATAGACGTTCGGACGCCACCTGTATATTCCAGATCTCCGAAACCATTAACTCTACAGAAATTAGAAAAAAAAAACAAAATTCATCCTCAATTTAGTAGCTTTCTTATTTGTCTCTAGCATGTTTCCGCTCAATATAGTACTTTTCGATTTATTTGACGAATGTTGTTTTGGAATACCTTTTTTTTAAGCTAAAATCCAAATTTTCAAGTCGTTAAGACTATTAGCCTAGGAAATAACGTGCAAATTCGACGACGAATGGTTACCATCTGCCAGTCGGTAATCGAAGAGATCATATAAGTACAAAATTTTTTTCTCTCTGGAACTTTTTGGTATGGTGGGGGATGGGGAGGGGGGGCATTTATTTTTTAATGGAATGATTTTCGATATCTTTCCGCATAGGTAGTTAGTATATGTACTTCACATACCCCAATTACGCTGTCAGACGAAACTTCCGATCGGCGCGCGCGTTAGCCTCAAATTGAAAAAAAAAAATTTAGTTTCTATTTCCGGTAACCATTCGTCGTCGAATGTGCATGCTATTTCCTAGACCATATCAATGTTTATGAAAAGTTGCATAAAACCTTTTCCTATTAAAATTTTATTTTATTTCACCTCCAATGTTTTTAATTGTTAAAGCTCGACTGTCGTCTGATCAGCATCTACAAAGTGACGTCACGCGAAGCTCGGCCCCGTTTTCGCGCTATCCAACTTTGGTAATTTATTTAAGGGCTTAAACGTTCAAATAAAAACATAAAAATTTGGAAATTGCCTTAAAAAGTGTTCTACTTTCCATTTCTAAAATAAAAAAAAATGCTGAACGGCCCTATTATACGAATACCGAAATGGCGACAAAGCATTACCTATATGGTCTCGCAGATGGTAATGCAACAAAAGCCAGATAGCCGATTCTTCTCGACTATTCATCACTGTCTTTGTGAAACTGGTAGTTTCATAAAAGGTACTTCGGAAGGTAGACCTCGAACTGTCAGAACACCCGAAATTGAGAAAGCGGTGCTGCAGGAAATCGACGAACATCCTGAGACGAGTACGAGGAAGATTGCTAGAGCTCTGAATATTTGTCATCAAACTGTTTGGCGAATTTTGGTTGATTTTTCGTTGTATCCGTAGTCCGTACCATATTCTCAGAGTACAGGCATTACTTCCCAAGGATTTTCCACCGCGTGTGAATTTCTGTTAGTGGTACCTTCAGAATGTACACTAAATCCGCAATTTGAGTCAGACATTATATTCACAGACGAAGCAAATTTTTCTAGGAATGCTATTCAAAATTTCCCAGAGTAATCATGTGTGGGCGGATGAAAACTTCCATGTCATAACCGAAATCCATTTCCAAGGGCAATTTTCGGTCAATGTATGGGTATAAATTATTGGTAATAATCTTATAGGCCCTTTTTTCTGCCAAGACGCCTTAATGGACAATTTTACCTGCATTTTCTCCAAGAAGAACTACCTGTGTTGCTTGAAGATGTACTAGTTGCTTTAAGGAATCAAATAAGTAGTACAGTGAATGAAGGTAAAAATCAACCATTACCTCCGATTTCGGTGAACCTCCATCGATTTGCATGAAAATTTGGGATTGAGTATATTTTACCCTCAACTTCAAAAGTGACATATGCTCGACTTGCGCTTTTTGCATTTTCGGGGTGAAATCCTTTTGTTAAAAATGGGAAAAATGCAGATTTAAGCATTCTGACGTAAGTAATCTCTTTTAATTAGATAAAATAAATATTTTTCAACACTTATATGCTTGATTTATGATTTTAATTAATTTTTCAACCCTTAAATCGAAAATCATGAAAAAATCATTTTTTGTATTTCTGAAATATGAAATCGCATATTAACATTACACAAACGGTTTGTTTAATGTTTATGATATAATTTTTGGTTGACTATGAAATTTCAACCCTTAAAAACCACCCCCTTAATGCAGAATCATTGAAAAAATTGGTTTCAAGAAACTTTAATCATTTGAATAATACATTACTGAATTGAAATCTCATTTACTGAATATTAAAGTAATTATTTATTTATTGCGAATTTTCCACCCTTAAAAACTACCACTTGTCATAAAAATAATGGAAATTTTTTTTTATCAGCTTTAATAGCTTTAATTATTTAGAATCTTTTTTATTACTTATGATAAACTTTATTAATATATTTCAAACTATATTAATATTATTCTTTCCACATTCCCCAAACTACCCTTCGTGCACAAATTGATGAAAAAGCATAATTTAACGTTGGAAACAATTTTTTCAGTGCTTATGTGACTTATAAAATAATTTTTATGTGCTAACCACTAATAAAGAGTACCACGTGTATTTTACTCCGCTTTTGGAAATATACTGAAATATTCAATAGACACACAGCATACTAGAAAGCCCCACTATGTTTTCGAGCAGATGTTCAGAATTCCTTTCACTTTTTCTATCTTCAAAAGAAACATACACACACTCACACATGTATATTTTGTGAGCATGTACCTATCGACACGTCTACTTCTTACTATCTATCTTTTTTCCTATATATGCATACAAAATCTCTGCTCAAAAAATTTTTCCAAAAAAATGTTATTGGTTTTTTTACAATAACTCCGTTAATTTTTATGATATCAGGTTCATCCAAAAACCATTTGAAAGGTAATTTCAAGGGCTATAAGATCGTATTAAATTTAATCTTTTAAAACCCTTATTTTTTAAAAGATAAAAGGTTAAAGGGCCCCGGTTACATGGTTCTCGCAGTAAAATTTAGGCTTTAAACGTTTCTATCTCGGTTATTTTTTATCCTACAAAAATAAAAAAAAAACTAAAATCTTTGTTAAAAAAAAACTCAAATTTCGTTCTGTATTATTTTTTACATATATCGAGTATTTTTGGAGTTATTATCAAAAGAAAATGAAATTTACGAAAATTTGAAAAATTCTGATTTTTTAAAATCATATTTTTTTTCAAAAATATGCATTCTAAACCGGTCAAAATTTTTAAAGTCATTACTTATGCTAAAATAAAGAAAGTCTTATAGGGATTACTATAAATTTTAATTTTTGTGGAAATGGCGTAGGTTTTATTTTTCACTTTTTCCTAAAAAATTCGAAAGGGTCCTCTTATTTTCATCATAACTTGCTTAATTTTGATGCCATCAACTTCTTCTACAGCTCATTTGATAGGTATTTCTGAGTACTTTGAAAAGTGTTCAGTAAGTATATTTTATAAAATGCATCGTTTTCCCGTTATTTAAGCTTGAATACTTAGATTTGAGTACTCGCCGAAAAAAAATATACATTCAATTACCGGCACGGTAGCTCAATCGGTTAAGGCGTATTGAGTGGCGAATATGCTGATCGACTCGCTACCGCGCTCTGGGTTCGACCCCCAGCCCCGGTATTGACAACACCGGTGGGTGTGGATGTATGTCTGCGTTCCGGACAGCCTTGGCTTTGGATTTGTGGGTTGTCTACTATCTGTGGTGTGTGTTTATGTTAATTACCTATAGCTCACTTTGAATTAATATTAAAAGGTTTTTTAAGGAAGTAATTTATTCGTTTTTTTTTAGCTTCAATTTTGGTAATGACAACTTTTTTGTAAAAACTTATAGTTTTTGAGTTATTTATGAAAAACCGCTTTAAAACATGCATTTTTTTCACGAAAAATCAAAATCTTTGATCTTTAATAACTCAAAAAGTATTGATTTATTTTAATAACTTTATATAAC
Source organism: Rutpela maculata (assembly GCA_936432065.2). Lineage (NCBI taxonomy): Eukaryota > Metazoa > Arthropoda > Insecta > Coleoptera > Cerambycidae > Rutpela > Rutpela maculata. Next base: position 96,961,849 of record OW386290.2, on the reverse strand, counting down.
AAATTTTGCTTAGAATTGGTCCCTCTATCGATTCCTGTGGTTATTTTTCATAAAATAATTTCCACCCCCGAGAAGGGGTGGCATCCACCCCCAGGGTAAAAGCGCAAGTTGGCACTATGTCACTTTTATTTCTTGAGGTATCCTCTAACTACTCACAAATTTTCATGAAAATCGATGGAGGTTCAACGAAATCGGAGGTGAAAACCTTCAGTGACTGTACTAATGGTACATGTACGATGAAGCTCCTGTTTATTTCAGTGTATTTGTTCGCGACCATTTACGTGTGGTTTATCCTAATCATTGGAAAGGTCGCGGAGGACCTCATCAATGGCCAGCAAGATCCCCCGATCTCGAATAGTTTGGATTTCTTTTTGTGGGGTCATCTTAAAACCCGAATGTTTAAAATTCCCATTAACACTTTAGAAGATTTAAGAGGAGAATAATTGCCTCATGTGAAACAATACGGAATACGCCGGGAATATTTGAAAGAGTGCGCAGTTCGATGCGAGGACGGGCGGAAGTATGCCTATTAAGTGTAGCTGGCCATTTCCAACAATTTTTATAAATCAAAATTTATCATTATCAATGTTAATAATAATAATTAGTTTCAATTTGAATTTAATTGATTTAATAAAAAAAAAACGCAAGATACTGTTTTCATATAAAATTGACCAGGCTAATCAGAAAAAATATCCACATGGAAATATATCAGTAGCGTACCACTTTTTTGGTAAAAAATATCAGAGGATATATTTAAAGGGACGCCACTGATGGAACGATAAAATTTCTTTTCTAACTAAAATATGTGGTATTATATCTTATTAACACATACCAAAATTGAAAATAATATTTAAAGTACTTTCTGAGATTTTAAAAAATAACAATTTAAAAAAAATTCAAAACCCTGTAGCAAAAAATTTAAGCCGTTGCGGACACATGTTCATATGATCTTTTCTTCATAAAATGACTTAATAGTACATGAAAATTAGATTAAAAAACAGTGAATAGAAGAAATAATTTATAAAGTAATATTTGATATGCGTATTCTAGATAGGGTTAGAAATAGATATCCGAAATGTTCCCCTCCAATTTTTGCAAAAAACACCCCTTAAAGCTGGTTTTTCAATTTTATCTTGTAAACTGTTCGTCGGAAGAGAAAAACGCATAGGAAATAAAAAAAATTGTCCTTAAATTCTGCATAAAAAATATTCTATTAACCTTGTAGCTTATCCTCACCTATTTTGTGCTAATAGCGTTAGAATAGAGGACCACACAGGTAAAAATCGATCCTATTCGAAGTTTCACAGCGAATATCTTAAAACCGGTTACTTTAGCGAGAAAGATGCTCAGGAATGAATTTATAGAGCGGAATTCACTCTATGAGATGCATGTATAGCGGGTTTTGACGCAAGTGATTTTTATCTATTTTTCCTCTTTTTTTCACACAGATGCGTTTATAGTTATACCTAAAATATGTGTAGTACCGACCTAGATATAAGTACGGCTTCAGGCTATACTCGGAAGGACTACGGCAATAAAAACTTCAGACATGAATAATTACCTTAAACGTATATATAGTATACTTAAAATTATATTGCATTTTCTGTATCATTTTATTTACTTCTCTCTCAGATCCTGATACTCTGAAAATTAAATATAAGTAAATAAACAGTCAGGTATTTATAACATTTGGAGTCATATTTCAACTTTAAGCTTGCTTCAATTCCCCTTCCTCTCTTCAATGAGAGAGGGTTAATGAGAAAAACCAAGAATTCGTCTCTGTATGATATTTTCAATGTTGTACGAGAGAGGCCAACAAATTTTTATGATTGCCAGTTCATTGATGGCGGCAATTTGATTCATCGAGTAGTATGGCCAAAGCAGGGTACCTTTGACGACGTTTATACAGCCTACGTCCGCTTTATTCGTAATCATTACGGCAAAAAAATGACTGTAGTGTTTGACGGGTATGCTGACAATGTTTACAGTACGAAGAGCATCGAAAGACAGCAGCGACTTTTGAAGCGCATTTCACCGGAAATTTTTTTCAATGAGAACACGCCACTGACTGCTGCAGACGACGCTGACGTACTCATAGTTCACGTTTTAAATGAATCTCATGAAAATAATACAGTGGTCATCGTCGGACAAGATATTGATCATCTCGCATTGATTACACACTACACAGCCCCACAAAAAAAAAATTTTGACCTGGATGACTGATCATAATATTCCTATGTATTTCTCAACGCTGAATCCGAATCCGAGGTCAAAAAACTTACGTACACCCCCAAACTTTTGCGCTACAGACAAAAACAACCCTGAAAATGGGGTAAAACCGTCCCATACATCAGGATTCAATGAATCTATGTAAATGAATGGTGAAAAACATGGGAAGGGAAAATGTTTTATATTTAGCAGTCACTTACTTGAATATTGACTGGAAAACTACCCTTATAATATGCTGAAAACTCCCCCTGTACAAGCATAGAGTATATAAATGCCAATAAATCGCGAGAAATGTTAAAGTTTTTATAGTTTGGAATACAGTACACGAATCTTACGCGTGTCTCAAAACCACCCATATAACAGGGTGGAAACCACCCTTACATAAAAATAGACTGCGTGAATACCAATAAATTGTGGGAAATGGAGGAGTTTTCTATGTTTTAATTCCAGAATAGAATCTTGGGTGACCCTGTTCTACCTTATTCGTAGTCGGTACAAAACCTACCCCTATAATAGGGTGGAAACCATCCTTATTACAGAATAAAACACAAATGCCAATAAATCACGGGAAATAACTTTTTATAGTTTAAGTACAGAACGTGAATCTGGAGTGACTCCCAGGGTACCTCGATTACTCGTAACCCAAAATATCTTCTATAAAGGGTGGTAGCCACCCTTATATAAGAATAAATTGCATGAATACCAATAAATCGTGGGAAATGTTGGAGTTTTCATTACTTCAGTTCCAGAATAGATTCTTGAGTGACGTTGATCTACCCCATTCTCACTTGGTACTCAAAATCATCCCTAAAAAACCACCCCTACATAATAAAATGTACATATGGCAGTTTTTCAATTTTTCGTTTCAGAATACCTTTTCTTCTCATTTTCAAATGATCTCCTCACTGGCTCTCTTTTATGTTCTTCGTACGTTCATAGATCAATAGTAGTCGGCCATCATGTGGACATCCCACTTTCCTTGATACCGCTTCTCCGTCTCCGAAATATCGTGGTGAAAGCGTTCCCCTTGCTCTTCATTGTATTCACCCAAATTTTCTGGATGGCGGACAACTGTTGGTCCATAAAAAGAGACACACACGAAGAACACAATAGGGAGCCAATGATCCAGCCACTCCACACCACTTGCAGACTGCAGTTTCGAGCTGTTGGCTCTCGTCAGTGCATGGTAGGTCTGGAATGGCCGTAACGAGAGCTCCTTTGTGTAGGAATAAGTCTTTCGGCTGGTGTTTATTGCAATCGAAATTTTAGCGTTTTGTGGCAGTACATAGTTATTGCACTTAACGGGGCCAGGCTTGCAATTTGTAATCCAGCGCTCGGCGGGGCATTAGTCCTAAGAATAGCTGTTGGTTGCAGTCTGGTTTTATTCCTTATATATTTAAGGAAATGTATAGAGGAGATCGACAAAATATTACGTTAGTAAATATTCTGCCCTCTAAAAGCATACCTACCACCTATGCCCATGTCAGGGCTACTGCTACTTCGATTGCTATAGACATCGGCCGCTAGATGGAGCCTACGATTTTTGTTGCATGTTGTGGTTTTATAAATCTCGTCATGTACCAAGAATGATCAAATGTCTCGTTACAGCCATTCCAGACCTACCTTGCACTGACGAGAGCCAACAGTTCGAAACTGCAGTCTGCAAGTGATGTGGAGTGGCTGGCACGAGAGCTCCTTTAAGTAGGAATAAGTCTTTCGGCTGATGTTTATTGCAATCGAAGTTTGAGCGTTTTGTGGCAGTACATAGTTGCACTTAACGCGGCCAGGCTTGCAATTTGTAATCCAGAGCTCGGCGGGGCATTAGTCCGGAGAATAGCTGTTGGTTGCAGTCTGGTTTTATTCCTTATATATTTAAGGAAATGTATAGAAGATATCGACAAAATATTATGTTAGTAAATATTCTGCCTTCTAAAAGCATACCTACTATGTACATTTTATTATGTAGGGGTGGTTTTTAGGGATGATTTTGGGTACCAAGTGAGAATAAGGTAGAACAACGTCACTCAAGAATCTATTCTGGAACTGAAACAATGAAAACTCCAACATTTCCCACGATTTATTGGTATTCATGCAATTTATTCTTATATAAGGGTGGCTACCACCTTTTATAGAAGAGATTTTGGGTCACGAGTAAATGAGGTGCCCTGGGAGTCACTCCAGATTCATGTTCTGTACTTAAACTATAAAAGAGTTACTTCCAGTGATTTATTGGCATTTGTGTTTTATTCTGTAATAAGGATGGTTTCCACCTTATTATAGGGGTAGTTTTTGTACCGACTAAGAATAAGGTAGAACAGGGTCACCCAAGATTCTATTCTGGAATTAAAACATCGAAAACTCCTCCATTTCCCACAATCTATTGGTATTCACGCAGTCTATTTTTATATAAGGGTGGTTTCCACCCTGTTATATGGGTGGTTTTGATACACGCGTAAGATTCATGTACTGTATTCAAACTATAAAAACTTTAACATTTCTCGCGATTTATTGGCATTTATATACTGTATGCTTGTACTGGGGGAGTTTTCAGCATATTGTAAGGGTAGTTTTCTAGTCAACATTCAAGTAAGTGACTGCTGAATATAAAACATTTTCCCTTCCCATGTTTTTCACTATTCATTTACATCCATTCATTGAATCCTGATGTATGGGACGGTTTTATCCCATTTTCGGGGTTGTTTTTGGCTGTAGCGCAAAAGTTTGGGGATATACAAATTTTTTTGACCTCGGATTCGGATTCAGCGTCGAAAAATACATAGGAATACTATGGTCAGTCATCCAGATCAAAAACTTTTTTTGTGGGGCTGTTATCGCTCGCGCACCTGAAGATAAAGATATCCGTTTCTTGAGAGAGGCTCAGGGAAAAATAGAAAATAAAGCGTACAGTTCTCGTGTACAGTTTTAAAAAGTTTTGTTTGTCCACGCGTTCAGATGCGATACCACTTCAGCTTTCTTTGGTAAAGGAAAAGTGCAAACGGTGGAATGCGTCAATAAAAGAAGAGATTTCGAAGAGGTTTTCCGTATATTCAACAACCGTAGCTCAACAAAACAAGAAATTACAAGTGCTGGAGAGCAATTCGCGCTTGAATTATACAAAGCTCCAAAAAAGAGAATCATTGAATCATCAAAGGTTCATTATTTTCAATAAGTTGGTCGGTCAATCTAGTACTGCCGGGATTCTACCAAGACTGTCACCAACATTACGTCAACAGAGAGTATTTCTCCAAATTCAATCTTGGCTAGGAGAAAACTTGGAACCAATGGATTGGGGTTGGAAGAAAGTAGGCAACATCTTAGCACCCATTTATACCACCAAGTTACCAGCACCAATTTCCATCCTACGGCTAATATCCTGCAGCTGCAAAAGAGGTTGCCAGAAACGATGCAGCTGTGTTAAGGTTGGATTGCACTGCTCAACAATGTGCCTAATTGCCATGGGAAAAGATGTTTAAATTCCGAATTTGAAGAAGAGTTCGTCGATGAAGAACCCCTTAATGAGTAAAATTGGACAAAATTTTAGTGGAAGAGGCCTACAGGGGAAACCACTTAAAAAACGCACCAGAGCTCTACATCGAGGATGGCGTAGAAACGAGCTCAAATTAAAAAATACAGCTTTGTGGAAAAAAAGGAAAAATAAATAAAAATCACGTCAAAAGCAGCTATACATGCATGCTATAGACAGAATTCCACTCTATAATTCATTCCTGAGCATTTTTCTCGTTAAAGTAACCGGTTTTAAGATATGCGCTGTGAAACTTCGAATAGGATCGATTTTTACCGGTGCCCTCTATTCGGAGGCTGTTAGCGCGAAATAGGTGAGGATAAGCTACAGAGTTAATACGACATTTTTCATGCAGAATATAACGCCAAATTTTTTATCTTCTATACTTTTTTCTCTTTCGACGAACGGTTTACAAGACAAAAGTGAAAAATTAGCTTTAAGTCCCTATTAGGGGTGTTTTTTTGCAAAAAAAGGGACGTTTCACTCCAAAATTGGGGGGGGGGAGGGGGCTAACTTTGCGGGTATCTATTTCTAACCCTATCTAGAGTACGCATCTCAAATATTATTACTTTATAAATTATTTCTTCTAAAATGTCTAATTTTCGTGGACTATAAGGAATCACACTCTGAAATATCAACACGTCATTAGGGAATACCCTGTATGTATATTTTATAGAGACTTTTGTCTGAAATTGAATAGTACGACATATTATTGAAATTACGTCAAGCATAGGTATTAGTGTAGTAAACTTTATTTCTTAAAAGTGCTAGTAAGTAAACATTTTCCCTTGTGAGCACGAGATTAATGTAGTTAAAACACTAAAAGCATTGAAATTAGATATACTCTAATCGTATTAAAGGTTTAGTTTAATAGTTGACCTACATTGTGTGAACAACCAATAAATGTATAAAGCTGGAGATATATAAGAGTGTTTTCAGCAAACTTACTACATTAAGAGCTAATTCCTATTTCGGAGTTTATTTAGTAATTCAAGTAGAAGAATTCGATGAAATCTATATTAGAATCCTTTTATATTGATTTGATTTATTTTCATTGAATTATGTAAGGCTATTCAAATACTTTTATAGTCTGTTCTTAACTAAAAATACACTTCGACGAAAAATTGATGCAGGAATGTTGATATTCGACTTAATACTGAATTACTAAATATTCAGATAAAGAGATGTTTACTTAGACGATTTAACCCAATTTCCTTCATTTTAAAATAACATTTTTCAAATAAAAATATCTCGAACATCTTACTTTTCAAATTTCTTGATATACCGGTGTCTCTAATTAGTACACGGCTTTAAGACAATTAATTCAATATAACTTTTTTTTTTTTTCGTTTCAAGACATCTAAATAATAATAAAAACTTGTTATTAAAAAGTTTTCTTTAAGTATATTTAATTTAATTTTTAAATTATTACTTAGGTACGTCTTAATTGTTATACCTACAGTATTATACCTACATACCTATAAAAGTATGGGAACGGCAGGATAACTTGAATATGAATCCTACCTTGAGTAGTTTTTTTTTTTTTAATAGAACCCCCTACTAGTAACCTCAGAAATGAAACGAGCGAAAAATTTTACATTCGGATATAACCTTCAGCACTTACAAAATTGACCCCTAAAGGTCATCTTTACCTTACTGTTGAACTTCAATTTTGTAAGTGCCGAAGGTCATATCCGAACGTAAAATTTTCCACTCGTTTAATTTCCGGGGTGAAAAGTAGCGGGTTTCATTTTAAAAAATCAACTTGACCTCCAAATGACCTTGAAGGTCATGGTCAACGTCGAATCCAAGGTCACCTTCAGATAGCCAGGGATATTTCCTACAAATTTTGTATTTAAAGTTTTTTTCTAGGATTCGTATTTTTCAAGCTATCCTGCTGTTCAGATAACCTTTAGAGGTCAATTTTGTAAATGCTGAATGTCCAAACGCAAAATTTTCCGTTCGTTCCATTTCCGGTGTTAAAAGTAGGAGGTTCCGTTTAAAAAAATCGACTTGACTTTAAATAACCTTGAAGGTCGTGGTCTAGGTCAAATCCAATGGCACCGTAAGATAGCCAGGAAAATTTCTTACAGCTTTTGTATTTAAAGTTTTTTTCTAGGATTCGTATTTTTCAAGTTATCCTGCTGTTCCCATACTTTAATGCTACCCTGTATATTCAGTGCATAATAAAATAATACCGAATCCTTCGCCATTTATATTAGAATGCAATGAAAATGAAGTGAAAATATAATACGATCAAATTGTAGTGTTAAAACTAAAAAAACACACTTTTTGGTACTATATTATTGTACTGTCACCACAACTACACGTGAAAGTAATAGTTTTCCTAAAAATTTACTAAGTGATATTTCTAGTAAATGTAAGAAAGTCTGCAAAAATAATCAGTGTAGCTGTAGAAAATTGAATATATAATGTTGTATTCTATGTGTATATTGTAAATTAAATAATTGTGCTAATGCTTTTTCTACCTTTGATGAATCGGCGATCGATGAGGAATGCGGTGAAATTATAGTATATGACGGTAATGAAACTAATATAATATATTTCATTTTTGTTTCGATGAAAATTGGGTGAAAAAAAAGGAGGGTCAAAAAAAATCATTTTTGAAAATAAAAATAAACGCACTTTTTTGACAATTAGAAAAAATGAACTCCATCTACTAAAACTACATTAAATAACGTACAATCGAAAAAAAAAAGTAGTGTACAATACCTCCTTGATAATTGACGACGAATTAAAAATTTTATTTCGTCCGCCATCTTTGACAGTTCTATTTGACATACGGTGTCCGGGATTGGTGCATTGGTTGACCATAAATGAGTTTTGTTTTTTGCCAACTTTGGTGAAATTTCTCCTTCTTATAGAAAAGATATTCAATTTTGATTTTTTCGGCTATTTTCGGTGTTTTCTATTTTTTGTTCAAGATGGCGGATTGACCAATACATATCCGGTCTATCGGTCTATATTTTCTAAGAAATGTATTTCAAATACTCCAGTATTTTTAAAATTCCCATCCGATTACTAGTACAAGATGAGATAAGTTGAAAATCCGTGAAAGCGCGTTAAAAAGTACATATAATTTTTAACACACACGGAATTTTGGGCACAAATATTTTTTTCGTCATCAGGAGGTTATAATACATAAGAATGAACAATAAAATTTCAGGTGGAATGTTGTCTTCGAAAAAAATTAAATTCAATCAATTCGACTGTACTAATACACTTAAACTCGTTTAGGAAATATCTTAAACAGTGGAAAAACTAACTAGGTTGTAAGCCGCACTAATGACAAAATTTGCCAAAATAAACTTTACTTAGCACATATACAGGGTGAGTCGTGTGGAAAGTGCCAAACCCCGTGAGTTTATTTTACACTTAATGGAAATAGTTAAGAACCCAAAAGTTCGATTTTCATTTGTTTTCGAGTTACAGCGTCTTAAAAGTTTAATTTATAAGTAATCTTAAAAGGTAAATCCGTGACCAATACTAATCTACTAGGTGTGGAGACCGTCTTCAATATTCTTCAGCCGCGGCACAAGCTTTCCCGTTACGAGAACATCAAACAAACACCATATTTGCCTATTCCAGATGAACATAGATGTGTAGCAGCGTTTTGTCGCCTTTAGAAAATCGTAAACAATCAATGGCAAATTACATTACTGTTTGACAGTTAAAATATTCTAGATTACTTGATTAAACTTAAGAACAGGATGAACTTAGGAGAGAAACATGCTTTCTTTGCAAACTATTTCTTGTTAAATTAAACTTTTGAGACACTCTAACTCGAAAATAAATGAAAATCGGATTACAACTTTTGAGTTCTTTAGTTTTTTTCTTTTCGAGGAGCCATATGGGCTGTCCATCCCTAATTGGAATGGGTTTGAGCCTCCAACTGACTAAAACCCCTCCTCCTAGGGCTCGTCTGTAAAGAATACTTCGAGGGCATTGAAGCCTCCTGGGCTTATTGTGCTCTCCCTGTCTTATTGTGCTCTCCCTGTCTTAGATTACACTGTCCATTTTAATATTCCTGTATCACTGACAAGGTGATACAGGTCTGAAAATGGACGAGTTTTAATGGTTTCCGGATCTGTTTGTATTTGCCCGTATATATTATACCCTCAGCGGTCCAACGCCTCGCAGTCATGTATAATATGTACAGTTTCTGGTACCTTACCGCACAGTCTGCAGTTAAGGCCGCCAGCACACTTTCCGATTAAATGCAGGTACTTCTTACCGGAAAAATGTCCCGTCAGAAGACCTCTTATAGCTCTCAACTGGATCCTGTTCTTTGTGAGCAGTTCTTTAGTTTGTTTTGAACATGGTCCATTGATAACTGTTTTCCCATGTCGATTTCCTGGAATATTTCTCCAGTAGTGGTTGTGTTTACTCTTGTCTTTAATTACTCTTCTGGCTGAGCCTTTTGTGATGCCCAGCGTGGATACTGGGCCATAGAATGTATCAGCTGGTCCTTGTCTAGCAAGTTCGTCATCTTTTTCGTTGCCCTCTATACTGGTATGTGTGAGATCTGCTGGTTCACATATCGTCGTTTGAAATTCTCGCGTACACACTCGAGTATAGCCAGAATTTCTGTCTGAAATTCAGTGGAGTGCTGTTCAAGAGAGAAACTTATACTCGCTCTTGGCCTTTCACCATGTATTCCCGCTCCAGCTCCTGATTTCATCTTGGACCCATTGGTATACCAGGCCAGGCCTTTGCGTAAATCATCAGGAGCACCTGTCATCCATTCGTCCCTGTCTCCAATGGTGATAGTGAAGTGGCTTGTTGAATGTAATTTTTGGTGTCATGTAGTCCGACCTCATACTCAATAGAGGATCCACTACTATGTTTATTATCCTCATGTGCCCCGAGTTGTCTCTAAGAGGAGTCAGGTTCTGAGAATTTTGTAGTCTGTAAGCTCCCATTCTGGCCTCCCCCTGAATCACAAGACTCAGTGGAGGGAGGTCTAATAGGGTCTCCGTGGCTGTTGTTGAGGTGCTTTTCATTGCACCTGTAAATCCAAGGCAGGCCAGTCTTTGCACACGGCTCAGCCTGTTAGCTGCTGTGGTTTGAGTGACCTTAGGCCACCAAACTGGGGCTGTGTATGTGATGGTGGGCCTTATTACGCTGGTATAGAGCCAGTGCACCATGTCAGGCTTGAGCTCCCATGCCTTGCCATACAATCGTCTGCATACTGCCGGTATGGCAACAGACTTATGCATTACTCTGTCCAGGTGTTGGTTCCAGGTAAGTTTGGAGTCTATAATGATTCCAAGGTACTTTACATCTGTAATTGCGTATCTTGGATAACTAGAGAATCCAATCCCTCCAGGTTTCTCCTTCTGGTGAATGGAACGGTGCTGGTCTTTTGAAGACTGATTTTCAGCCCCTCCTCATCGGTCCATTTCTTCACCATATTCAGGGCCTTTTGTAGATGGTCCCTGACCGTGTTGTTAAACTTCTCCCTAACTATAATGACTATGTTGTCAGCACATCCTTGGGTTTCGAATCCCTCATTTGTGAGTTTCTTCAATAGGCCGTCAACTACATAGCAGAGGGGACAGTACACTCCCCTGCGGGCATCCCCTAGCAACTGACGTGTCTAAAGTTTCATCCATCATTGTGACGAATACCACCCTGCCTTTGAGCATAGCGCCTACCCACCTGCAACAGGTGTCCTCAATGCCACGCTCTCTTGCAGTTCTAATGATTGAGTTGAAGGAGGTGTTGTCGAATGCCCCCTCTATATCGAGGAAGGCACCCTGTGCTCCAACGTCTTTTGCAACTTCTGTATTAGATGGTGGAGTGCCGTTTCCGTCGACATGCTTGCTCTGTATGCATATTGGCCTTGATGTAGTGGGCTTCTAACACCTTCCCTGTCTGTCAAGCATTTTTTCCATTGCCTTAAGTTGGAATGACATAAGACTTATGGATCGATCTTAGGGACTTGGCTTGTCTTACTTTTATGTGTATCATCCTGTATAACTTTTCAATAAAAAAATTTGTAAATTGTCCAAAGTGAAATAGAAATTTCGCGTTTTGAATATTTTTTCAGCGCTGAAATTAAATCTGAAAAAATCAGCATTAAGTCTATCAGTGTGATATTTATTTCATGGTGTTTAAAATGCAAGAAATGATAATTATATTTTATATTTCTCCGACAAAATCGGTATTTTATCTTAAAGAAAGTCACGTTGCAATTACAGCAACTTCAGTTTTGCTCTCAGAAGTGGGGAATTCTTTTTAATTGGGACTAACTCTCGTACTTAAACTAAAGTTTCTTTGATTAGAGTTTAAATGTTCGGGAGTTTCATAATTATCAAGAGAAAGTAGCTGCCCTAATTGTTTTGTTTTGTTTTTTTTTTCACCCTCTGTTATATTACAGTTTAAAAGTATATAAACTTTCCAAAAACTTTCAATTGGTCCTGCATCGCTCTGTCAATAAGTAAACATTTCAAACACAACTAATAAAACAATTAATTGGGAAGTATTTTAGTGACCTACTTGAATTTATTTTACGAAATTCTGTTAAAAGTATTTTGTTTTTTTAAGTTCTGGAATTAAGAGATAAAAGGATAATATCAGTAATACTATCTTTATTTCATACCACGCTGCAGACATCAATGATGCAGAGTTATTGTGGTGGAAATGATAGAGCACATAGAATGGAAACTCATTGAGTGGCGTAGTTTTCTCTATCCTTTAATTTATTCCAGTGCTATATAATTCGTTTTAATGCGTACCACGGACGAGAAGCAATTATCTCAAAAATATAAAATACTTGATTGCATAGCTCTTTTTCCTTCACTATCTGCAATTGCTTGAATTACTAGTGCGCTACCTATTTAAAAAATCGGGGATGGGTAGTCAGCGGCGTAGTGTCACGAGAGCCAGGGTAGCACTTCCGCCCCTATAAACTTGGCGCCCCTTCATGTCCAATTGTTACGATGTATTATTGACATATATTCTTTTTAAATTTTAAAGGATATTTAAAATAAATAACAAAAAATTCTCATGTTTATTATGGCTGAAATTTAAAAAAACGAGTAAAAATTAACTTTGTGCACGTGCTCGTGTACTGCAAATTTCTCGAGTTTGTAAAAATCACAATAATTCCAGGAACCAAGCAAAATATGCAGTCTCCGATTAACTTATTTAACTATTTACCACTTCCAGTATTCAAGTATTCAATCACATTAACAAGTCGCAAGTCGCACGTGAACTATTAATCCAGTCAACGAAGTTCAAAAAAAGCCGATTAGGCGAAATAATTCGTGTAATGGCCAATTTTTGTTCGGTTGTCGGGGGGGGGGAGTGTCCTGAACAACATGCTAAAAGTACTGACCGGTGGGAGGTGTGCGGGGAGGTTGGGGGTTGTTTGAAGGCCCCCTTTTCACGTCTTTCTTGACTAACTCGAAAACTACGACCTTTAGCGAAAAAGTATCCTTATACAAAATTAAACTGGATACAATTTTCTAAAAATAAGTTCCTGTTCATTTTTTATGTAGGATCAATAAGGCCGATTAGTGGAAATAATTCATGTAGTGGTCAATTTTTGTACAGTTGAACTACATACTAAAAGTCCTGACCGATTGGGGTGTGTGTGTGGGGGGGTGTTTAAAGATCCTCTTTTCACGTCTCTCTTTCTTTCCTCCTTCACCGCGGAAAATAAAATGAGAAGATATTTTTAGCGATCTACCAAGCGACTACAGATGAGCGATACTTAAATAAACGCCGATATGTTGCGTTCCTAAAATCATTCACCAAGCCAAAACCCGACCACCTGAACACCTGAACTCTGCCACCGACCAAAGGAGCTGCGTAACAACACTCTTTCAGAGTTTATTTATTGTTTTTTACAAAATTTCTTGTTACTTACAGCAGTTCGCTTACTTACTTACAGATACAGCAATGGCTCAACAACCCCCTCGAGCTAGTGGGGATGGAGCCGAGGGGAATATGAATTGCTAACCCCAGTTACCACCAAAGAACCAGTAGCTCCTGGAGCGATCTTGAACTCCCTCTTTTGCCGATGTTCTGCTGGGTGTGGGAGACACTGTGGTTGCCGAAAATCCGGCATTCCATGCTCAATGGTGTGCGGCACTTACCATGGTACGTGTACGAATGGTGCACCATTAGACGACATACGAATGGTGCACCATTAGACGACAATTTGGACGACGACGATGATGATTTGGCTGACTTTTAAAAGGCTCGGTGGCGCAGTGCTTAAGGTGTTAAGCTTGCGACCACGGGGTCCCAGGTTCGAATCCTGGCTAGGGTATGGATGTGTAGTGGCGTTTTTCATGTGTTGCCGAGATGGTAGCAGTGAACTAGATTGCCGTTGTGTGAGAGACAACACAATCTAGTCGCTCTCCTCTCCTGAGTTCGAGTCTCAGCTGCGGCAGATGGCAATGTCGCAGGGAATGGGTGTTGTGATATTGTCTATGTGTGTGTGTCCGTCCTGGTTGAGTGGTAGAGTAGCCTACGGCTAAACTCCGCCAGGACATTAATATAAATAAGGCGATTAAAAAAAAAAAAAAAAATGTTTAGATCTAAGATAAAGTTTGTTTATTATTAATAATATAGTTTTTCTGTTAATTCTAAATTCATTTAGTATTAAAATCTCATTTATGTCATTAAAGATCGATTTTTTTTAATTCGCGATTTTCCACCCTCTCGTAAAGTATTGATCCTGTATAAAAAACGAATAAGAACTAATTTGTAGAAAATTTTATCTAGTTTATCATTTTGTATAAGGATACTTTTTCGCTAGAGGTCGTAGTTTTCGAGTTATTCAAGAGAGGCGTGAAAAGGGGACCTTTAAACTACCCCCCACCCCCCGCACACACTCCACCGGTCAGGACTTTTAGTATGTTGTTAAGGGGAGTCCCGCCAAAAATACAAAAATGGCCACTAGGCGAATAAATTCTAATATTTTTCCTTCGTTGATTGGAATATATGAACTCTTAGTGGATTGTGTGAGTCGGAAGAAAATCCGACTATTGTCTGCTGCAACCAGATTAGTCCCCCGTTTTCTAGGATGCTGAATACCGTGGTGGTGGCAGAATTTCTCGTTGGGGTAACCCACCTCCGCAAACTTCCAAAAACCGTCCCCAAACGGAGGTTAACCCGTATTATAATAGTTTAAGGGTCCCTTACTTAGTGATCCACCCTTTCTGAGGTTGCTGAACACCATGGTGGTGGCAGAATTTTTCTTTGGGGTGACCCACCCCCGCAAATGGCCAAAAACCATCCCCAAACGGAGGTTAACGCGTATTATAATTGTTTGAGGGACTCTTACTTGGTGATCCTCCATTTCCGAGGATGCTGTACACCGTAGTGATAATGGATTCCTCCCCAGGATGACCCACCCCCGTAAATGGTCAATAACAACCCTCCAAAGGGGTGATAGTGCGTTCTCGGCATACCCCCGGGTAAAGCTCCAGCCTCCCTCGTTTTTGCGGATGCTACACAGGCAAAACATTAAGATGTCACCTCGATCTCGTTAATAAAGTAATCATTTTCATTTACTGTGGAGCTATGCACAAGGCGTTTTCCTCTATAACTTTGTCATTTGGAAAGCCCCGCTATTGGCTTTCCTACCATCACTGTGTCTGGATCACTCAACACGCTCGAGCAAATTGCAAGCCGCTGAGTCAATCCAAACTCTTTCTATGTGAAAAACCGGCCTTGTACATGTGCATTGATTTTTATCAATTTTTGCTTATCGGCACTACGCTGGCTTTGTCAAAATCTTATATTTTGATGACCGTACATCAAAGGTCAATGTCTTTGGTGGAGGAATAAAAAATAAAAAAATATTTCAAAGTATATTTTCGTGGTACTTTTTAAACTGACTTTGTGGTACGGAGGTTCGATAGAGATTTTTTTATGCGTTTTTTGAGAAATAGAGTCCGTTATTAACAGACCAAAACGTGGTTTCCACGTACAAAAATCAATCCCTCCGCAGAGAAATTCTTCGGTTGGGATTTTTTTATGCAAAAATTCAGGAAATTAAGAGGTACCTAAACCCCTAACGAGGGCATTCAGGTCCAGAGAGAGCGTCATTACCGATCTGTGGTAGTGCAGCCTTGGTCCATTATTCGGCTATCGAAGTGCATCATCTCGAACCCGCCTGGGAGGTAGAAGAACGGGGTAATACGCGACTGGCGCCCCCTGAGAAATAAATTGGTGTCGCGTCAGTTTGACGCCCGGTAGTGCGTTCTTCTACATTATCATCGATTGGCATTATATAAAGAAAGATATGGCGCACAATTTGAACATCTTATATGTTAAACTCAGTATGTAAGCTTTATTTCCTTAACCCTTTGAAATATTTTCAAAAATAAAAAATGCACTGTATTCCCCTCGAAATGAACTTTTAAACAATGTGTCGCTTGAATTTGAATAGTTAGAGGCGGTTGCACCCCTTCAGGCGACAACTAAGCTAAGAACATTACTGCTGAAATGCAGCCAGTGAAAAAGTAAAATTGACGTGTTTCATGATTTTTACAGAAATACTGTTTATCCAAATTATAGAAATAGAATTTGCGCATATATTCATATATTCATAGATGTGTGTGTTTATTTAGAATAGGTTGTATATTTCGTTAAATTACATACACACCTACTATTTATGTAAAATCTGAAAATCCGATATGGTTATAATATTGCAAATGTTTCCAACTGAGTAAATTACTAATTTACATCGTCAGATAATATTCCTTTTCTTTTGGATCGGAAGAAAATTTAAAATGTATTTGTTTGTTATCGGTCTGCAATATGTTTGATTTCGATAGGTTGCGAGACAACAAGAAATAATTTTTACGGTCTATGCCAGGAATATTGTCTTGTCCACTGTTTTTTATTAGGTAAAATGAAAAGTTTAGTTGGGTTTATTAAATTAATTATTACTTAATAAGCCTGCGTAAAACTAATTATTTATTTTTTGAGAATTTGACTTTCAGATATGTAATAAATATAAACATCTTGAAACATGCTACCCGGCGTTGTTTAATAAATTATTATTTTTTTTGTGGCCTTTAATTAATTATTTTTATTTATTTGCTTTTATCATGATTATTTATTGAAATTCAGTCATTCACAAGAATTATTGAACATTACATTCTATTTCAACTCTAGAAAAGTTGTACAAGTTCTTCCGAACTCGTTAGTTCTCATCAGTAGAATATAGAAACATTCATTCATTATTTACTATTCTTGATTTATTTTTTACAATTAATTATTTTTATTTATTTGCTTTTATCATGATTAGAGAATATTATTTAGGTATTTATGCAAATCACAACTTACACACTTTTTTATTTATTATGAAAATACCTACTTTCTGTATATTGTTGCCCTAATCTGGGCACGCTAATATACTAGTTAGGTAAATACTTTAAAACACTCATTATTGGAGAACCAATCAAAACAACTACTCTTCTAGCTAATACTGACGAAGTATTGAATTACATGATAGGATTCTTAGCATTTTAAAGAAAAAAAAATATATTGAAAATACTTAAATATTTACATTTAGTCATTCACACTTTTTTATTTAATGTGAAATTATCTACTTTCTGTATATTGGTACCTTAATCGGGTCACGCTAATATACTACTTAGGAAAACACTTTAAAACACTCATTATTGGAAAACCAATCAAAACAACTGCTCTTCTAGCTAATACTGACGAAGTATTGAATTACATGATAATTTCACATTAAATAAAAAAGTGTGAATGACTAAATGTAAATATTTAAGTATTTTCAATATTTTCTTTTTCTTTAAAATGCTAAGAATCCTATCACGTAATTCAATACTTCATCAGTATTAGCTAGAAGAGTAGTTGTTTTGATTGGTTCTCCAATAATGAGTGTTTTAAAGTATTTACCTAACCAGTATATTAGCGTGCCCAGATTAGGGCAACAATATACAGAAAGTAGGTATTTTCATAATAAATAAAAAAGTGTGTAAGTTGTGATTTGCATAATACCTAAATAATATTCTCTAATCATGATAAAAGCAAATAAAAAAAATAATTAATTGTAAAAAATAAATCAAGAATAGGCTTGTAAATAATGAATGAATGTTTCTATACTCTACTGATGAGAACTAACGAGTTCGAAAAAACTTGTACAACTTTTCTAGAGTTGAAATAGAATGTAATGTTCATTAATTCTTGTGAATGACTGAATTTAAATAAATAATTTAAGTATATTCAATATATTTTTTTGCCTTAAAATGACAGGAATCCTATCATGTAATTCAATACTTCGTCAGAGCAGTTGTTTTGATTGGTTTTCCAATAATTAGTGTTTTCCTAAGTAGTATATTAGCGTGATCCGATTAAGGTACCAATATACAGAGGGGTGAATGGAATGAAAAAAAATCTTGATGACTGGTTCTTGTACACACACTAAATCACAATATTTTTTCACCCCCTTTAATAATGGGGTGGGGGTGGTAATAGAGATGGCTATTTCCAAAAATGTTTTTGAGACCTTAGCTCCTCTTATGTTTACTAAATACCAGTTCCATGCACTCTTAATTGCTTGATTTACCTATTTACCCCCATTTATCTCAATTTACCCTTACACTCTGCAACGGAATAAGATCAACATATAATCTAGTTCCAGATCTCGTTAAAATACATACGTGTGCCATATTTTAAGTCAATATCTTAAACGATTCCAGAGTAATCGTGAGCACCAAACAGATACCAGACTAACAGACGTGACAGACAAATTTATTTTATTCAAACTTAACATATTGACGTTTCATGACATTCTAAGCCTATTTGTATAATGAAAATTTTCAAAATTTTTTCTTGCGTTAGTATACTTCAACTGGATGTGGAAGTAATACGCAGAAAATAGCATGACAAAGATATAAAAAATCGTTTTGTGCCGTGGACTACGCGATAAAAATAAAGCCTCTACTTCAAGCATTTTCTTCAATGAAACCTACTACGCATCCATATTACTCGAGGTAACCTACTGTGTATCTAATTTACTAGAAGAAATCCACTGCGCATCAATTTTACACGAGGAAACCCACTGCGCATCAATGGTACTCAAGAAAAGCAACTGCGCATCCATAATACTCGGGGAAACCTACTGCGCATCCATACTAATTGAAATAACCCACTGTGCATCCATTTGACTCGAGGCAACCCATTGCGCATACATACTACTCGAGGAAACCTACTGTGCATCGATGGTACTCGAGGAAAGCCACTGCGCATTTATACTACTTGAAGTAACTTTAATAACATGATATTTGAAATCGCCTACCCCAAAAGCCTATAAAACGATATGCCACATCGGTAGTGGGGGTTGGGGTGGTGGTAGAGGGGTGGATTAAGTAAAAAACAAATTTGAGGCTTAGGTTCTTATATACACGCTAAATTACAATTTTATTTGTTCACCACCTTTAATAATGGGGTGGGGGTAGTAATGGGGGTGGCTAATGACAAAAAATTTTTTGAGACTTAAGTTTTTTATATAAACTAAATACCAATTTTATGGACTCTTACCTGCTTGATTTACCTATTTACCCACATTTACCTCAATTTACCCCCCCAACCCTTCAACGGAATAAGTTCCTAGTTCCAGATCTCATTAAAATACATAAGTGTACCAAATTTCAAGTCAATATCTTAAACGGTTCCAGAGTAATCGTGCGCACAAAAAAAGTTACAGACAGACAGACCGACAGAAATTCTTTTTTGCTCAAACTTAAAATCTCGACGTTTCATGACATCCTAAGCCTATTTGAACGATACAAATTTTTAAAATTTTTTTGTCGTTACTATACTTCCGCTGGATGTGGAAGTAATTAACATCCAAATTTAAAGCGTGAATTTAATATTTAACAACAACTTTAAAACCCTGAAAAGAAACGAGGAATATAACATGGCTGCTACTAAAATGGCCGTTGCCAAATTTGAATTAATAGGATATTATTCAACGAGCGGTAATGTAGGTAATAACTCACGCAGATGAAAGTTTACAGCACGAGCCGTAGGCGAGTGCTGTAATTCATCAAGTTACCGCAAGTTGAATATTATACTTTATCTACGATTATAACAATAAATATTAAATTCAGAAAACTTTGTTTAAATGACTCAATTTGTTTATTAATAAAATTAACTGTAAAATGTAATTTTTGTTCAGCCTTTTATATTTGTTGTCTTCAAAGATTTAGCCACCTTTAAGCGGAGGTAGCATGTGATTTTTAATCGAAATAGTGCATAAACTGGTTGTAGACAAAAAATCAGCTTTGTAGATTAATATTACGAGGCGGAAAATGCAAAACTGCTCCGCGAACT
The DNA here is from genome assembly GCA_936432065.2 of Rutpela maculata. NCBI lineage: Eukaryota > Metazoa > Arthropoda > Insecta > Coleoptera > Cerambycidae > Rutpela > Rutpela maculata. The sequence goes on along the minus strand of OW386290.2, from coordinate 96,941,742 downwards.
GCAATAGCCCGGAGCGGATATTCGGTCAAAAGTGTTGTTTTGTATGTTAGACAAAAAATTAAAAAAGCGTCGGAAAGCTCAATTAATTCTCTTTACATAAGCTGTCTACAAATTTTTTGAAAAAAAACGATAATTATCGAGATATTCGAGGAAATGTAAGAAATTACACGTTTTCCTGTAGAGTGTATGTAACTCTTAAAAAAATAATTTTTCTCAGAAACCTTTGTTTCGAAGGGCTGAGATTAACGGAGCGTCAAAGTAGTACATGATATTAAGTGAACATCGTATATGAGATCGATTTCAGTTAATTTCCGATTAATTACGGTGACAAAATTGAAAAATTTTACCGAAAAAAAAAAAGTCCCAAATCCCGCCCCCTCTAATTCCTTCATTTTTGTCGAAATTCAAAAAATAAAAAAGTTTTTTAGCAAATTTATTTCTATTTAAATTAGCTAGAGTAGTCTTTTGGCGTAGGAGCCAAGATTAAAAAGTTGTAAACTGTAGAAGCTCAAAATTTGCGATTTTTTGCCGTACATGGCCAACATTTCAGTAGTTATCTCCGAAATGAGAAAAAATACTCGTTTGACCTTGCTTTTTATTTTGAGTTAACTCCCACCATTTCGGAGATATCTTCATCTGCGAAAAATAACAAAAAACAGCTTACATTTCGGAGTCGAAAAAATTGCAAAATCATTCAATCTTGACACGTTCATATTTTTCGAAAAACACCATTGGGAGGGCCGTACGATGTCACGACGTAAAGAGGAAGTCTTCCAGATAAACCTGATCGTAAATTGCACGGCGAAATTCGAAAATTCGGCTCGGCACGAACGAATCAAAAGGTAACATTTTGTGACATTTCAGAAAATCTTTATAGATATTAATCTGTCACTACCTCCCTGGCTCCACCTTCGTGTGTTGCGCGTTACGTCGATTGGACAGGCTAGGCATGAAGATAAAGGTGATTGGCTCTGTAACCTAGTGAGTTATAATAACTCACGCATTATAACTTACGCTGTTTGTTTATGGATACTATTAATTGATCAAAAGCAGTTCATTAATTAGTACCTATATACCTAATAAGAGTAGATAAAAATTAATTTCTCTATTAATTACTTACGGAAAAAATCCGGTGTTGAATAATTAATTGCCTGCTTCATAGTATATGAAGAGGGACTATCAATTCCTGGGATATTGAAGTCGGTGATATAAGAAGCTATAATATAATGAGAGATCCTTGTTAAAACGTTATCTTTAAACAGTAAACTAAGAACTTTACTCGGCAACGGAAATTTTCTCTGACCAGTCCTTACCAAAGATGTTTTAACTCCTAGATTGCTCAACCCATCTCAATTCTGCGTACAGCATATCCTGACTTTTTCAAGTAAAGAACCGTCCATTATCTCTCCCGGTCTGCTCCCACTCTGGACCCAACTCCAAATACGCGTGTTGTCTAAGCGAATGCCTCACTTCTAGTTGCTTCTAGTCGCAAACTTTCGCGACGTTGTCAAAGATCAACAAAAGTCGTTTAAAGCGGGGAATTTTGAAGTGGTCAAATGCAATAACGTTGTGCGATCGGAGAATGTAGAGAAAATGGTGGCAGTTTGGCAACATCGCTAGTTGTTCCAGTTAGTTGTTAGTGCCGATTGATATTTGATTGCGTTTGCGCTGTAAGAGCTAAAAATCTTGTTTAACAAACTCGAACTGATCCGACCTAGCAATGGTAAAGTCCGACAATTCCAGTATTGCTATCTCGCTTTTTGAGGCGTGTTAATAATGCTTTCTCCGTTGAGATGTTTGCAGCTTTGTCATATAGGAATTCCTTATGGGTTAAACCATCTAGTAGTTAAAGATCTTTGGTCCTTACGCGGGATTCCTTTTCGCTGGACATATTTTACTCCTACTCTAATTTTATGGTAATAAGATAGATATGCTACTTTAAGTACACGTAAGTGTGACTCTGCTTGTATATAGTCGTGTATGATTATAATGAAGTTTTAAAGAAATAAATATTTGAATTCGCAGCGGTATTGCAATATTTAATATAAAATATTATTAAATTTATGAAGCAGCAATATGCATGCTACAATCTTTTTTGTATAATTTCATCCTGTACTTGTTGTGTGACGAAATTAGGAACAAAAATTGTAAATACCATACTGCTTATTGATGAGTGCCATATATGTACCAATTTTGTCCTACTTAAAAATTGTATAATTACCGCACAAAATTTTAAGCCCTGTTTATGTGAATTAAAAGAAAACAAAATTCATTTGCCATATAGATTGGCGGGGGTAAAATTGATGCTAGACAAGCCCAAATTGGTCTAATTTTAAGGTATATTTTTATGTCAAATGTATAAAATTTAAAGTCGAAAACATTTTTGCCATGCAGATAGGGTGTAAATAATTACCTATATGAGGGTTAAAAAAATGGTACATAGTAATTTTGAATGCAAAAAGCAGATAAAGTCGAGAAACATTGATTTTATAGGAATCGACTCACGAATATGAATATTTCACTTTCTTAGAGTTTCTTTGGTCTATTAAGTATTGTTAACCTTTATTTTGACAGTTTGTGGTTCCTATAGTGTATCGATAAGCAGAAATAACCCTTGTGTTATTGTGGTATTTGCAGAAAGCAAGTTCATGCTACTTGTGTTGATTGTTGGAGCAACTGATATACTGCACTTGTTAAATACTACTAAAGAACTTGAAATCGCGGTGAAAACACTGATAACTATATGGTTAAGTTTGAACGTGTCTTGTCAGATTTAAATAAAAAAATAATGGCTCTGAAATCCGTCCTACGTAAACATTAGCCTATTGTGAATGTAAATTCTACTGGTTCGATATTCGGCTACCCAAAAGGTAAAAGCGTTTAGAATGATGGTTTTCTTTAAATAGGAAACAGTTGAATATTAAAAATATTTGCTGTATAAATGATGGTACTACCTTAGCAAATATTACACATTTAAATCAAATTATGAAAACAAATTCGCAATTTTTAAAAACTCTTATAAAATTATTCAAACGAGCTTGCATCTGAGTTATTTGCATAATTTTCGTTCTCCACGATAAATACATTCTGAAACTTTTTCATTCAGCTAACTTTATTTTTTTTCGCCACAATTATAAATTCCTCGTTTAGCTCTTATCTCATTAGACCGGTGAGGTTTGTACTATATACAACCTTTCACAAATTGCAACAGGTCAAAAAGGAAATAGCGGGCGTTTCAGTTTGATTAGAAAGGGAAATGAACAAGCAAAAAGGGTTCGTACAGATTACGCCCCTTTGAATTAGTAGCTTTATACTGCTTCCTAAATATGTCCTGTGGAGTCACAAGTGGCGATTACTAGAACTCATATTAAAAGTTGATTAAATATATATTACGTACCTCTATATTGCAATCTAGTTAATGATACAAAATTCATATCTAAACTAATATATTACGTGACACATTTATACGTTTGTTTTCTGTGGTATAAAGGGTGTATAGTTTGGGTTTATTTAACTACAGAGAAATTGTGAATATCATTAACTCATCTTTATGTTATATTTACTATATATTTTATTCATAGGCCAACTAGCTCCAGTATATCCATTTATACAGGCCGAGTTTTAATTCTACTCATTTGATTTAATCAAACAAGTATATGGTGCGGGAGCTACGTGGCTTTTTTGGAAACTCATCATTACAAGCATTTTCTATGCGTTGATTAATTCTATCGAACTTAAATAACGACAAAATAGACTTCTGGCATATGTCAGCCCGTCGAGTTGGCCATGGTTCAAGACATAAAAATCAGTGAAATTATATCATCGTTACAAGGCAAATTTTTTGTGTGTACACATTTTATGTTTAGAATGAATAAAATAAGATCGCCAGAAAGTGTGGTCCGTCAGGGGGCAGCCAGAAAGGTCAAAGATGTAAAAAACGGAGTTATATAACGTGATCGTTACAAGCCTTTTTTATGTTAAGCACGTTTATTTAAATGTTTTGAACACAGAAAAAAAATACCAGGAAGAAACTCCCGTCAGCAAGGCTGACCAGAAAGAAAATGTTTAGGATTTTTGAAGAAAATTGTTTTTTTTTGCATATTTCATCTCAGAACTCATCGTTACAAGTTCTGGCTCCTTTTCAAAACGTAAATATAAGCTCCTTCAACAATAGAATAGCCTCCTCAGAAAGTTCTTAGTGTCAACAGCGCCTCCTGACGGCCCATACTTTCTGGCGATGAGTAAAATAAGAATTTTACTCATTCTAAACATAAAATGTGTACACACAAAAAATGAGCCTTGTAATGATGACATTATTTCACTTATTTTTAGGCAGTGTTCGTGATGCACCTGACAGGAGGTGCCCCGCCAGAAGTTGATTTTATGAATCGTTATTATCCATTAAACCATAAAAATATCTGAGTTCATAAAACGATGATGT